>CM030360.1:309036938-309061503 GCA_017893485.1 Hemerocallis citrina
ATAATAAATAATATGTACAACGCAATATAATTAAAATTTTTATTTTCGGGACTAAAATGTAATTAATTATGTTTTGGCATTGGTTGGAGAATCAACGCCAACTCCAAACCCCACTTTAACGCCATTTTGGAGTGGGGTTGGAGATGGCCTTAGATTTTTTCTTCAACCCAATGCCATTCTTCACTCCAAAATAGAGTGGATGGCATGGAATGAATAGTGGCACGTCATATTTGGCGTGTTACTGTTCATCCAATGCCATTCTCTTTCCTTTTTTTTTTAATAAAAAAAACACAAAAGTTTATAATTTTTTTTGGCTCAATTCTATAGTTTCTAACACAATTAATTACTTTCTACTCCCAAAAATTATAAATGATTTTAACTGTGTTTTATATATTGTTTATTATTGAAGATTATTAATTTTATATTGAATACAATTAATATTTAAAAATAATACGGTATATAAAAACATCAAACATTTTATTTTGACTTTAATTATAATTTCATAAATATTCAAATTAAAAACAATGCAAAATACATAATGCAAAAATACAGTATTATTCTAATTAAACTCGCGCACTAAAAACAATGTAAAATACATGACGTAATAAAAGAGGGCTTATGATAATGGTAAAAATTGCAGCAAATCAGGGCCGTACAATTTTTGCACAGATCCTAAAGCTCTTACCGACAGACTAAGCATAATGGACCTCTTTAACAGGTCAGGACATTCTTTAGTTTCATCTACAAAATATGGCCCGCTTTCAAGCCAATTATAAAGCGATTAGGCTCATTAGGAAAGACACCCAGCTCATGAGGGTTGTAAGCCAAATCTCTTATCCCCTTCAAGAGAGTAATCGATTCTATTTATTAAAAGAGGGAGAATCAAACAAGAGATAACAAATTCATATCAATATCGTAACTGTTTCTCAAGCTTATAAATATCATCTCCTCTCTCTCGGTCAAAAGGTAATCAGTAATCTACAATTCCTCTCTCAAACTCTCTTTCTCTCTCTGGTTCTAATTTGAGCATCGGAGGGTCTGTCACCGAGGCGGTGCTCTTTCAGCGATCCAAATTCAATCTCGCTAGATCCAACCACTTTTTACGGCAACAATCAAAAATTAAATTTTCAGTAGTTTTCTTCAAAAATATAAACCCGCTATCTATTTGTTCCCACACCAAAATAAACAAGAACAATGATGCTTCATGAAATGTTTGGATTTATTTTGTTACTTTTAAAAAAAATGAAGGAAAATGTGGAATAACGATGCCATGTTTTATTAATAAGATTTTAATAAAACATCCCCGGGATACCGGGTGAAAGTACATGGAGCTACAATACAGAAAATAAAACATAAACCTCCAACACCGCCTTGGAAAGTAGGACAATCCAAAAGTTCTACAAATAGATCAAAAGACAAGTACAAAGATAGACAATAACAAACATAGCAGTCCTTCCAAGTTCCAACAAATCTCTCGAAGGTGAGAATTCTGCTCAGTCTACAATTAGTCCGAACTTGACTTCCTCATCATTGTACTCGTCTTATTTTATTACTTATCGTGATGATGCTTAACTTATATTGTTTTATTTGTTACTTTTCTGAAGGTTCCTTTTCTTCAATGAGAAAAAGCTCCCAGAAGAGGATAATTTTGAGAAACCAAACTATACATCATCATCATATAATAATAATATATATGACACGCTAAAGCTGGATTGGTTCAATAACTAATGCATTGATCCGATCCTTAGTTTCTTGACGTGGATCACCATACCCATCTCCGTATTGATAAAAACAGTGTGAGGATCTCGGAAGATTTATCAGTACTTTCTTGAAGGCTGAAGTGTAACCAGAATTGCAAATGTATTCACCATTGAGTCGTTTCCAGCTTGAGAGATTAATCTCCTTGATGTGCTCACGAGCCACAGCTTCTGAAACATTGAACTCATGCATATAACATTGTATAGCCTTTGGAACATCCCCTCTCTCAAGCTCCGCCTATAAGAAATTAAAACAAGGATGAACCATGGCAGTTAAGATACCCTGTTAGTAATGAATTATAGTGATGAAGTTATTAAGGATTTTTCATATATATATATATATATATATATATACCGTGGCAGTTCCCAAATCATCGGTAAGTCGACAAATTATGAATGCATGTCGGAATGCTTCAGGAAAAAGATTCAAACTGCATTCTAGAGAATCTTTAGTTAAATCTGGGCTGGTACAATAAGCTTGAGCTATTACTACGTTCCCTGCTATTGTATACCACGCGTTTTCCAGATACTCATTAAAAGTTGGCCAATATCTCCCATGGTACCATCTAGCCTCCTTCAAGTATGCCTTGCACATAATTGTCCACTAAAATAGTAAAAGCACTTTAGACTCTCGTTAAGAAAAATTAAGTATATATCCATCACAGATAGAGATTAATGAAAAGTTATTCTTGTTTTTTTTTTTTTAAATTAATAAAATAAATAAGTTATTCGTGGGTGGAAAGGATGCATACAGCTTTTTTAAATAAAGGAAGAGTGTCCACTCCATTCAATTTCAAAGTTTCGGAAGCTATATCATTAATGGTGTTGAAGAGTGACATGATACAAATCTTCATATAATCTGGAAGTATCTCAATCGCACTTGCGTCCCACCTAAAAAGCACCATTTACATAAGCACTAATTTTATTGCTTTCTTAAATTAATATTTATTAGTGAAAATGGATTGGTTTCAGTGTTACCTCTCAACGCAGTCTGTAAATAGCTCGAGTTCTTCCAAGGAGCCATAAACATCATAGATATCATCGATGGTTGTTATCAGAGTGTTTCCCAAAGCCATTGCAATTCTAGCCCTTGAGAATTGTGGCTCGAAAGCTGAGCCTAGTCCCCACAAGAAGTTCTCCACCAATCTATCTCTCGCAAAACCTAGGTTCTCTACAATATTTTGCTTCATCCACCAGCTGAATATGAACAAAAGATTATATACTAGATACATACTAAAATCGACTGGGTGCTCAAAGTAGGAATATGAAAGCATCTTGGCTTACTTCATGAATTCACTTTCGATCATGGAAGACAATCTTATATTGTACATACAGAGATCATTAATGAATTCTTCTCATACAAGCCAAAAAGAATTATCATACTACAATAATAGATGCCAAGAAATAATTAACGGTATAAGTAGTGACGAATGTTCATATGTGAATTTATGCATAATTCCAAGAGCAATTTATATTTTCTTAAATGTGAATTTAGACAGATTTGCAGCAAGGGTAAATTTTAAAAAAAAACCACTGAACTTTGGACCATTTTAAAAAAACCGCACTAATTTTTTTTTTTTAAACCGTACAAAACTATAGTTTAAAAAAAACACACACACGGACAGAGTTAGGGTTAGGGTTAGGGTTAGGAGGTTAGGGTTAGTTCAGTGGGGTTTATTTAACCACAAATGAAAGATGAATGTGGAATTTTTAAACACAAATGAAAGATGAAAGTGGTTTTTTAAATTTTAGCCTAATGAAAACCTAACTCTGTTAAAGTGAGTTTTTTTAAACTATAGTATTGTGCGGTTTTTTAAATAAATAAAAAATTGTGTACGGTTTTTTTAAAATGAGCCAAAGTCAGTGGGTTTTTTTTATAAAAACATTTAGCCATATTTTTCTAAAAAAGTAATCATGTTCTTAATTACCTTGAACATTCTTTGAGCTCTCTCTTATAATTGGCTTGAACCACATTAAAGTCCAGTTTTGCAAATCTGAGCAGTGTGGCACTCATGTCTACTTCTCTCTCGTACATATCAATGAACCAACGAGTATTCATCCTTTCCATCCTCAACTGCAAGGGCAGCTCTAGTGCATAAGCCACATGCTCCTTCAGTAATGGGTCTACCAAGGACTTTATACGATCTTGTAGAATTTCGGTAGCGAAATGTCTAGCCTCATCCATTTGGTTTTCCCCTTCTACTGCAAGGAAAGAGGCCTCATACAAACTTAATACTCCCTTGACATCGCTGCCCAGACCGTCTCTGAATCTTCCGCTCTCGTCTTTAAATTGATCGAAAACATCTACAACCAGACATAGTTAATTATGTGATCGATCAAAAAAATCGTTAAAAATATATTTATCATATCATGCATCCTAAACTTAAGGTACATATATATACCTTCTGGGAGGTGAAACCCATGTCCTCTGAGTAGCCTAAAGAGTAAGGATGTCGCATAAAGATCATTTCGAGTCTCCAAGCGTAATATGTCTTTCCTTCTTTCAAATATATTTGCCAATACATCTTTAATCTCATTCTCCAAGTGATAGGACACTCCAAGCTGTCGTAATTTATCCACTAGCTCAAGTTGTTCAACTAATTTCTTTTGCCTGCTAAGTAGAAGTCTCGTATCTTCCTTCAACTTGTCGATCTCACTAAGAGCATCCTCTTCCTGCATTACAATTAATCTTTTTAGTTGATTATTTAGCACCCATTAATAATAAAGAGAGATTAAAGAAAACTAAGTTTTGTAAAGTTAACCAAATAAATTAATCACCTACAATTTGACTAATTATATGTCGATATTGTCCAAAATTCTTTTTCTATAATTAATGGTTCTTTTTATATTGTTCTGATGTGAAATTAGAATGACGTGAAGTAATATATATACTCTTAATATGAGGTAGATTTATGCAAACTGTAAACTTGCCTACTGCATGCCTAGTGCTATATTGCAGTAAACTTCATCAAATAAAAGAGAATCAAACTGTAAACATGCCTACATGCATACAGATGGAATTTGTTAGATATTATATTAGATGATATATTAGTTTAGTCTCACATCTAATAATCTATTGGTTTAGTCTTCTTTTCTCTTCGAGCTCCTATACATAGGAGATATATTGTACTCAGTTAATCAACTCAATCCAATAAGAATTCAATAATATAATAAATTATTTATTCCTATCTCTAAATCTAACAGAATTAACTAGCTCCTGATGAAGTTAGTTATCTTAACCTTCAACCTTGGTCTCTTAAAACAATGTAAAAGTAAGATACATGCATATAAGGTATAGCTTATACATATACCTTTGGCTTTGTACGTACATATTAATTTAGGGCGTGGATTTTTTACTAAAAGATTAAACAAAGAAAGTGGCACCCTTTTTTCAATAAAATATTTAGTTAAGGTATATATCTACAAATTTAAATATTCATAGCATGCCCTATGATCATCTTAACGAAACTATTAACTGATAGGTCTTTCCTGAAATAATATTCTCGAGAAAAAATTCTCTCTAATTAGATAATAATTAATCTCTTTCTCTCTGTTTGCCATTCATTTAAACTTTATAACATTAAGCATTAAAAAGTTTGAAACTATTAAGTCTCTTAAGAGCATCCACAATGTTTTCTCATATTTGAGAAAATGCCACAAATAGAAATAGAAATTAGGTGTGATCGCTGTAGTGGTCGTTTGCTATATTTTAGCAAATTTTAAAACTTTTTTGAGTGGACGGGACATGTTGTCTCGTCCCATTAATTTTTTTATAATTAAATTGGGTTTAATATTTAAAATATTATTTAGTAAATTAATTAAATATTAAAACTTAAACTATATTAAAATAATTACTAATACATTAATTAAGTGACTAAACAAGTGTGATAGTGACCTAAACATTAATTAAATGACTAAACATTAATTAAGTGGTGGAAAAGTCCTCAAAGGAGACATGTTGTCTTGTTTAATTTGAGAACTTTTTTCATGAGACGAGACAACATGTTCCGTCTGGCCTTTTTTTTTTAAAAAAAATTTGTTAGACTGTACAACATGTACCGTCTGATTATTAAAAAAAATTTAAAAAATTAAAAAAAAAACAGACGAAACAACATGTGTCGTCCGATAAACTTAAACAAAAATTAAATAATTGGAACGTTGTTCCGTCCCCTATAATTTTAGAATCGCAATTTCGTTTCTCATTTATGAAAAGGAACTGTAACAATTTTTCTATTTTATGGTAAATTAGCAAACGACTGCAAATCCTTATTTTTCAAAAAAATGAGAAATTGGCAAATATAACAAACAATTGTGGATGCTCTAACAATTAACATTGTGGAAGATTCTTATTATTATTTTATTCAGCTGTAAATTGACATTCGTTAACTTGGGGAAGAGTGATTCCCAACGTACATGCCAATTAAGTTAGGGCGGATTAAGAGTTGTAACTTCTCACTTACTAGTGATAATTAAGCACTAGTAAGTGCTTGCAAGTGTAAAAGAAGGAACTCAAAAAACATTGTGGATTGCATAGCGCAAATCGTCAAGTTTATATTAACTTCTTTAGTTTCTTCCCTTAGAGCATCCACAATCCCTTAAGAGTATCCACAGTTGTTTGCTTGTTTGCCATTTTATCCTTTTTTTTTTTTTTTACTGTAGCTCACGCAGTCGTGAGCTATTTTGCTATTTTTTGACAAATCGGCTACAGTAGAAAGGGATGAATAGCATTCCATATAGCAAAATGCATATTATAGCAGACGAAACATCATGTTTCGTCCGAAATTAAAAAAAAAAAAACCAAATAAAATAACCGGTTAAATGAATTTAAGCGTGGGAATGAACATGATGTTTCGTCCCAATCCATTTTTTTTTTTAAAAATAATTTTAAAAATTAATTTTGTAAATTTTAAAATTTTTTTGCAATTATCTAAATTGATTTTGCAAATTTTTAAATTGTTTTTGCAAATATTTTTTGCAAACTAATTTTAAAAATTGTTTTTACAATTTTTTTTTTGCAAAAAATATTTTCGAAAAATCCGGACGATTCTTTTGATTTTTTTGTACATTATGTAAAATTTTAAATTGTTTTTGCAAATTTTTAAATTTATTTTGCAAATTCGTAAATTGTTTTTGCAAATATTATTTACAAACTATTTTTAAAAATTGTTTTTGCAAAATTTTTTTGCAAATTTTTTTCCCTTTTTGGGACGAAACATCATGTTTCGTCCCGTATTTTTTTATTAATATTTTCTCAGTATAAATCATGTTTCGTCTGTTTCTTTTTAAATGAACTTATGCATTTTTTTTCCATTCGACGACTGCAGCGTTTCCTCGAATTGGATGGGCAAAATATGCATTTTGCCATTTTTTACATTGAACGATTGTGGATGCTCTTAGAGCATCCACAATCCGTTTGCTAAAAAAATGGCAAAATGAGAAATAAAAATAGCAATATGAGAATTTCAGTGCAACGATGATTTGCTAAAATTTGAGAAAGATGATACATGTTGTTTAGTTCGTTTTTTTATAGTTAATTAATTAACGATTAGATATTAAAATCGGTTAATTAAATAAATTAAATAATAAAATATATCTTAAACCTACTTAATTATACACTAACCTAATCAGGAATTTTCCCGTCCAAGCCAAAAACGCTTGAAACGGGACAACATGTCATGTTTGAGCGATTTTTGATTTATTTTTATTTTTTTGTTCATACGGTACATGTTGTACCGTCTGATCATTAAATAATTTTAAAAAAACAAAAAAATAAAAGGTCAAACAAAACAACATGTTCCGTTCCCTATAATTTGCGAATCACCAGTTCGTTTCTCAAATATGAGAAGCGACTATATCGATTTTGCCAAAATATGGCAAAATAATAAACAACTGCAAGTCATCGTTTCTCAAAATATTAGAAAATGGCAAATATAGCAATCATTGTGGATGTTTTTACAGCTTCAAATATGGCACCCAATTCTTGCAGCCACTAAACTGACATAGCTTTTTCTGAGTTAAGAAGTTAAAGGTGGGAAAAAAAATCAGGAAGAAGAGAGGAAGTAGTGGCAATATATTGAGTGATGATCATCACCTTGAAATCAATCGTTAGTGACTGAATATAGTTATTGTCCCACAATGTTGGTATGTAATTGGCTGACCGCCGCTCCACCAAACTAGCCGATGATGATGATGATGATGATCCCGACACTGAACATCGAGGAGCACTGACCACGTATCTGGACGGAACCACACCAGCTCTGCCTGCATTAATATTTCTACGGAACTGCAGTCCTTTGCATCCTCCTAGTGATCTCAATAAGATGCAGGAAGCCATTAGAACTTAAATATCTAGATATATATATCCTTATGTCCTATCAGAATATCTCAGTATTACTAACAAGTTCTTGGTAAGAACTAGCCATGTATGTGTACGTGTACATATATAGATGTTTAATTAACACGAGTGATTCACGTGTGAGTTTTTTCCCCCTCCAATTAACATATAAAATATATGTACTACATGATTATGTTTCATATGTACTAGCAATCTGCACGTGCGGTGTATGCCCTTTTTTTAAATTTTAAAGTTCCTAGTCTTCATAGATTACTTCTAATAACACAAATTTTTATATTTTATACGAGTGACACTTTTATATATAACTATGTCGTAAATAAATTTAAACTTTGAGGACATTATGATAAGTGGCAACAATTGAGTAAATTAATAGCTAATATGTACTCCCACTTAAAATTATGCGGTTAAAATTAGATTAATTAAACTAGTAACCTGCACGTGTGATGTACATTTTAATTAAATTATTTTTTATATAGTAATAATAATAAGACGCAATTTGGCCTCGAACATGAGATATCTCTTTATTCATCACATTCTCTTTTAAAATTACTCTTAGTAGCACGAACTTTTATTTTATATAAGTGACATATTTGTAAATAATTTTGTTGTCAATAAATTTGAACTTCGAGGGTATTATGGTAACTAACAACAGTTGAGTAAATAAATGGTTAACTAACAACAGTTGCGTAAATGAATGGTTAATATAACTCCCACACGAAAATTAATGGTTGAGATTAGCAGTTGAATGTTTACAAATTATATATATTGTTTACAAATGTCAACCTAACTCTCTACTTAACTCTCTTATTATAATATTAGAGATTAAAGATTAAAAATTGGTTTGTTTATAAATTACATAACTCTAACTTTTCAGTTATGATAGCATAGATTAATGCATCCAGTTGTCCTTTAGAACAATAAAAATACTTCTATTGCTATATATCATTTTAGCAAAATAATTAATTTTTAAAAAATACTAGTATTTTTTACGTGTGACGTACGTTTTAATAAGAGTTAGAAGATTTTTACGTGCGATATACGTGTTAGGAAATAGTTCTGGAGTTGGACGTGCATTGCACGTAATTGTGAAAAATATTTTATAAAAAAAGGTACAATTTGTACGTGCAATGCACGTATTTATAAGTAGAATTTGAGTTGTACGTGCAACATATTTGTATGTTCAGTGTTAAAAAATATTATAAAATTGTTTTGCACGTGCGTTGCACGTTTTAAATATGTGAAATTTTTTTATTTACTTGTTTTTGTTGTAATTAATGAGAGAGTTTGACTTATACGTACAATACACGGATTTGTATACTGACAAATGACAACGTCAACTCTCCCATTATAATATTAGAGATTAGAGATTAGAGACATCTTTGCTTTCATCATAAAAATCTGAATGTGACAAAACTAGCTATGTCGGGCACGTATGCCTACATATATAAGAAAGATATGAATGAAGTCACAAAGATATGAATGAAGTCACATCATTTAAATTTCACGTAGAACACATGCATGGGAAATAGTCCCACCAAGTGAAGCACATAATTTAATTAATTTATGTGTATCTGCAAGATGTTTTTTGATAACCAAGCAAAACAATCTAAAACCACAGTACTACTCCCGTAGACACACCGTATGCATCTGCAGCGAATTGCACCATCTCCATTGTAGGAATTTTTTTCCCTGCTGACCCACTTTTTAAAAATATTGATCAAACTGATCCACTTAAAAAAATATTGATCCAACAGATCCAGTTTGAGACACGTCAGCATAAAATACTATTGACAATAACAGCATCTGTTATTTTGATGTCGTTATTGCCAATAGTGGCATCTGAAAGAAAAAAAAATTCCGTTGTCATTATTGGAAGTAACGGAATCAATACATATCGCATTCACTTAGGAGTTCTTTGACTTGAAAAAAAAAATTGTAAAAAAAATATCTTATAACTGATGTCTCCATTCCCAATAATGGCATAATCTTTAGCATGATGCCGTTATTTGCAATAGCGGCATCAGTGTAATCTACAGTGTACTCCAAATTTCGTGCAAGTGCATCAACTTAAAACTCGATTTCGACCTTGATGCAGCGAATAGTTCTCAAAACTCAAAACATGAAAGTTGTAGATCTATTTCTTAGTGTTCCATAGCATTTTGAATCATCTGAATCGGAGTTCGGATGATAAAGTTATTCCCAGATTATGTAGATATGTCGAAACTTTCCAGAATCAGTTATAGTTTCGACATCGCTTCATAATATGGGCATAACTCTATCATCCAAACTCCGATTTAGATGATTCAAAATGATATAAAACACCAAGAAAAGATCTACAACTTTCATATTTTGAGTGAGAGATACCGGTTGCATCAAGTTCGAAATAGGGCTTGAAGTTGATACACCTGTCACGCCCCGCTTCCCAAAAACATGGAATACGAGCACGTGACGAAGCCCAGCGAATGATTTTAACATCATCCATAAGCTGTAGGATCGACTCAGCATCATAACAAGGATATAACAAGATTTATATATAACCAAGCATGCATGAATAATTCATTAAGCAACAGAAAACAATTGAAAACAAATAATAATGTCCAAATAGTTTTCAAATCTAGATCAAAATAAAACTCGGAAACATAAGCCCGTTACAAGTCTTAAGCAACAACAAATGAAATAACTCAATTACGAAACGAAATGATCAAAGAAACTTTTTCCCAACCAAGGCCTAGAACGTCTGCTCACTGATTCCAACAGGTAGCACATCTCCAAAGTCTGCTTAATAAATATAAAAGGGAAACATAGGGGAAAACAAGAAAAAATAACCTTAGTGCAAGTTAGGGCTACAAATAGTAAAAACGAGTACAAGTAATGGGGAACAAGAATTAGAATCAAGAATGTAATAAGGATACAACAAGTAGCGGAAAACCAGGAACTAGCTAACAAGAGGACAACTCAAGTGAATAGGCTGCATAACAAATACTAATAGTGGAGCAAGTGACAAGTGAATGTGTAGGGGTATCTAACCTCAAGTGACAGGCATCAAGTACAAGTGTCAGGTAACAAGTCTCAAGTCTAGTGTCAAGTTGTCAGGTATCAAGTATCAAGTTATAAATGTCAAGTATTATTATTCAAGTATCAAGTCTCATGTAACAAGTCATCAAGCTTCAAGTAAACATGTATCAAGTTCGAGTTTCATGTATCAGGTTTCATGTATCTTGTTTCATGTATCATAGTTTCATGTATCATGACATCAAGTATTAAGTAAACATGTATCGAGTTCAAGTTTCATGTTCAAGTCTTATGGTGATTACTATCTAGGTAGCACTTCATGCATCCATACTTTTACTACATGGTTGCTACAGTCAACACAATTTCGTTTAGGCCTAGTAATGGAGTCTATAGGGCGGCGTACTCAGGTATCAAGTATCAAGCAAACGATCAAACCATGGGCTCTAGAGGTGGCACCCGTAGGCTCTAGAGGTGGCCCCTGTCACCATGACGTGGCACTTAGTTCTACGTGGCACTTAGTTCCATGTGATCTCAAATATATATCATGTAATCATATAATGGGCTCTAGAGGTGGCCCCCGCAGACTCTAGAGGTGGCCCCCGTCACCATGACGTGGCACTTAGTTCTACGTGGCACTTAGTTCCATTTAACATAAAATTATGGGAAACACGGGCCCCCTTCCGAGTACACTTACCTATATTGTCCACTACTATGGTCTTTCCCTTAAATCCCGACTTGTTACATTTATTAATTCTTATCAAGCAAGCATGCAAGTGTGTGAAATAAGTCAAGAAATTATGGTCATGGACATAGAACAAGTCTGAGATAATTATATGGCATATTCGAGGGTCAACATGAATAAGAATAACACGAACAACGAAAATCCAAATCTGGACAGCACGACGTTGCTGTACCAAAAGTGTGATTCTCGTTGCTACGAGATAGCAAATGTGGATCCGTCAGGAGATTTAAAAACTAGACTCATGTCCGGTTCCAACGCATATAATTAAGGTACATGAAAGTGGTGGGAACACGTGTCAAAACAGCGAATTACACAGCTAAAGTATTCAGACAGAATTTGTGTATTTGTATTTATACATGTGAAACAGTGTTGAAATAATGTTAATTAATCCTAAGAAATTTTGGGGAGGTTCTCTAGGGTGTCCAGCAACCGCATATAAAATTTCAAGTCAAACGCCTGCTGTTAACATGGTTAAATTAATTCGCAAAGTAAAGGTGTGCAGCAGTTTTGCGAATCTGTGTCTACCGACACAGCTGCAGTAAAACTGCAATAACTCCTAGACCGTAACTCCGAATTCAAAAATTTCAGAGGCTATCGATATCTAGACATCTAGAGCTATATTTACTATTCAGGGATCGGGTTCAGATTCTAATGTTAAAGGAGTCAAAACAGCATAATAAGATCCAGGACAGCAACATGTGGGAGTATCTTACTAGTATAGGTTACATGAAAATTGGTTATTAGGCGTCTAGGTTAATGTGCGATATAAATACGGGGTAATGGTTGTTAAAACAGTAAGTAATAATTGTTTTTCAATCCAAATGGTTGCAAGATCATCAAATACAAGATATAACATACGTATAAAAATCTAGGGTTCCTTAATTTATGTGTCCATATGTTCAGGGGATAAAATGAGTCCAAGTAGTTATAATATAATACAATGAAATTATTGTGACTCTTAAAATTATGAAATTTGCAGAGGTTTAATATTTGATCAACAATGACAGTCAAGGAGGAGTCACAATTTCTAACTATTTGTAGTATTTTCAAGTAATGCTTGTACTAGAACAAAAATGTGTACAAGAGGAATACTTGCCTTAACGAAGGTGAATCCGAACACGAACCAATACGGAATGAGAATCCCGAGAGGAGAGACCGAGGCACGAACACGGACACACGCACATACGGTACACATGCAAAACAGCACATGGGATCAGATCCCCTGGATCTGCTCTGGCGCCAAAAACAGCAAACACCCAATGCCTGATCAGATCAAGATCTGATCTGAAAGATCTGACAGTCGGGATTCAATCCCGCTCTTCTTCTTCCCTCTTCACTGAAACAGAGAGCGTGAGTGAGAGGAAGGACGGCGACGGCAGTGGCTGGAATGCGGCACGACGATGTGGCTGCGACAGCCACGGAGAGGCGACGATGACTACGACGATGATGGCGATGCTGCGGCGTGGTTCGATGGCAGCATTTGAGGCAGGGTCTTCGAACTCTGTTTTTGGGTTCGCAACAGGGGAGGATGAGAGCGGGGACGGCTCGGGGGTGTGGCGACGTGAGCGGAGGACGAGGTAATGAGGAGATGGTGGAGACGAATGGCGAGGGCGATCGGAGGTGGTAATGGCGATGGGTAATGGTGTCGAGGTGTGGGGATTGGAAAATGGCGAAAGTTTGGGTAATGGTCGAAATGGGTTTGGCAGAGGATGATGGCAGTGGTGGTGATTGTGGGGTTGACGAAGAGCGGGGGTCGAAGGCGATGGTGAGGGAGATGGCCGAGGATGGTGGAGGTCGAGAGTTGGTAATGGAGGTGTTGGATTTGGATGGGTTTCGGGAGTGGTTCGATGGGTGAAGACGGCGATGGAGATGGCGACGGCAGTGGCGGTGGCGGTAGTTGAAGGCGAAGGTGATGGAGGTTTGATGGTGATCGGAGGAGGCGACGGCGCTGGGGATTGGGTTTGGGCGTGGAAGAAGCGATCGAAGAAATAGAGAAGAAACGGAGGAAGAAGGAGAGAGCGGCGGGGGTTTTGGGGGTTAAACAGTATAGGATAGGGGTTAGGGTTTATATAGTTAGGGTTTTGGGTTTTGGGTTTTAGGGTATCCGTTTCGAGTGGGATCCAACTGGAGAATTGGTCAAAATGTATTAAAATGGTGAATAAAGAGATGATTGACATCAAGCAGCTTATTCTTCACGAAGAACGACACAAAGAGCATACACAATTGAATTAGATGAAAGAACCAAAAATTGAGTCGAAAACAAATTAATGGTTTTATTCAAATGGAAACAAAATACAGGATCACCATTTGAACACGAGAATACAAGGAATGAAAAATACGGTTGATATGGCTAAAATGGGGTTAAATCGGAACCGTCCAGATTGGGCGCGAATCTCGAAACTCGGGGGTAAAATGGTAATTTCACATACAAGGTGGATCCAAAGCGGGTACTGGATCTCCTTCGCACGAGACCCAATAACCCACGAACGGGTCCACACCGATTGGGCACGGGTCCCGACCCGAGGCGAGCCCAGACCAGCAAAAGACAAATCAGGGCCACTGATTTGACCAAGTCAACGGGCCTGATTTGCTCTCACCGGGAATCAAGGGGTTAGTTTCCTAAACAGACTGTGAGGATTTTTCTCCTAGCAGTTACACGGGGAACCAGGCCTCTAATCACTCCCCTGGCGACTATAAATACCTCCCCTCTGCCACTGTGACCAGGTTAATCACTTTTTTTCCACCTTAAGCTCTTTCTTTAATCACCACTGGTTACTGACAAGAGCGTCGGAGGGTGCGTCGCCGGGATCAACCCCGGTGTCTCGCACTTCCTTGCAGGTTGCGGCAGGAGTAAGAAGGCTTGGATCAGCTGTTCAGGTTTTCTCGAACTCACAAATCTTATCTGTTTACCCCCACACCGAAATCAGCGGTAACAGATTGGCGCCGTCTGTGGGAAAAACCACACGAACAGCCTCAGCCCCTTTCTTGTCGTCCTCTCCAACCATGCCTCCAAAGAAGGTCAGATCTAGAGGGTCCAATCGCGGGACCAATCCCGCCGACCCTACAGAGGAAGTCCCTGCCAATCCTATTCCACAGCCCGAACTTCCTCCACCGGCCCCGCAGGGCCAACCTCCTCTTCCCAAACAACAACCGACCAATGGCCTTGCCGGTCATAACGGTCGGAGACAGAAGCAGCCCCTCAACCCGGACCATGTCTCGGTCCATAATGAGTCCTCGGATTCAATGGCTTCTCATCACCCCGACCTCCGCAACACGATCCTGAACCGCCAGAAAGATGAGGACCTCCGCACCCACCTAGACGAGAGGCGGGCCCGAGAGGGAGCCTCCTGCCAGCATCGTGGTGAGCGGTCGCCTCACCGCCGAGACGGCAGACGGTCTCCGGACCGAAGGGGCTGAGCGGCATCGCCCGAGCTCCGAAGGAGGAGGCCACATTCCCCCGCAGATCGGCATCATCACAGGAACAATGACGCGCCCATCACTCGTGCCGAGTTCCTACAATTTCAAGACACCGTACTGCAGGCTCTCAACCTTCGGCAGAACATCCAAAATGCCCAGAGGGCTCCAACGCCCCCGAGGGTTCCCAGTCCCCGACGCCGATCCCGAAGTCCTACCCCGGCTCCCAGTCGCCTGCAGCAGCACTACAGTCCTCGCCGATCCCAGGACTACCGACGCCGCAGTTCCCGCTCCCCTTCCTATGAGGAAGAGTCCGGGGGGTCGTATGATTACCAGCGGAGGGACGATGCCCTCAACCGCCGTCTCCATGAGGTGGAGAGGCGCATTGGTCGCATGGATCGAGAGGAGGAGTCCAGAGCAGGGACGGTCCGGCCCAGCAGACCCCCTTTCTCTCGGACGATCATGGAGGCCCCCATACCGAGAGGTTTCAAACCCCCGCAGTTTGAAACGTACTCAGGGGAGTCCGACCCAGTTGATCACGTCGAAAACTTCAAGACATTAATGCTGATCCATCAAGCTTCCGACGCTATGCTCTGCAAGACCTTCCCCGCCACCCTTCGGGGGTCGGCTCGGGAGTGGTACTCCAGGCTCGCCCCCTCTTCCATCTTCTCGTTCGAGCAGTTCGAAACGCTGTTCATTACTCACTTTGTGAGTAGCAGGCGGGCCGAGAAGACGAGCCTCTCCCTGCTTAACCTGCGGCAGGAAAGGGGAGAGAAACTGAGGGACTACGTGAAGAGATTCACCGCAGAAGTCAGGTCCATCGCCTCCCTAGACCAGTAAGTGGCGACTGTTGCGTTCCAATCGAACGTCCTTAACTCCAACCTCCGGTCGTCCCTCGCCAAGAAGCCCCCGCACAACTTTGCCGACCTTCTCCTAAGATGCGAGAAGTACATCCGGGCGGAAGAGGCCGAGTGCCTCCCGAACTTTGGAGGATCGGCCTCCGGATCGAAGAGGAAGGCGACCGAGGGGGAGGGATCAAAGAAGATGCAGAAGGACAACGGCGGTCAGCACCGACCTTCCCCTAGGTTCGAGAAGTTCACGCCCCTAACCACCAATGTCTCCACAATCCTGATGGAAGTGGAGAAGGAGGGGATCATCCCTCCAGCTCCGAGGATGAACACCCCGGCTAAGAGGAGGAATAAGGAGAAGTTTTGCCGTTATCACAGGGACCACGGCCATGACACCAACGACTGCCGGGCGTTGAAAAATGAAATAGAGGCCCTCATCCAGAGGGGGCAACTGGCCAAATTCGTTAAGGCAAGCGATCGGGCGGATCGCGGCACTCCTCCGCCTCGGGGGGCTAACAAGCGCTCCGAACGGCGCGAGGAGATGCCCGAATTCGAGGAAGAGCGGGTCCTGCACCTCATCCACGGAGGGCCTATGGGGGGTTCCTCCAACTCCTTTCGGAAGGCCTTCGTCCGGGAGGTCAACTCGGTTCACAGCGCCCCTCCCCCGAAAGGCCTCGGAGTCCCAGTGAATTTCTCCGATGAGGACCTCGAAGGGGTCCGAACTCCCCACTGTGACGCCCTCGTCATTGACCTTCGCATGGCCAACTTCAAGGTGCAGAGGGTCCTAGTAGATAACGGGAGCTCGGTGAACATCCTCTTTCTCTCGGCCTTCCGAGGCCTGCAGCTGTCCCGGGACCGTCTCAAGCCGGCCGGTTACACACTCCACGGGTTCACGGGGGTCCCAGTAACTATCGAGGGGGTGATAACCTTAGACGTGACTGCTAGAAGCACCCCTACTACCCGGACCGAGCCGATGGACTTCATGGTCGTCGACGTCCCGGCAGCGTATAATGTCATTTTGGGCCGACCCGGCCTAGCCGCCCTGGAAGCTGTCCCCTTAGCATACCATCTCAAAATGAAGTTCGCCACTCGGTCAGGAGTAGGGGAAGTCAGGGGAAGCCAAGAGACAGCTCGGAAGTGCTACATGACTTCCACTGGGGGACCAGTGCTCTCGCTCGAGACACTAGAAATCCCCGTGCCGAAAGTTCGGCCAACGTCCGAGCCGACGGACGAGTTAGAAGAAGTGCTCTTCTCGGACGAGGACCCGAGCCAAAAGTTCCTCATCAGCAAGTCCTTTCCGACCGCGCTGTGCTCTGACCTGATTAAATGCATCCGGGATAACCGTGACCTGTTTGCATGGTCGGCCGTGGACATGCCCGGTATTTCCGAGGAGTTGCTCGTCCACCGCCTAAGTGTCGAACCGGGGTGCAAACCGGTTCAGCAGAAGAGACGAAGGTTCGCTCCCGAGCGACAGCAGGCCATCAAGGAGGAGGTGGATAAACTGCTGAAGGCCAAGTTCATACAGGAGGTAAACTACCCCGAGTGGCTCTCCAATGTTGTAATGGTCAAGAAGTCCAACGGCTCCTGGAGAATATGCATTGACTTCACCGACCTGAATAAGGCGTGTCCGAAGGACCCATTCCCTCTTCCAAACATCGACACCCGCATTGACGCCACCTCGGGCCATGAGCTCCTCAGCTTCATGGATGCCTTCTCAGGCTATAATCAAATCCGAATGTTCCCTCCGGACATTCCGAAGACCTCCTTCATCACCGATCAAGGCCTCTACTGCTACCGGGTCATGCCGTTCGGGTTGAAGAACGCGGGCGCCACCTACCAGCGCTTCGTCAACAAGGTCTTCCAGAGCTAGATAGGCCGGAACATGGAGGTGTACGTTGACGACATGCTCGTCAAAAGCGTCCGAGGCACTGATCACGTGGCCGACCTCCAGGAGGCCTTCGGCGTGTTGAGAAGGCACAGCATGCGGCTGAACCCAAACAAGTGTGCGTTCGGGGTCTCTTCGGAAAAATTCCTCGGCTTCATGGTGAGCCAACGAGGAATCGAAGCTAATCCAGAGAAGATTAAGGCCATATTAGACATGGCCCCGCCTCGGAACATCAAGGAGGTGCAAAAGCTTACTGGTCGGCTCGCCGCTATCGGCCGGTTCCTCTCGAAGTCGGGGGAAAAGTGCCTCCCCTTCTTCAAAGCACTCAGGGGGGCTAAGGGTTTTGAATGGGGCCAACCACAACAGGAATCGTTCGACCAACTGAAGGCCTACTTGGTGAACCCCCCTCTGCTCAGCAAACCGGTCCCGGGCGAGACTCTCTTCGTCTACTTGGCTGCTTCCGAGCAGACCCTAAGTGCTGTCTTGGTAAGAGAGGCGGACCGGGCCCAAAGGCCCATCTACTACGTGAGCAAGGTGCTTCGGGACGCCGAGCTCCGCTATCCGAAGATAGAGAAAATGGCCTATGCCCTAGTCATGGCAGCAAGGAAGCTTCGGCCGTACTTTCAATCCCACTCGATCGTTGTCCTCACCGACCAACCCCTAAAGCAGATCCTCCACAAGCCTGAGACCTCGGGCCGGCTAATGAAGTGGTCCATAAAGCTGAGCCGGCATGACATCTCTTACCAGCCTCGGACGGCAATTAAAGCGCAGGCCCTCGCCGACTTCATCGTAGAGTCCACTATCCCTGAGGTCGGCCACATCCCGAATGGACCCCCCATTTGGACAGTCTTCGTGGACGGATCCTCCTGTAATGAAGGAAGCGGCGCCGGCATCATCCTGAACGGCCCTGACGACTTCGTCCTCCAGTACGCGATCTGTATGAACTTCAAGGCCTCGAACAATGAGGCGGAGTACGAGGCACTCATTGCTGGTCTCGAACTTGCACGAAGTGCTGGGGCGCAGCGCCTCCGAATCCACAGCGATTCCCAGCTTATCGTGAACCAAGTCTTGGGCGAGTACGAGGCCCGAGACGAGCGGATGGCGAAGTACCTCGCTAAGGTTCGGGCCCTCATGAGCCAGTTCGAGGAGGCGCTCATCCAGCGGGTCCCTCGTGAAGAGAACTCACAGGCCGATGCCCTCTCCAAATTGGCCTCGTCCTCCCTACAAGGTCTCGAATAGACCGTGTTGATCGAAGTCCTCTCTAGTCCGAGCATAGAAGACGAGACACCCGGCTCGGTGGAGTCATTGCCGGTCATGTTGCAGGATAATTGGATGAAGTCGTTGGTGGAATTCTTGAGGGACGGGGTTCTGCCCGAGGATCCCAAGGAAGCACGCCGAGTCAGAACTCGGGCCGAGTGCTATGTCTTGATCGAGGGCATCTTATACAAACACTCCTTCTCTCAAATAGACGGCCGACCATACCTAAGGTGCCTCTCTCCAGAACAGGCCGGCTATGCCCTACAAGAGCTCCACGAAGGCATCGGCGGGGCACACTAAGGATCCAGGTCCTTGGCCCGGAAAGCTTTGAATTACGGATACTTCTGGCCGACCCTCCCTCAAGCCAACCTCGCCTCCCTATCAAGTCCTATTCCCTTCGCAATGTGGGGGATGGATTTACTAGGGCCTTTCCCTCCGGCTCCGGGTCAATTCAAGTTCTTGGTCGTAGCCATCGACTACTTCTCGAAGTGGGTCGAAGCCGAGCCCCTCGCCACAATAACCGAGAACAAGGTGGTACAATTCTTCTGGAAGAACATCATCTGCAGGTTCGGCGTCCCCCGTGTCCTCGTGACGGACAACGGGACTCAGTTCACTGGCATAGCATTCCGAGCTCTGTGCGACGACCTTGCCATCCAGCAGCGCTTCTCGTCCGTCTCCCACCCTCAATCGAACGGACAGGCAGAGAACGCTAATCGGCAGATCCTCGCAGGCATCAAGAAAAGGCTGGACAAAAGTTCCGAAGGCCTATGGGTCGACCAACTCCCCAACGTCCTATGGAACTACCGCACGAGCAAGCGGACCCCCGAGTCCCCTTTCAACCTCACCTATGAGTCCGAGGTCGTGATACCTCTCGAGGTCGGAATACCTTCCCCTCGGCTCACAGCCTATGACGAAGAACAGAATGCCAGGGACCTCAGAGCAGACTTAGACCTGATAGATGAGCTGAGGGAAAGAGCATCAATTCGGCAGCAGAATTACCGAAGAAGGGTCGAGTTGGCATACAACAAGAAGGTCCGACCCACCAATCTTAAGCAAGGGGATTTGGTCTTGAGAAAACTGGCCATATCCTTCCCCAGTCAGAAGAGCAAGCTGGCTTCGAACTGGGAAGGGCCGTACAGGATCACGAGGGTAGTTCGGCCCGGAGCATGTCGTCTTGAAGATCTAGAGGGCAGAGAAATTCCGAGGACCTGGAATGCCGACCACCTCCTAAAATACCAAGAAAGCGCTCCGGCGCCACTCTAAGTATCATAGGATATCGAGCCATTCCTGTCCTCTGACTTGTAACCTATTTTCATAAATTGTACTATGTAAAACGGTTCTCCGTCGATTATCAATAAAGAAAGCTCTTTCGTATTTGTGAATTTGCATGCTTCTCTCCCCTCTTATCATCTGCTTTTTAAATTGTGATTTCAACCAATGGTTCGGAGTCCACGTCCGGCTCGACTTCACCTCCTCGGCTCGTCCCCGGACGAACCAGGGGTAGATCGCCGTTCTGAATTGCTCCCACAACCGTTGAACTACACCGATGGTTTGGAGTCCAACACTCGGCTCGACTTTACCTCCTCGGCTCGCCTCCGGACGAGCCAGGAGTAGATCGCCGTTTGGAACTGCTTCCACAACCGTTGAACTACACCGATGGTTCGGAGTCCAACACTCGGCTCGACTTTACCTCCTCGGCTCGCCTCCGGACGAGCCAGGGGTAGATCGCCGTTCGGAATTGCTCCCACAACCGTTGAACTACACCGATGGTTCGGAGTCTAACACTCGGCTCGACTTTACCTCCTCGGCTCGCCTCCGGACGAGCCAGGGGTAGATCGCCGTTCGGAATTGCTCCCACAACTGTCGAACTACAACGATGGTCCCGGAGTCCAACACTTGGCTCCCAGTCCCCCCAAGCTTGCTTCGCGGCAGACTGGGAGTGGTCCACCCCTCAGCTTCGCCAGTGGAGGGATACCGAAGCTACGTTTGGCCACATAATCCGAGCAATCTTGCCTAGCAGTCGAAGCCCGAAGCCCTACGCCTTCGGCCGGCTACCGAGCAAGTGCCTTTCCGACCCTGCAAACGGAGAAAACTCACTTTCTCCTCAACTTTCGTGCATGATCTCGATCAGACGGCCCAGATCTTGCCACTAACGCTAAACGACAAGATAGCGTTCTCTTGGGAACTGAGCCGCCTCGAGATTCGTGCCAACATCCAACGGCTCAGATCTTGCCACCGACGCTAAACGACAAGATAGCATTTGCATAGGAACTGAGCCGCCTCGAGGTTCATGCCAACATCAGACGGCCCAGATATTGTCAGAATCGCTAAACGACAAGGTAACACCCCGTCAATAGCTCGTTCGCCTCGAGGATCTCGCCGACAGCACCAAGTGCTCGGCTCGAGGACCTCGGCACGGCCGACACACACACAAGCGAAATAAGTACGCAGAATCACAAAGGAATTTTATTAATAATCGGGACACAATACAAAGCAGTCTTTCCATAGTTACAAAGTGTTGGGAAACAAAAAAAAATAAATAAATAAATACAACGCCGACCCATTACACTTGGTCCTCAAACAGAAATGTCTTCACTGGACTCTTCAGTCGCCAACCCTTCCACTTCGGCTGTTAGCTCCTCCGCCTCCTTCCGAAGTTTTGCCTCCACAGTCTGCAAGTGCTGGATCTCGGAGAGCAAATCGTCCCGCTCGGCTAATATCTTCGACTGATTGTGCCGAATACACTGAACCCGAAGAGCGTTGCTAAAAGCTGTCTGTGAGTCCTCGTCTCCCCCTGCGGAGGTCGCCTCGATGATCCTACTCTCCAAGCGTTGGATCTCGGCGTCCCGTTGGCCGAGGACGGACTGAAGGTGGGCCCGCTCGCTCTCAGCTCGACGTAACTCCAGCTCCACTCGACGACGCTGCTCTCGGGACTTTGACGAGCACGACTTCGCCACCCCGGAGCTCACTTCGGCATCAGCTTCATTGTCCGAGACGTTGGGATCGGTGTATTGGTCTGACACCAGGAGCTGAAAAGAAAGGAAAATGAATGGCAAGGTTTCAATACACTTCCGAGGCGCAAGACTTGAAGAATTGTCCAATCAAACTTTCAAACTCATATATAGTAGCTTCACATACATCAAGACCGACTCTACTACAAAGTTTTACAACAAATCAGAAGGAACATAAAGCGACATGATCAGGGCCTCTTCGGAAGGGGAACGCTTCGGTTTAAGGAAACGCGAGGACGACGAGGCCTGCCCTCCGAACTCAATCCTAAACCAACGAAGCGTGAACCCCCTTCGCTGCTGACCCTAATTGTGGCGCCGGCCAAGGCACCGCTCGACGAGATGGCTGCGCTACTCTGAGCGTCGGCAGGGCTCCGCCTAGCCGCAGGTAAACGTGTCGCGAGTTCGTAAAAAGAAATCCCTCTCTCGCTCTCTTCGCGAGTGCACGACGTACTGCGGACGTTAGCCCTCTCCGACATAGGCTTGAGCGACGCGACCTCTTCCTCCAGTTCAATGATTCTATCTCTCAGAGCGTCGTCCTTCGCCAACTTCTTCAGACGAGAAGGCCTTGACGAGCCAGAGACGTTGGCACCATCAGTCGCGAGCCGTCGGAAGTGAGTGACCTCGATCCCCCTATCTATCGTGATCCTTCTGAGCCTGTCGACCTCGGCCAACAACCTCTTACGCTCGGCCGACGCCTTCTCTAGCTCAGAAGTTAGCTTCTCTTCCGCCACCGAGCGTTCTTTCTCCGCTAATTCCATGTGTTGGACCTCAGCCAAAAGCTCGCCATTCTTCTGCTCGGCGGCAGTGAGCTCTCTACGGAGCCGCTCGACCTCGCCTTCGGGACAAGGGGCTTGGGGGTACTTCCGCAGTTGCCACAGCTCGCGACAATACCTCCGCACAGCTGCCTTCGTCTCCTCCAGCTTCAAGAGCATGAGAAACCGATTCTGTCGGCTGTTCGAGAGCTCACCCCTCGTTTTGGCCAGCTCCTTGCGAAGGTATGCGACCTCCGTAATCGGACCGAACCTTACCTGAAAGTCAGAGATAAATCCGAGACCCGACACTTGGATAAATCCGAGAATTCAATGCCAAATCAAACACAAAATCCGAGACTCAACACTTGGATAAATTTCTGCCAAACAAAATATTTTTATTCAAAACCGAGGAGAAAGTTTTACAAAAGCAGTGGCCAGTCCGCAGTTAGGCTTACAAAAAGAGACAAAACAACAAAAGACTAAAAGAGACAACCGAGTCAGGGGTCGACCTTTTTGTCGTTCGGGTCCGTCGACCCCCCGGTCTTGTCCTCGCCATCGCCCTCGCCTTCGCTCCCGCTCTCCTCCTCGGAGTCGTCCTCCTCCTCGCCCTCGGTCTCGGTCTCTCCTGGGCCTTCGACACCTTCCGTTTCTCCCTCGGGGTCGAGCAGCCCCTCGGGAACCTCCTCCTCCCCTTCCACAGGGTCGTAAAAACGGTAGGAGGACGTGTCGAAGCCCGGGTTCTTGGCGGCTACGTGGAGCAAGGCTCGACCGTAGGCGTCTTCCATGTTTTGGAGCATGTGTTGCGCGGCCTCCTCCTGCACGGCCTTCTTCACCTTTTTCACCTTCTTCTGGTGTTTGGCCATGATCTTCTCGGCCCTCTTCCGAGCCTTCTCCGCTTCCGACCGAGCATTGGCCAGCGCCTCCTTCAGCTCGGCAACCTCCTTCTCCGAAGCCTCAAGCTTGGTTGCCGTGTCCTTCGACAGCTGAATGGCGTCGGCCAGCTGCTTCTCCAGCCCTTCCACTTCGGCACCCCTCTTCGCCGAGAGGAGCTGCTCGGCATCAAGCAGCTTCGTGGCCTTGACACGCTTCGCCCTCTCCCGTTCATTCTCCTGCTCCTTGCTCGCAAACTCCTCGAGCAGGAAATTGAAGTGGCAGAGGGTCTGAAAAAGAACAGCACATTAAAACCCGAACCCAAGGACTTAGAAAAATTCTAAGAAAGGAATTTTGATGAGGGAAAGCTCGGCCTACTTAACGACATTGTATTCCGAGCAATCTGCATCACGGCGTCCCCTGCTAGCCCGGCCTTCAGGGTCGCTCGATCCTTTGGGGTCGGCAGGTGCCTCACCGCTTCCATGCAGATGTTTCCGTCGCCCAAGAAGCCGTCGACGTTCATCACCTGCCAGTCAGGGACGAAGATCTGCTTATGACGCTCGGTCAAGATCTTCTCCGCCTCGACAGTGAGGGACGGAACTTGGAGGGACAACACCTCCTTCACACCGAACGCACCGCTCGACGAACCGGGAGCATCCCCC
>CM030360.1:309062003-309382422 GCA_017893485.1 Hemerocallis citrina
TTCGAGGTCGGTGTCGGCGCACCCGAGGCAGGAGGGTCGAGGACCATGACTTCCCCCTGCTTGATCCGAGGCGGGGGTCTCACCCGAGGACGTAACCTTAACCATTTTCTAAAAGAGAAGGGAGAGAAACTGACCTCGAAGTAACAGCTAATGTCGGAAAGTTCATCGGAAACAAGAAATGCCTTGCCGCGTCAACTAGCACCACCACCAAGGAGCTAAAAACTTCGAAGGCGAAAAGTAAGAACTGAAGAGAGAGAGTAAAAGTAAAAAATGAGACTTGGTCTGAGGGGGGGGTGAAGATTTATAGTAAAAAGGAACGTCCCTTGGACTTCCAAACGAAAAAGTGCGACTCTTGGGCCACTCTCGAAACGTCGCGAGGGCCCAACACAACTACCTTCTTCGCCAAGACAACTAGCTCGGTATATCGGGACCGGGAGCCGAACTATACGCCATCCGACCACGCCAGCAAAGAGATCGGTCGGCTACCGAGCAAGTACCAATCCGAGCTGGCAAACGGAGAAAACTCCCTTTCTCCTCAAACTTCGCGTAAAATCTCAATCAGACAACCCAGATCTCGCCGAGAACACTAGACGACAAGATAGTGTTTTCTCGAGAAATGTGCCCGTCTCGAGATGCGCGACGCCATCCAACGGTACAAATTGCGTCAAGTCGCTCGGATGGCCTACACTTGCTCCATACCCCACCTCTGTCTGAAGAAACCAGAAAAAATTTTAATTCAAAGTTTTAAGGCACCGCCTTCGGCGTGCCCCCTAGGCCCCATGTCTCGGTCGGTATTCCGCCAACCCACGGGGCCCGGTCAAAAACAGATCAGCACACCCCCCATCTCTAACTCCTTTGGACCATGGAACCATCGGAAGCCGTCGGCCCGGAAGGAAGACAGAGATGGGAAGAGGCCCATCATTCTGAAGCTGCTGCAATCCCTCGGTTCCGGACTAGGGTCATCACCTCTTCTACAATGATCTTCCCCGACCCTAACACCCACGTTGGAGCCCTCAGAATCGGGTGAAGATCATGGTGGAAGAACGACCACCCGTCCTACCGAAACAAATCGTCCCCTTCAGATCTGGACTTCGGCGGTCAACCCTTCTGCCGAGATCCCCCCCGACCCTGACACCTCTACCCAGGCCGTCGGAATCGGGAGAAGATCTAGGCGGAAGAGCGACCCCCACGTCCTTCCGAAACACACAGTCCCTCGGATCCGGGGTTCGGTGGTCTGCCCTTCGGCCCAAACCTCCCCTGACCCTGACACCTCCACCCGGGCCATCAGAGTCAGGAGAAGATTTGGGCGGAAGAACGGCCACCAATCCTTCCAAAGTGAACCCCTCCGTCGGATCCGGACTACAGTCATCACCCCTTCTACCATGATCACCCCCGATCTTGACACCCCCATAAGGCCAGTCAAAATCGGGTGATGATCATGGTGGAAGGGTGACCACCCGTCCTTCCGAACGAACTCACCCCTCAGATTCGGACATGGATCATCACCTCTTCCACCATGATCTCCCCCAACCCTAACACCCACGTTGGAGCAGTCAGAGTCAAGAGAAGACCATGGTGGAAGAACGACCACCCGTCCTTCCGAAGTAACTCGCCCCTCGGGTCCGGACTACGGTCGTCACCACTACTGCCTTATTCTCTCCCGCTCCCGACATCCCCTTTCGAGCCGTGAGGAACGGGAGAAGAACAAGGCAACAGAGCGACCACCCGTCCTTCTGAAGTAATTCATCCCTCGGGTCCGGACTATGGTCGTCACCACTACTGCCTCGTCCCCCCCCCGCTCCTGACATCCACTTTGGGGCCGTCAGGAACGGGAGAAGAAAAAGGCAAAAGAGCAACCACCCCTTTGGACCTCGAAAGATAAGTTGCCCAAGGCCAATACCTCCGAGGTTTGAAACTCTACATTGTTGCGATTGAAATGACAAAGGGAGTGGGGTACTTATAAGCTCTCCTCCAAGGTCTGGCCATTATGACCCTCGGAAGTTGAAACGCCACGCATTAATTGAAGGAGTTACCCTTAATGACCTGGGGTAGGTGGAACGCCGCGCAAACCCCGGAGCACCATTAATGCCCTTGGGAACAGGATCGTCTCGAGACAGATTGCTCCACGTCGCTCGACCTGCCGTGACCCCCTGTCTTCGGTCGGCCGCCGAGCAAGCGCCTCCCCGAGCTCGCAAACGGAGAAAACTCACTTTCTCCTCAACTTTCGCGCATGATCTCGATCAGACGGCCCAGATCTTGCCGAGGACACTAGGCGACAAGATAGTGTTTTCTTGGAAAACGTGCCCGTCTTGAGATGCGCGTCGGCATCCAATGGTTCAGATTGCGCCACGTCGCTCGACCTGCCGTGACCCCCTGTCTTCGGTCGGCTGCCGAGCAAGCGCCTTCCCGAGCTCGCAAACGGAGAAAACTCACTTTCTCCTCAACTTTCGCGTATGATCTCGATCAGACGGCCCAGATCTTGCCAAGGACACTAGGCGACAAGATAGTATTTTCTTGGGAAATGTGCCCGTCTCGAGATGCGTGTCGCCATCCAATGGCTCGGATTGCGCCACGTCGCTCGACCTGCCGTGACCCTCTGTCTTCGGTCGGCTGCCGAGCAAGCGCCTTCCCGAGCTCGCAAACGGAGAAAACTCACTTTCTCCTCAACTTTCGCGCATGATCTCGATCAGACGGCCCAGATCTTGCCGAGGACACTAGGCGACAAGATAGTATTTTCTTGGGAAATGTGCCCGTCTCGAGATGCGCGTCGCCATCCAATGGCTCAGATTGCGCCATGTCGCTCGGCCTGCCGAGCTCCCATCCCTCCGGTCGGCGGCCGAGCAAGTGCCTTTCTGAGCTCACAAACGGAGAAAAAAGCTTCCGAGCGATAACGACCGATGGATCTCTCAAAAATTCGCGCCCGTCTATGATCAACGGCCCAGATCGATCCACATCATAAATCGGTATTTAAAATCATTTTTAATTTATTTTAATCGATTTATTTATTTAAAAATTGCGAAAAAATTGCTAAAAATTCGGGAAAATTAACTAAAAATTCTAGAAAATAATTAAGAATTCGGGGGTATATTTTTGAGCCCCAGAACAAACAATTATTGCCTAGAATGCACTGTTAAGGCCCCCGAACGATTAGTAAGCACATCGCAAAATTAAATAAATAATCCGAAAAAATAGATAAAAGCCATCAAATACTCGATATGGCTAGAGAACAGCACACGGCATCAAAAAATTACCTCACTACCTCCTTCGAGATTCAAAATCCTCCAGTTGGACTCCGATACAACTCCACTATCCACCAAAACAGTCAAACTACTCCTCAAAGGCTGATCACACTCAGTCTTTAGGAGTGGGGGGCTCATGATATGGCTAAAAATGGGGTTAAATCGGAACCGTCCAGATTGGGCGCGAATCTCGAAACTCGGGGGTAAAATGGTAATTTCACATACAAGGTGGATCCAAAGCAGGTACTAGATCTCCTTCGCACGAGACCCAATAACCCACGAACGGGTCCACACCGATTGGGCACGGGTCCCGACCCGAGGCGAGCCCAGACCAGCAAGAGACAAATCAGGGCCACTGATTTGACCAAGTCAACGGGCCTGATTTGCTCTCACCGGGAATCAAGGGGTTAGTTTCCTAAACAGGCTGTGAGGATTTTTCTCCTAGTAGTTACACGGGGAACCAGGCCTCTAATCACTCCCCTGGCGACTATAAATACCTTCCCTCTGCCATTGTGACCAGGTTAATCACTCTTTTTCCACCTTAAGCTCTTTCTTTAATCACCACTGGTTATTGACAAGAGCGTCGGAGGGTGCATCGCCGGGATCAACCCCGGTGTCTCGCACTTCCTTGCAGGTTGCGGCAGGAGTAAGAAGGCTTGGATCAGCTGTTCAGGTTTTCTCGAACTCACAAATCTTATCTGTTTACCCCCACACCGAAATTAGCGGTAACAACGGTAGAAAAATGCAGATACGGAAAACAGGAGTTACAAATCCTACCCACCTTACTTAAAAATTTCGTCCTCAAAATTTGCTTAGGCGGTACATAGGACAACTTGGAGAAGGGTAGCAAACATGGATCTAAAATGAAGGTTAAATTGGTGGCAATACCAAGATAAGAAGGAGATTGATAACAATGATATCAGGCGGAATGCATGGAAGAAGATAGACAATAACAAAATGAAAGGAACAACACTAGACTTGCAAGATAACAAAGCAGGGAGACGAAGGAATAGGTAGGGCTGGAATCGAAGAAGGGAGCGACAAGGGAAAGATGAACCAAGCAATGAATCAATGGATGAGAACAAAAGTAAGAGATAAGGAACAATAACCCATGCAAAGAAGAAGAAGTAACAATGAGATCCTGGGACCTGTGGGTTATGGGCCCACCACGCTTCTGCTGCGACACTCTGATGGTGACGTTCCAAGCTGCATACATGTCGTTGCAGACCTCGTGGCACCAAGAGACGAATCGAGCAGAAAGAAAAGAACGAGGCACCAAAATCAGAGAGAATATGGGCTCCAAATAGAGATAAGCAATAAGGATATAAAGTTTTGGCTTCAATCTAAAAATATTAAGAGATATAATACAGATCAAAACTAATGGCTTTAACAGAAATAATAACGACAACAAATATCAAAGATAATTATATTAATAGTAATAGAATAATAATAACAATAACAATAACTAATAATAACAATGATAATAATAAAATTAGTAATAATGATAACAAAATAATAATAATAACAATAATAATAGTAATCAAGATCATCATAGTCATATAGGTAATAATAATAATATAATACAATAAAAATATCAAAAATAATGACAATACATATACGACAGTGTTGGATTTAACATATTCATGAAAATAATGCAGTAATAATAGAAATAATAATAGCATTAAAAATAATAGCAACAATAGAAATAATAATAGTGATAACAATACAAAAAAAATAACGAAAACAATAGCAATAATAATAATAACAGCAATAATAATCTTATACACAAAATAGAGTAAAACCAACTATACGAGTTCAAATTGTATAGAACGTAAAGTGTAATAGTATAAACAAGATGTCATAAAGGAAATATTTCCTTACCCTTAGTTTCATTATATAAGTAAAAAAAATTTGTCTTGAAATATCAATTAGCAAGTAGGTAGAAAATCTTGCCTCCTTAACATCAAGCTGCATGTTTGCCTTCACGACATCAGGTTGCAGGTTGCCGTCTGGATATTCGGTTACACATTTAGCCTTCCCGATATCCAGTTGCAATTTGCTTCCATTGACATCGAGTTGCATATTTGCCATCTCGACATTAGGTTGCACCGAAGTGGTGAAATGTATATAAAATTGAGCATGCTCAGGCTCAAAACAAATTAATAATAATAATAGTAATGATAAAAATAATAATACCAATAACAAAATAATAACAAAATATCAATAAGAATAATAATAATAATAACAATGATCATAATAGTAATAATAACAGTAATCGCAAAAAAAATGATTAATAATAATAATAACAATAATATTAAAATATTAACAACACTAGTAAAAGTAATAATGTAAGACAAGATATAGTTCGGCCCAAAATTTTTGTGGAAGTAATTTAATATTAACAATAATAATAAAATAATGAAAACAACAATAAGAATATCAATAGTATTAAAAATAATAATAATATTATTAATGATAATGAAAACAATAGCAATAATAATAATGGTAGCAATAATTGCATTATACAACAAAATAAGAATTTGTCTCATCAAAATAATCCAATAGAAATATATAGTCGATCAAAAATGAAAAGTGAAGCTAAAATACACCATTGTTCGGAATAACAAAATCTTTGTCGAGAAACATTTTTATAGAAGATTGAAAATAAATATAACAAATAATAATCGAAACATAGAAAGTATTCGAGAAAATAATTATAAGGAGAAAAATAGGTAGGAGAAAAATGTATCTATACCCAATAAAGAGTTAAAGAGGAGGATGACTAGAAGGGACAAAAGAAAATTAAGGAATTGAATACGAAAGGAAGAAGGACGAGGGACAAAATAGGAGTTGAAGATAATATAGCGGGGAAGAAATAACCAACATGATACTCAATATGAATCAACAAATAAAAATGAATGCAAGGCAGGGAAAGCAATGAACGACACACGAGTTGAAATAAGAAGGAATCAACAAGGCAAGCAGAAAATCAGAGATTGCTTGCACCGGAATCTAAAGAATATAGGTACGGAAAGAGTAGACGTATACCCAATACGGAATCACCAATCAGGACGACTGTAAGAGGTGAAAAGAATCAATGAATCAAAGAATTGAATATGAAGGGATCAAAATGGATGGGTAAGACTGGTGTCCAGATCGAGTTGACTATTAAATTATTCATGTGGTTGCATGGCCTGTTTAATGTTGAGTTAATCCTGACTGAGTCAAGTCTGTCTAATGTATTAGTCAAACTAACACATTAGCCAAACCTGAACTCTGATACCACTAAAAACCTTGTCACTCCCCGCTTCCCAAAAATATGGAATACGAGCTCGTGACGAAGCCCAGCGAATGATTTTAACATCATCCATAAGCTGTAGGATCGACTCAGCATCATAACAAGGATATAACAAGATTTATATATAACCAAGCATGCATGAATAATTCATTAAGCAACAGAAAACAATTGAAAACAAATAATAATTTCCAAATAGTTTTCAAATCTGGATCAAAATAAAACTCGGGAACATAAGCCCGTTACAAGTCTTAAGCAACAACAAATGAAATAACTCAATTACAAAACGAAATGATCAAAGAAATATTTTCCCAAGCAAGGCCTAGAACGTCTGCTCACCGATTCCAGCAGGTAGCACGTCTCCAAAGTCTGCTTAATAAATATAAAAGAGAAACATAGGGAAAAACAAGAGAAAATGCCCTTAGTGCAAGTTAGGGCCACAAATAGTAAAAACGAGTACAAGTAATGGGGAACAAGAATTGGAATCAAGAATGTAACAGGGATATAACAAGTAGCGGAAAACCAGGAACTAGCTAACAAGAGCACAACTCAAATGAATAGGCTGGATAACAAATACTAATAGTGGAGCAAGTGACAAGTGAATATGTAGGGGTATCTAACCTCAAGTGACAGGCATCAAGTACAAGTGTCAGGTAACAAGTCTCAAGTTTAGTGGCAAGTTGTCAGGTATCAATTATCAAATTATAAATGTCAAGTATTATTATTCAAGTATCAAGTCTCATGTAACAAGTCATCAAGCTTAAAGTAAACATGTATCAAGTTCGAGTTTCATGTATCAGGTTTCATATATCAAGTTTCATGTATCATGTTTCATGTATCATAGTTTCATGTATCATGACATCAAGTATTAAGTAAACATGTATCGAGTTCAAGTTTCATGTTCAAGTCATATGGTGATTACTATCTAGGTAGCACTTCATGCATCCATACTTTTACTACATGGTTGCTACAGTCAACACAATTTCGTTTAGGCCTAGTAATGGAGTCTATAGGGCGGCGTACTCAGGTATCAAGTATCAAGCAAACGATCAAACTATGGGCTCTAGAGGTGGCCCCCGTAGGCTCTAGAGGTGGCCCCCGTCACCATGACGTGGCACTTAGTTCTACGTGACACTTAGTTCCATGTAATCTCAAATATATAATATGTAATCATATAATGGGCTCTAGAGGCGGCCCCCGCAGACTCTAGAGGTGGCCCCCGTCACCATGACGTGGCACTTAGTTCCATTTAACATAAAATTATGGAAAACACGGGCCCCTTCCGAGTACACCTACCTATATTGTCCATTACTGTGGTCTTTCCCTTAAACCCCAGCTTGTTACATTTATTAATTCTTATCAAGCAAGCATGCAAGTGTGTGAAACAAGTCAAGAAATTATGGTCATGGACATAGAACAAGTCTGAGATAATTATATGGCATATTCGAGGGTCAACATGAATAAGAATAACACGAACAACGAAAATCCAAATCTGGACAGCACGACGTTGCTGTACCAAAAGTGTGATTCCCGTTGCTACGAGATAGCAAATGTGGATCCGTCAGGAGATCTAAAAACTAGACTCCTGTCCGGTTCCAACGCATATAATTAAGGTACATGAAAGTGGTGGGAACACGTGTCAAAACAGCGAATTACACAGCTAAAGTATTCAGGCAGAATTTGTGTATTTGTATTTATACATGTGAAACAGTGTTGAAATAATGTTAATTAATCCTAAGAAACTTTGGGGAGGTTCTCTAGGGTGTCCAGCAACCGCATATAAAATTTCAAGTCAAACGCCTGTTGTTAAAATTGTTAAATTAATTCGCAAAGTAAAGGTGTGCAGCAGTTTTGCGAATCCGCGTCTACCGACACAGCTGCAGTAAAACTGCAATAACTCCTAGACCGTAACTTCGAATTCGAAAATTTCGGAGGCTATCGATATTTAGACATCTAGAACTATATTTACTATTGAGAGATCGGATTCAGATTCTAATGTTAAAGGAGTCAAAACAGCATAATAAGATCCAGGACAGCAACATGTGGGAGTATCTTACTAGTATAGGTTACATGAAAATTGGTTATTAGGCATCTAGGTTAATGTGCGATATAAATACGGGGTAATGGTTGTCAAAACAGTAAATAATAATTGTTTTTCAAGCCAAATGGTTGCAAGATCATCAAATACAAGATATAACATACGTATACAAATCTAGGGTTCCTTAATTTATGTGTCCATATGTTCAGGGGATAAAATGAGTCCAAGTAGTTATAATATAATACAATGAAATTATTGTGACTCTTAAGATTATGAAATTTTCGGAGGTTTAATATTTGATCAACAACGACAGTCAAGGAGGGGTCACAATTTCTAACTATTTGTAGTATTTTCAAGGAATGCTTGTACCAGAACAAAAATGTGTAGACTTGCCTTAACGAAGGTGAATCCGAACACGAACCAATACGGGATGAGAATCCCGAGAGGAGAGACGAGGCACGAACACGAACACACGCACGTACGGTACACGTGCAAAACAGCACATGTGATCGGATCCCCTGGATCTGCTCTGGCGCCAAAAACAGCAAACACCCAATGCCTGATCAGATCAAGATCTGATCTGAGAGATCTGACGGTTGGGATTCAATCCCGCTCTTCTTCTTCCCTCTTCACTGAAACAGAGAGCGAGAGCGAGAGGAAGGACGGCGACGGCAGTGGCTGGACTGCGGCGCGACGGCGTGGCTGCGACAGCGACGGAGAGGCAGCGATGACTACGACGACGATGGTGATGCTGCGGCGTGGTTGCGATGGCAGCGTTTGAGGCAGGGTCTTCGAACTCTGTTTTTGGGTTCGCAACAAGGGAGGATGAGAGCGGGGACGGCTCGGGGGTGTGGCGACGCAAGCGGAGGACGAGGTGATGAGGAGATGGTGGAGACGACTGGCGAGGGCGATCGAAGGTGGTAATGGCGATGGGTAATGGTGTCGAGGTGTGGGGATTGGAAAATGGCAAAAGTTTGGGTAATGGTCGAAATGGGTTTGGCGGAGGATGATGGCGGTGGTGGTGATTGTGGGGTTGACGAGGAGCGGGGGTCGAAGGCGATGGTGAGGGAGATGGCGGAGGATGGTGGAGGTCGAGAGTTGGTAATGGAGGTGTTGGATTTGGATGGGTTTCGGGAGTGGTTCGATGGGTGAAGACGGCGATGGAGATGGCGACGACGGTGGTGGTAGTTGAAGGCGAAGGTGATGGAGGTTTGATGGTGATCGGAGGAGGCGACGGCGCTGGGGATTGGGTTTGGGCGTGGAAGAAGCGATTGAAGAAACAGAGAAGAAATGGAGAAATAAGAAGGAGAGAGCGGCGGGGGCTTTGGGGTTAAACAGTATAGGGTAGGGGTTAGGGTTAGGGTTAGGGTTTATATAGTTAGGATTTTGGGTTTTGGGTTTTAGGGTATCCGTTTCGAGTGGGATCCAACTGGAGAATTGGTCAAAATGTATTAAAATGGTGAATAAAGAGATGATTGACATCGAGCAGCTCATTCTTCACGAAGAACGACACAAAAAGCACACACAATTGAATTAGATAAAAGGACCAAAAATTGAGTCGAAAATATAATGGTTTTATTCAAACGGAAGCAAAATACAGGATCACCATTTGAATACGAGAATACAAGGAATGAAAAATACGGTAGAAAAATGCAGATACGAAAAACAGGAGTTACCACACCTGTACGAAATTTGAAGTACACTGTGGATTACACTGATGCCGTTATTACCAATAGCGGCATCAGGCTAATTTATGTCGTTATTGGGAATAACAGCTTCAGTTATAAACAATTTTCACTTACAATTATTCTGGATAGTTTCGACATCGCTTCGTAATCTGGGCATAACTCTGTCATCCAAACTCTAATTGAGATTATTCAAAATGCTATGGAACACTAAGAAAAAGATCTACAACTTTCATGTTTTGTGTTTTGACCGATATTGGCTGCATCAAGTTCGAAATAGGGCTTAAAGTGATGCACCTGCACGAAAATTGGAGTACACTGTGGATCACACTGATGCCGTTATTGTCAGTAGCGGCATCAGGCTAATTTATGCTGTTATTGAGAATAGCGACATTAGTTATAAGCAATTTTTACTTACAATATTTTTTCTCCAGTCAGAGAACTCCTAAGTGAATGCGAGATATACTGATGCCGTTACTCCTAATAGCGGCAATGAATTTTTTTTTTACAGGTGCCGCTATTGGCAATGACATTAAAATAACATATGTCGCTATTGCCAATAGTGTTCTAAGCTGACGAGTCTAAAATTGGGTTAGTTATGTAAATAATTTTTTAAGTGGACAGTTTGGTCAATATTTTTAAAAAGTGGGTCAGTGCGGAAACAAATTCCCATAGTAGTGGGTTCATACTACACATTTACCTGCTCAACAATAGTGATTTTCTACCAAATTTGTCAAACCATCTCTCTAGTAAAAAGTAAACATAATTTGAAAGTCCAATAAATAGGGATTCACATATACCTAGAAACAGGGGATTGTGTTTGTAGTAGCTCAGCACGGGAATTTCAATAAAGAACCGTAGGACATGAGTGATTGGAGAGAGTTGAATAATTTGTGTTGCAACAACCATGAGAGAATAGTAGTAAGAGTGTGACTTGTTGTCAGAAACAACCCATTAGAGCATCCACAGTCGTTTGCTATATATCCAAAATTTGGAAAATATAGAAAAAATCGAGCTGCAGTCGTTGTCTAAAAACCCAAAATTTGGGTGTACGATGAACAGTGGCGTGCCAAATATAGCCAGCGATCTGGCCAAATGGAAAATATAGCTCACGGCAGATTAAAATCCGTCCGATCTAATTAACGGCAAATAATCGTCCGTCCCGTACATAAAGTACTGTTTCCAATGATTAAGAATTCTTCGGGAAAAAAAATTAAAAATTTTAAATAAAAAAAATTTAAAAAAAAGTCAAGCGTCGGTGAATAATATGCCGTGTAATATAATTAACGGTGTATTATCATCCGTTGTAGGGTTTTTTTTTTTTTTTAAAAAAAAAAAAATTCAACGAAGTCAACCCACGGTAGATAGTATGCCGTGTAATGTAATTAACGGGGTATTATCATCCGTTGTAGGGTTTTTTTTTTTAAAAAAAAAAAATGTAAAAACCACCCAATCTCAAGCCAGCTTTTTGTACACGTCACCACACAATGACGGGCCATTATCAACCGTCCCAGGCCTTTTCTTGATTTTTTTTTTTTTTAATTATTTTTTGTCTTCTAGTGCAATTAAAAAAATTATAAAAAAAAATTTGGAACGGACGATTATACTCCGTCATTCTTAATGGACGGATAATAATCTACCGTCCGGCTATTTTTTGGCTTTCACCGACTGCAGCAACATTCCTTTTTTCCTATTTCTAAATTGCTATATACCCAAAAATTGGCTTGAACGACTGTGGATGCTCTTAATCATTTCTTGTGACGATAATATTTTATAATAAAAATTAATACAAATCCTTAGTCTCCAATTTATTTTTTATTTATTCCACCAAAATCTTTATTCTCTAACAAATTGGTATCAAAGCAAGGTTCAATCTACCAGAGTTCACCAATGAGCATGTCTACGACATGAGAAACATGATCCGGCCACAAATTCCCAAGTTAATGAAGACCAAATATGACAATTGGAGCATCCAGATGAGAGTCTTGCTAGCCTTGCAAGACTTGTGGGAGCTGGTTGAAACTAAATACACCGAACTAGAATAGCACACTACTGAAGCAACACTTCCAGCCATTTAGAAGACCGAGTTGAAGAAAATTCGGAAGACAAAAAGGCTTTGTTCCTAATCTATCAAGAAATTAATGAGTTCGCATTCGAGAAGATCTCAGAGGCGAGTACATCGAAACAGATATGGGAGATATTAAAAAATTCGTATGAAGCGAAGAGGGTACTGTTAGGGATTTCTACCGAAAACCCTCCTTAGGATCTTGTTAAGTTATTCGATGCAATCAACGCAAACTACCATACACACATGAGATCATACCAAACATACCAAAGCATACACAAATTTGTGCCGGTCGAGGCTTTCGCCTTAATCTGGGGGAGAAGAAACCCAAGATGTTATTCAACTATAGAAGATACAAGAATATTACAATTCTCACCACGACCCTCTCTCAAGCCTCACCAGCAAGTATTAGTTGTTTACAATTAGAGAATCACTCAATCTCTGCTTCAATGAAGTGCTCTCTCTCTTGGCTCTCAATAGCGGCCAATAACAACAATATATAGACATCTAGAGAAACCCTAGTTTGATATCTTGATACAATAGCCGTTAGATGTTACTGAAGAGATAACCATACGATAAAAGCCGTACGATCTGACTTGAAGAGCAAGTTGGGCCTTTCACGAATCAGCCAGATTCAAGCCCTGAAACCCATCAGCGCCGCGAACTGTCGACCGCACCAACAAGTCGGTCGATTGTCCTCCTCTCTAGAAGACATCGTGCAGGGGTCGGTCGACTGCACATGAGTTGCGGTCGAACGCAACCTCTTCTGCTGCTGCCGCTGACTACTTCTTCTTGCCTCCACTCTGTCTCCAATAACCTCGATTCCTCCATCGTCTCATCGTCTTCTTATCCAATATAGTATGCAAGACATAAACCCAACATGTACGACTCCAAATTGCTAAAAGTAAAAACTCAAATTCAACATAAAATATATACACAATATTTTTCTTTTATATTTTTTGATAAATAAATATAAATTTAAAAAAATATGTTTTACTTATGCCGACCCTAACTAAAATTTCTGGAACCCCCACCGACATATATAAGGGAGATGATAAATGAAGTCACGTCATTTAAATTCACATGGAACACATGCATGAGAAATAGTCACGGCCACCAAGTGAAGCACTACAAATTTAATTAATTTAAGTGTATCTGCGAGATCTTTTGATAACCAAGCAAAACAATCAAAAGCCACAGTACTACTCCCGTACACTCACACCCCTTATGCATCTACAGCGAATTGCAATATCTCCCTAGTGGATTAACTCCAAAAAAATATCTCCCTAGTGGAGGATCCATATTACACATTTACGTGCTCAACACGATAGGGATTTGCTACCAAATTTGCTGTTTAATTATCTCTCTAACAATGCGAGTCATCTTTGTTGATAGTCAAACATAATTTGAAACTCGAATAAAAAGTGATTCACATATACCTACAAATAGTGGATTGTGTTTGTAGTAGGATGTCATGCCCCGCTTCCCACTATACAGAAGTATGGACACGCAACTAAGTCCCAACGAATGATATAAGCATACAAACTCATATCATCCATAAGCTGTATTATACAAGTAAGCTTAACAATACAGGTAACAATAATAATCACATGAACAATGATAAAATACAATAACCAATATCTGAGATACAATAAATTTTGGTAAAAATATCTGAGAATAAACAATGCAATAAACAGTTTATTACAATGAGGTGATAGAGAAATAGCTGTAGCAATTTCGTCTAGAGAGTCTGATCATCAAGTTCCTTCTGTAATCATTGTAGGATAATGGCTCGATTCTGGTATTTGGTATCTGCAGTGTTCGAAAGTTTCAGAGCTTCAGTCGACTGGATGGAGGAGCAGTCGACTGTCCAGAGAGGAATTTTCGAAGACTGAGTATACAGCAGCAGCAGTCGACTGTACGTGGGAGTCAGTCGACCGTCCAGAAGGAATCAGTTGACTGGTAATTGGACCAGTCGACTGTCGGCGGGTTTTGGATCCAGATTCGGCCCAATTCGAAAGGCCCAATAGTTTTCCTATAAATACACCCGTTAGGGTTTTGTAAATTGTAACACCTGATTCGGATTTTGCAGCCGTCATCTCTTGTAAAGGCTTTGTTTGCTCATTGGAGATCATAGTAAAGAAACCCCAACCGCCCCTTGTGGATGTAGGCATCATTTTGCCGAACCACGTAAATCTTGTGTTCTTGTGTTGCTTGCTTTTCTGTTTTTCTCTCGCTGGTTCTCTCTTTGTTTCCGCGTTGGTTTGATTGATGGTTTGATTTGTATTCCGCACAACAAGTGGTATCAGAGCTGTTGGTTCGACCTAGAGGGAGATGGCGAGTGATGCAGATGCAACCAAGGATGTTGTGGGATCAAGTTCGTCAAGAACAACGATTCACAACGCAAAATTTGAAGTTGAAAAATTTGATGGGACAAACAATTTCGGGATGTGGCAATGTGAGGTGTTGGATGTTCTTGTTCAACAAGAACAAGATGTTGCTTTGGAGGTAGAAAAACCTAAGGATATGTCCGAAGCAGATTGGAAGAAGTTGAATCGAGTTGCGTGTGGGACTATTCGGCTCTTTATTGAGAAGGCTCAGAAGTACGATTTGATGAGGGATACCATTGCTGCGGTGTTGTGGAAGAAACTCGAAGACAAATACATGAGGAAAAGTTTGGAGAATCGGCTGTATTTGAAGAAGAGACTTTTTCACTTCACCTATACGGAAGGTATGTCTATGAATGCTCATGTTGAATCATTTAATAAATTATTGGCTGATTTGTTAAATTTGGATGAGCAAATTAAGGATGAGGATAAAGCCCTAATTCTGTTGAATTCATTACCTGAAAATTATGATCATTTAGCAACTACTTTATTATATGGAAAAGATACTGTGAAATATGAAGATGTTGCAAATGCTTTGTTGAATAATGAAACTAGGAGAAGGGATAAAATGGTTGATAGAGAAACTTCTGAAGCATTGATTGTAAGGGGCAGGACTGAGACCAGATCTGAGTCCAAATCTGGGAAAAAGGAAAACAAATCTCGTTCCAAATCGAGAGGAGTTTCGAAGGACAGGAAAATACCGGCCAAAGATGAATGTGCTTTCTGTCATGAAAGGGGGCATTGGAAAAAGAATTGTCCAAAGCTATGAAATAAGGGAAATTCGACTGCAAATATGACTGTTGATAATTTAGAAAGTGACGAGGATTTTTCTTTTGCACTTGCTTCTAGTCCCTCACTTTATCAAGAAGTATGGTTTCTTGATACAGCAGCCTCCTATCATATGTCTTGGAAAAAGGAGTGGTTTACTTCTTTGGAGTATATGGATGGTGGTGTAGTTTTGATGGGAAATGATGCACCTTGTAAGAAGGTAGGAATCGGGAAGATTGAATTGCTAATGCACGATGGTCTTATTAGGGAGCTTTCAGATGTATGGTATGTTCCAGATTTGAAGAATAATTTGATTTCACTTGGTGCTTTGGAGGCCAGTGGATTGAAATTTGCTAGTGAAGGTGGCATTCTGAAGGTGACTAGCGGATCACTCGTGGTGATGAAAGGGCAAAGAAAAAGGAACTTGTTTTTCTTGCAGGGAAAAACATATTTGGGTGAGGCTGCCAGTGTAACTGAAAAGCCTAAACAGGTTGTTCCCGACTCTACCAGGTTGTGGCATATGCGACTCGGGCATGCAGGAGAAAAGGCCTTGCAGGGGCTTGTGATGCAAGGGTTGCTTAAAGATGCTAAAGGGTGCAAGTTGGAATTTTGTGAACATTGTGTTTTGGGTAAGCAAACTAGGGTGAAATTTGGTACAGCTGTACATCAGACAAAGGGTATCCTCGATTATGTGCACACAGATGTTTGGGGCCCTACTCAGACACCTTCTATGAGTGGTAGACACTGGTTTGTTACTTTTGTTAATGATTACTCCAGACGAGTTTGGGTATATACCATGAAGCACAAAGATGAAGTTTTGACATTGTTCACAAGTTGGAAGAAGAAAGTTGAAAATCAGACTGGTAGGAAGATTAAGGTTCTGAGGTCAGATAATGGAGGGGAATACAAGAACGATCCGTTTCTAAAGTTGTGTGAAGATGAAGGGATCCAGAGGCACTTCACAGTTAGGAAGACTCCACAGCAAAATGGGGTTGCAGAAAGGATGAACAGAACCTTACTTGAGAAGGTGAGATGTATGTTAGCACAGTCTGGATTGAAGAAGACATTTTGGGCAGAAGCTGTTATATATGCAAGCCACATTGTCAACCGTTTACCATCAGCAGCACTTGAATGCAAAACGCCTATTGAGGTATGGAGTGGTAAACCTGCATCTGATTATAGTTTTTTGCATATATTTGGTTGTCCTGCTTATTTTCATGTAACTGAAACTAAACTTGATGCAAGAGCCAAAAAGGCTATATTTGTTGGTTTTAGTACTGGTGTCAAAGGTTACAGGTTGTGGTGTCCAGAACAGAAGAAGTTAGTAATCAGCAGAGATGTGACTTTTGATGAGACCAGCATGATTAGCTCGGGACAGTCGACTGGTGGTATAGGACAGTCGACTGGTGAGCAGCAGAAGAGTGGGACAGTTCTCCAACAGGTGAGTAGCAGAATCTCGGGACAGTCGACTGATGTACAGGAGCAGTCGACTGGTAGTCTAGAACAGCAGAAGAGTGGGAGCTCGGGACAGTCGACTGTTGGCAATAACCAGTCGACTGGTAGGAGAGTTCTCCAACGGGTAGAGTTAGAAAAGTTGTCAGTTGAAAATCCTGTTCCTGTCCAAGATGAAGATGATGTGGTTGATACTGAGAATGATGAAGAAGTTCCTATCCAGCAGGAAGAATCAATTGCAGTAAGAAGACAAAGAAGAGATATCAAACGACCGTCTCGCTTTACAGATACAGTTGCATTTGCTCTTCCCATTGTGGATGATGAAGTTCCCTCCAACTTCAAAGAAGCTACTAGAAGTTCAGAAAATGCAGATTGGAAAGTTGCTATGGATGAAGAGATAAACTCTCTTCATAAGAATAAGACTTGGGATCTAGTGCAACTACCAAAGGGGAAGAAAGCAATTGGTTGCAAGTGGGTGTATACGAAGAAAGAAGGTCCAAAAGGCAGTGTTCGGTTCAAGGCTAGACTAGTTGCAAAGGGGTATGCTCAAAAGGAAGGAATTGACTATAATGAAGTGTTCTCTCCGGTTGTGAAGCATCCTTCTATTCGGATTTTGTTAGCTTTGGTAGCACAGTTTGATCTTGAATTGACACAGATGGATGTGAAGACTGCGTTCTTACATGGGGATCTAGATGAAGAAATTTATATGTCGCAGCCAGATGGTTTCAAAATTGCTGGGAAGGAAAATTGTGTTTGCAGGTTGAAGAAGTCTCTCTATGGGTTGAAGCAATCTCCAAGACAGTGGTATTTGAGGTTTGACCAGTTTATGAAAGTGCAGGGATATTCCAGAAGTGAGTATGATCATTGTGTTTACTTCAGGAAGTTGCAGAATGGTTCTTTTATATATCTGTTATTATATGTGGATGACATGTTGATTGCCTCTAAAAATGCTAAGGAGATTCAAAATTTGAAGAATCAGTTGAGTTCTGAATTCGAGATGAAGGATCTTGGTGAAGCCAAGAAGATACTTGGGATGGAGATAGCTAGAGACAGAGCAAAGGGCGTAGTGAGTTTGACACAGAAGCAATATCTTTTGAAGGTGCTGAAGCGGTTTGGTATAGATGAGAAAACTAAACCGGTCAGTACACCCTTAGCCCCTCATTTCAGAATTAGTGCTTCTCAGTCTCTAAGTACAGATGAAGAGAGACAGTATATGGCGAATGTACCTTACACTAGTATGGTTGGCAGTTTGATGTATGCTATGGTTTGTACTCGACCAGACATCTCTCAGGCGGTGAGTATGGTTAGTCGATATATGCATGATCCAGGCAAAGAGCATTGGCAAGCAGCTAAATGGATTTTGAGGTACATAAGTGGCACCACAGATGTGGGTTTGAAATTTGAAAGGGATGACAATATTAGCAGGTTATTGGTTGGATATGTTGATTCTGACTATGCAGGTGATCTAGATAAGAGGCGGTCTACTACAGGCTATTTGTTTACTATGGCTAGAGCACCTATAAGTTGGAGGTCAAATTTGCAGTCCACTGTAGCGTTGTCTACTACTGAGACTGAATACATGGCGGTTGCTGAGGCCATGAAGGAAGCCATTTGGATACATGGACTTTTGAAGAGCTTGGGAATTCATCGGGAGAAGGTGGAGGTACACTGTGACAGTCAGAGTGCTATTCATTTAGCGAAGAACCAAGTTCATCATTCGAGGACCAAACATATTGATGTTCGTTATCATTTTGTGCGTGATTTGATAAAGGATGGTGATATTCATTTGGTGAAGATTGGAACAGCTGATAATCCTGCTGATATGTTGACCAAAGTTGTTGGGGCAGCCAAGTTCAAGCATTGCATGAACCTGGCTAATATTTTGCATGTTTGATAATTTGGCATGGGCGTTTGGGATAGTACTTTGCTATTGGTTTGTTTAGTATGTGATATCATACTAAGGTGGAGTTTGGGTTCATTTGTTACATTTGGTGATGAGCAGTTGTTTTGGAGTATTTGTGGAGATTGCTTGGGCTACTTGGAAGATTTCACCAAGGTGGAGATTGTTGGATACTTGACTTGGAAGATCTCGCCAAGGTGGAGATTGTAGGATAATGGCTCGATTCTGGTATTTGGTATCTGCAGTGTTCGAAAGTTTCAGAGCTTCAGTCGACTGGATGGAGGAGCAGTCGACTGTCCAGAGAGGAGTTTTCGAAGACTGAGTATACAGCAGCAGCAGTCGACTGTACGTGGGAGTCAGTCGACCGTCCAGAAGGAATCAGTCGACTGGTAATTGGACCAGTCGACTGTCGGCGGGTTTTGGATCCAGATTCGGCCCAATTCGAAAGGCCCAATAGTTTCCCTATAAATACACCCGTTAGGGTTTTGTAAATTGTAACACCTGATTCGGATTTTGCAGCCGTCATCTCTTGTAAAGGCTTTGTTTGCTCATTGGAGATCATAGTAAAGAAACCCCAACCGCCCCTTGTGGATGTAGGCATCGTTTTGCCGAACCACGTAAATCTTGTGTTCTTGTGTTGCTTGCTTTTCTGTTTTTCTCTCGCTGGTTCTCTCTTTGTTTCCGCGTTGGTTTGATTGATGGTTTGATTTGTATTCCGCACAACAATCATCGCATGTACCTGTATAAACGTTAACTCAAAGAAAATGAAAAATTACCCGTTAAAGCAAGCTTCGGGCGGCAAGTAGTAACAGACAAGAAAACAATAAATGTAATATTGCAAGAAACAAAGAACTGGAATATGTTCATGTACAATACAATTGAAATCAATAATCGGTAAAGTATAATCAAGATTGTAAAGTATAATTAATTGGTAAAACAGTGATCGGTAATCAATAATTATGAATCAGTAATCGGGCATCAATAATCAGTAATCGGGAATCAGTAATATGGAATCAGTATTCGGTAATCTGTAATGATGTTCAGTATCAATCTTAGGTCTATCCGTCTTTTATTAACATATCTAATGCACGCAATCTTGTGTCACATACCACAAGTTCGGGTGCATATCAATCAAGTGATGTTTAAACTTAAGTGATGAATTCTACAGGATTATGTACTCGGAAACAGTAATCAGTAAACAGTAAATACTCGTCGGTATACAGTAATCATTGAACAGTAAACAGTAATCGGAATACTGTAGTCAGTAATCCGTCATCAATAATCAGTGAACAGTAATCAGTAAACAGTCGGAAAATAGGGCCCCCTTCTGAATACATTCCTCTATATTGTCCACTACTAAGTCCTACCTATATAACCCGGCTAATTATTCTTTTACCGTGATTAATCAGGAACATGCATTCAGTATAATCAGTATTAACGGTAGTATCAACCCATTCCAATAATTAATACATAACACGTGTAAACACGTGTTGCCCCATAGAACAATATACACAATATTATCCTATTATACTGAGAATATACATATACATCCAACACTTTTTATATTAATTATCTTCTAACTCCCCACTATTTATCTTTTTAACCAATTAGCCACAAACAAAATTTATTAACGTATTGATCCAATATGCCTCAATATTTAACATTAATCATTAATATTTTATTATGAAATGACCAATCTAAAAATAATAAATAATATGTACAACGCAATATAATTAAAATTTTTATTTTCGGGACTAAAATGTAATTAATTATGTTTTGGCATTGGTTGGAGAATCAACGCCAACTCCAAACCCCACTTTAACGCCATTTTGGAGTGGGGTTGGAGATGGCCTTAGATTTTTTCTTCAACCCAATGCCATTCTTCACTCCAAAATAGAGTGGATGGCATGGAATGAATAGTGGCACGTCATATTTGGCGTGTTACTGTTCATCCAATGCCATTCTCTTTCCTTTTTTTTTTAATAAAAAAAACACAAAAGTTTATAATTTTTTTTGGCTCAATTCTATAGTTTCTAACACAATTAATTACTTTCTACTCCCAAAAATTATAAATGATTTTAACTGTGTTTTATATATTGTTTATTATTGAAGATTATTAATTTTATATTGAATACAATTAATATTTAAAAATAATACGGTATATAAAAACATCAAACATTTTATTTTGACTTTAATTATAATTTCATAAATATTCAAATTAAAAACAATGCAAAATACATAATGCAAAAATACAGTATTATTCTAATTAAACTCGCGCACTAAAAACAATGTAAAATACATGACGTAATAAAAGAGGGCTTATGATAATGGTAAAAATTGCAGCAAATCAGGGCCGTACAATTTTTGCACAGATCCTAAAGCTCTTACCGACAGACTAAGCATAATGGACCTCTTTAACAGGTCAGGACATTCTTTAGTTTCATCTACAAAATATGGCCCGCTTTCAAGCCAATTATAAAGCGATTAGGCTCATTAGGAAAGACACCCAGCTCATGAGGGTTGTAAGCCAAATCTCTTATCCCCTTCAAGAGAGTAATCGATTCTATTTATTAAAAGAGAGAATCAAACAAGAGATAACAAATTCATATCAATATCGTAACTGTTTCTCAAGCTTATAAATATCATCTCCTCTCTCTCGGTCAAAAGGTAATCAGTAATCTACAATTCCTCTCTCAAACTCTCTTTCTCTCTCTGGTTCTAATTTGAGCATCGGAGGGTCTGTCACCGAGGCGGTGCTCTTTCAGCGATCCAAATTCAATCTCGCGAGATCCAACCACTTTTTACGGCAACGATCAAAAATTAAATTTTCAGTAGTTTTCTTCAAAAATATAAACCCGCTATCTATTTGTTCCCACACCAAAATAAACAAGAACAATGATGCTTCATGAAATGTTTGGATTTATTTTGTTACTTTTAAAAAAAATGAAGGAAAATGTGGAATAACGATGCCATGTTTTATTAATAAGATTTTAATAAAACATCCCCGGGATACCGGGTGAAAGTACATGGAGCTACAATACAGAAAATAAAACATAAACCTCCAACACCGCCATGGAAAGTAGGACAATCCAAAAGTTCTACAAATAGATCAAAAGACAAGTACAAAGATAGACAATAACAAACATAGCAGTCCTTCCAAGTTCCAACAAATCTCTCGAAGGTGAGAATTCTGCTCAGTCTACAATTAGTCTGAACTTGACTTCCTCATCATTGTACTCGTCTTATTTTATTACTTATCGTGATGATGCTTAACTTATATTGTTTTATTTGTTACTTTTCTGAAGGTTCCTTTTCTTCAATGAGAAAAAGCTCCCAGAAGAGGATAATTTTGAGAAACCAAACTATACATCATCATCATATAATAATAATATATATGACACGCTAAAGCTGGATTGGTTCAATAACTAATGCATTGATCCGATCCTTAGTTTCTTGACGTGGATCACCATACCCATCTCCGTATTGATAAAAACAGTGTGAGGATCTCGGAAGATTTATCAGTACTTTCTTGAAGGCTGAAGTGTAACCAGAATTGCAAATGTATTCACCATTGAGTCGTTTCCAGCTTGAGAGATTAATCTCCTTGATGTGCTCACGAGCCACAGCTTCTGAAACATTGAACTCATGCATATAACATTGTATAGCCTTTGGAACATCCCCTCTCTCAAGCTCCGCCTATAAGAAATTAAAACAAGGATGAACCATGGCAGTTAAGATACCCTGTTAGTAATGAATTATAGTGATGAAGTTATTAAGGATTTTTCATATATATATATATATATACCGTGGCAGTTCCCAAATCATCGGTAAGTCGACAAATTATGAATGCATGTCGGAATGCTTCAGGAAAAAGATTCAAACTGCATTCTAGAGAATCTTTAGTTAAATCTGGGCTGGTACAATAAGCTTGAGCTATTACTACGTTCCCTGCTATTGTATACCACGCGTTTTCCAGATACTCATTAAAAGTTGGCCAATATCTCCCATGGTACCATCTAGCCTCCTTCAAGTATGCCTTGCACATAATTGTCCACTAAAATAGTAAAAGCACTTTAGACTCTCGTTAAGAAAAATTAAGTATATATCCATCACAGATAGAGATTAATGAAAAGTTATTCTTGTTTTTTTTTTTTTAAATTAATAAAATAAATAAGTTATTCGTGGGTGGAAAGGATGCATACAGCTTTTTTAAATAAAGGAAGAGTGTCCACTCCATTCAATTTCAAAGTTTCGGAAGCTATATCATTAATGGTGTTGAAGAGTGACATGATACAAATCTTCATATAATCTGGAAGTATCTCAATCGCACTTGCGTCCCACCTAAAAAGCACCATTTACATAAGCACTAATTTTATTGCTTTCTTAAATTAATATTTATTAGTGAAAATGGATTGGTTTCAGTGTTACCTCTCAACGCAGTCTGTAAATAGCTCGAGTTCTTCCAAGGAGCCATAAACATCATAGATATCATCGATGGTTGTTATCAGAGTGTTTCCCAAAGCCATTGCAATTCTAGCCCTTGAGAATTGTGGCTCGAAAGCTGAGCCTAGTCCCCACAAGAAGTTCTCCACCAATCTATCTCTCGCAAAACCTAGGTTCTCTACAATATTTTGCTTCATCCACCAGCTGAATATGAACAAAAGATTATATACTAGATACATACTAAAATCGACTGGGTGCTCAAAGTAGGAATATGAAAGCATCTTGGCTTACTTCATGAATTCACTTTCGATCATGGAAGACAATCTTATATTGTACATACAGAGATCATTAATGAATTCTTCTCATACAAGCCAAAAAGAATTATCATACTACAATAATAGATGCCAAGAAATAATTAACGGTATAAGTAGTGACGAATGTTCATATGTGAATTTATGCATAATTCCAAGAGCAATTTATATTTTCTTAAATGTGAATTTAGACAGATTTGCAGCAAGGGTAAATTTTAAAAAAAAACCACTGAACTTTGGACCATTTTAAAAAAACCGCACTAATTTTTTTTTTTTAAACCGTACAAAACTATAGTTTAAAAAAAACACACACACGGACAGAGTTAGGGTTAGGGTTAGGGTTAGGAGGTTAGGGTTAGTTCAGTGGGGTTTATTTAACCACAAATGAAAGATGAATGTGGAATTTTTAAACACAAATGAAAGATGAAAGTGGTTTTTTAAATTTTAGCCTAATGAAAACCTAACTCTGTTAAAGTGAGTTTTTTTAAACTATAGTATTGTGCGGTTTTTTAAATAAATAAAAAATTGTGTACGGTTTTTTTAAAATGAGCCAAAGTCAGTGGGTTTTTTTTTTAAAAACATTTAGCCATATTTTTCTAAAAAAGTAATCATGTTCTTAATTACCTTGAACATTCTTTGAGCTCTCTCTTATAATTGGCTTGAACCACATTAAAGTCCAGTTTTGCAAATCTGAGCAGTGTGGCACTCATGTCTACTTCTCTCTCGTACATATCAATGAACCAACGAGTATTCATCCTTTCCATCCTCAACTGCAAGGGCAGCTCTAGTGCATAAGCCACATGCTCCTTCAGTAATGGGTCTACCAAGGACTTTATACGATCTTGTAGAATTTCGGTAGCGAAATGTCTAGCCTCATCCATTTGGTTTTCCCCTTCTACTGCAAGGAAAGAGGCCTCATACAAACTTAATACTCCCTTGACATCGCTGCCCAGACCGTCTCTGAATCTTCCGCTCTCGTCTTTAAATTGATCGAAAACATCTACAACCAGACATAGTTAATTATGTGATCGATCAAAAAAATCGTTAAAAATATATTTATCATATCATGCATCCTAAACTTAAGGTACATATATATACCTTCTGGGAGGTGAAACCCATGTCCTCTGAGTAGCCTAAAGAGTAAGGATGTCGCATAAAGATCATTTCGAGTCTCCAAGCGTAATATGTCTTTCCTTCTTTCAAATATATTTGCCAATACATCTTTAATCTCATTCTCCAAGTGATAGGACACTCCAAGCTGTCGTAATTTATCCACAAGCTCAAGTTGTTCAACTAATTTCTTTTGCCTGCTAAGTAGAAGTCTCGTATCTTCCTTCAACTTGTCGATCTCACTAAGAGCATCCTCTTCCTGCATTACAATTAATCTTTTTAGTTGATTATTTAGCACCCATTAATAATAAAGAGAGATTAAAGAAAACTAAGTTTTGTAAAGTTAACCAAATAAATTAATCACCTACAATTTGACTAATTATATGTCGATATTGTCCAAAATTCTTTTTCTATAATTAATGGTTCTTTTTATATTGTTCTGATGTGAAATTAGAATGACGTGAAGTAATATATATACTCTTAATATGAGGTAGATTTATGCAAACTGTAAACTTGCCTACTGCATGCCTAGTGCTATATTGCAGTAAACTTCATCAAATAAAAGAGAATCAAACTGTAAACATGCCTACATGCATACAGATGGAATTTGTTAGATATTATATTAGATGATATATTAGTTTAGTCTCACATCTAATAATCTATTGGTTTAGTCTTCTTTTCTCTTCGAGCTCCTATACATAGGAGATATATTGTACTCAGTTAATCAACTCAATCCAATAAGAATTCAATAATATAATAAATTATTTATTCCTATCTCTAAATCTAACAGAATTAACTAGCTCCTGATGAAGTTAGTTATCTTAACCTTCAACCTTGGTCTCTTAAAACAATGTAAAAGTAAGATACATGCATATAAGGTATAGCTTATACATATACCTTTGGCTTTGTACGTACATATTAATTTAGGGCGTGGATTTTTTACTAAAAGATTAAACAAATTTAAATATTCATAGCATGCCCTATGATCATCTTAACGAAACTATTAACTGATAGGTCTTTCCTGAAATAATATTCTCGAGAAAAAATTCTCTCTAATTAGATAATAATTAATCTCTTTCTCTCTGTTTGCCATTCATTTAAACTTTATAACATTAAGCATTAAAAAGTTTGAAACTATTAAGTCTCTTAAGAGCATCCACAATGTTTTCTCATATTTGAGAAAATGCCACAAATAGAAATAGAAATTAGGTGTGATCGCTGTAGTGGTCGTTTGCTATATTTTAGCAAATTTTAAAACTTTTTTGAGTGGACGGGACATGTTGTCTCGTCCCATTAATTTTTTTATAATTAAATTGGGTTTAATATTTAAAATATTATTTAGTAAATTAATTAAATATTAAAACTTAAACTATATTAAAATAATTACTAATACATTAATTAAGTGACTAAACAAGTGTGATAGTGACCTAAACATTAATTAAATGACTAAACATTAATTAAGTGGTGGAAAAGTCCTCAAAGGAGACATGTTGTCTTGTTTAATTTGAGAACTTTTTTTATGAGACGAGACAACATGTTCCGTCTGGCCTTTTTTTAAAAAAAAAATTTGTTAGACTGTACAACATGTACCGTCTGATTATTAAAAAAAGTTTAAAAAATAAAAAAAAAAAACAGACGAAACAACATGTGTCGTCCGATAAACTTAAACAAAAATTAAATAATTGGAACGTTGTTCCGTCCCCTATAATTTTAGAATCGCAATTTCGTTTCTCATTTATGAAAAGGAACTGTAACAATTTTTCTATTTTATGGTAAATTAGCAAACGACTGCAAATCCTTATTTTTCAAAAAAATGAGAAATTGGCAAATATAACAAACAATTGTGGATGCTCTAACAATTAACATTGTGGAAGATTCTTATTATTATTTTATTCAGCTGTAAATTGACATTCGTTAACTTGGGGAAGAGTGATTCCCAACGTACATGCCAATTAAGTTAGGGCGGATTAAGAGTTGTAACTTCTCACTTACTAGTGATAATTAAGCACTAGTAAGTGCTTGCAAGTGTAAAAGAAGGAACTCAAAAAACATTGTGGATTGCATAGCGCAAATCGTCAAGTTTATATTAACTTCTTTAGTTTCTTCTCTTAGAGCATCCACAATCCCTTAAGAGTATCCACAGTTGTTTGCTTGTTTGCCATTTTATCCTTTTTTTTTTTTTTACTGTAGCTCACGCAGTCGTGAGCTATTTTGCTATTTTTTGACAAATCGGCTACAGTAGAAAGGGATGAATAGCATTCCATATAGCAAAATGCATATTATAGCAGACGAAACATCATGTTTCGTCCGAAATTAAAAAAAAAAAAACCAAATAAAATAACCGGTTAAATGAATTTAAGCGTGGGAATGAACATGATGTTTCGTCCCAATCCAATTTTTTTTTTAAAAATAATTTTAAAAATTAATTTTGTAAATTTTAAAAATTTTTTGCAATTATCTAAATTGATTTTGCAAATTTTTAAATTGTTTTTGCAAATATTTTTTGCAAACTAATTTTAAAAATTGTTTTTACAATTTTTTTTTGCAAAAAATATTTTCGAAAAATCCGGACGATTCTTTTGATTTTTTTGTACATTATGTAAAATTTTAAATTGTTTTTGCAAATTTTTAAATTTATTTTGCAAATTCGTAAATTGTTTTTGCAAATATTATTTACAAACTATTTTTAAAAATTGTTTTTGCAAAATTTTTTTGCAAATTTTTTTCCCTTTTTGGGACGAAACTTCATGTTTCGTCCCGTATTTTTTTATTAATATTTTCTCAGTATAAATCATGTTTCGTCTGTTTCTTTTTAAATGAACTTATGCATTTTTTTTCCATTCGACGACTGCAGCGTTTCCTCGAATTGGATGGGCAAAATATGCATTTTGCCATTTTTTACATTGAACGATTGTGGATGCTCTTAGAGCATCCACAATCCGTTTGCTAAAAAAATGGCAAAATGAGAAATAAAAATAGCAATATGAGAATTTCAGTGCAACGATGATTTGCTAAAATTTGAGAAAGATGATACATGTTGTTTAGTTCGTTTTTTTATAGTTAATTAATTAACGATTAGATATTAAAATCGGTTAATTAAATAAATTAAATAATAAAATATATCTTAAACCTACTTAATTATACACTAACCTAATCAGGAATTTTCCCGTCCAAGCCAAAAACGCTTGAAACGGGACAACATGTCATGTTTGAGCGATTTTTGATTTATTTTTATTTTTTTGTTCATACGGTACATGTTGTACCGTCTGATCATTAAATAATTTTAAAAAAACAAAAAAATAAAAGGTCAAACAAAACAACATGTTCCGTCCCCTATAATTTGCGAATCACCAGTTCGTTTCTCAAATATGAGAAGCGACTATAGCGATTTTGCCAAAATATGGCAAAATAATAAACGACTGCAAGTCATCGTTTCTCAAAATATTAGAAAATGGCAAATATAGCAATCATTGTGGATGTTTTTACAGCTTCAAATATGGCACCCAATTCTTGCAGCCACTAAACTGACATAGCTTTTTCTGAGTTAAGAAGTTAAAGGTGGGAAAAAAAATCAGGAAGAAGAGAGGAAGTAGTGGCAATATATTGAGTGATGATCATCACCTTGAAATCAATCGTTAGTGACTGAATATAGTTATTGTCCCACAATGTTGGTATGTAATTGGCTGACCGCCGCTCCACCAAACTAGCCGATGATGATGATGATGATCCCGACACTGAACATCGAGGAGCACTGACCACGTATCTGGACGGAACCACACCAGCTCTGCCTGCATTAATATTTCTACGGAACTGCAGTCCTTTGCATCCTCCTAGTGTTCTCAATAAGATGCAGGAAGCCATTAGAACTTAAATATCTAGATATATATATCCTTATGTCCTATCAGAATATCTCAGTATTACTAACAAGTTCTTGGTAAGAACTAGCCATGTATGTGTACGTGTACATATATAGATGTTTAATTAACACGAGTGATTCACGTGTGAGTTTTTTCCCCCTCCAATTAACATATAAAATATATGTACTACATGATTATGTTTCATATGTACTAGCAATCTGCACGTGCGGTGTATGCCCTTTTTTTAAATTTTAAAGTTCCTAGTCTTCATAGATTACTTCTAATAACACAAATTTTTATATTTTATACGAGTGACACTTTTATATATAACTATGTCGTAAATAAATTTAAACTTTGAGGACATTATGATAAGTGGCAACAATTGAGTAAATTAATAGCTAATATGTACTCCCACTTAAAATTATGCGGTTAAAATTAGATTAATTAAACTAGTAACCTGCACGTGTGATGTACATTTTAATTAAATTATTTTTTATATAGTAATAATAATAAGACGCAATTTGGCCTCGAACATGAGATATCTCTTTATTCATCACATTCTCTTTTAAAATTACTCTTAGTAGCACGAACTTTTATTTTATATAAGTGACATATTTGTAAATAATTTTGTTGTCAATAAATTTGAACTTCGAGGGTATTATGGTAACTAACAACAGTTGAGTAAATAAATGGTTAACTAACAACAGTTGCGTAAATGAATAGTTAATATAACTCCCACACGAAAATTAATGGTTGAGATTAGCAGTTGAATGTTTACAAATTATATATATTGTTTACAAATGTCAACCTAACTCTCTACTTAACTCTCTTATTATAATATTAGAGATTAAAGATTAAAAATTGGTTTGTTTATAAATTACATAACTCTAACTTTTCAGTTATGATAGCATAGATTAATGCATCCAGTTGTCCTTTAGAACAATAAAAATACTTCTATTGCTATATATCATTTTAACAAAATAATTAATTTTTAAAAAATACTAGTATTTTTTACGTGTGACGTACGTTTTAATAAGAGTTAGAAGATTTTTACGTGCGATATACGTGTTAGGAAATAGTTCTGGAGTTGGACGTGCATTGCACGTAATTGTGAAAAATATTTTATAAAAAAAGGTACAATTTGTACGTGCAATGCACGTATTTATAAGTAGAATTTGAGTTGTACGTGCAACATATTTGTATGTTCAGTGTTAAAAAATATTATAAAATTGTTTTGCACGTGCGTTGCACGTTTTAAATATGTGAAATTTTTTTATTTACTTGTTTTTGTTGTAATTAATGAGAGAGTTTGACTTATACGTACAATACACGGATTTGTATACTGACAAATGACAACGTCAACTCTCCCATTATAATATTAGAGATTAGAGATTAGAGACATCTTTGCTTTCATCATAAAAATCTGAATGTGACAAAACTAGCTATGTCGGGCACGTATGCCTACATATATAAGAAAGATATGAATGAAGTCACAAAGATATGAATGAAGTCACATCATTTAAATTTCACATAGAACACATGCATGGGAAATAGTCCCACCAAGTGAAGCACATAATTTAATTAATTTATGTGTATCTGCAAGATGTTTTTTGATAACCAAGCAAAACAATCTAAAACCACAGTACTACTCCCGTAGACACACCGTATGCATCTGCAGCGAATTGCACCATCTCCATTGTAGGAATTTTTTTCCCTGCTGACCCACTTTTTAAAAATATTGATCAAACTGATCCACTTAAAAAAATATTGATCCAACAGATCCAGTTTGAGACACGTCAGCATAAAATACTATTGACAATAACAGCATCTGTTATTTTGATGTCGTTATTGCCAATAGTGGCATCTGAAAGGAAAAAAAATTCCGTTGTCATTATTGAAAGTAACGGAATCAATACATATCGCATTCACTTAGGAGTTCTTTGACTTGAAAAAAAAAATTGTAAAAAAAAAAATCTTATAACTGATGTCTCCATTCCCAATAATGGCATAATCTTTAGCATGATGCCGTTATTTGCAATAGCTGCATCAGTGTAATCTACAGTGTACTCCAAATTTCGTGCAAGTGTATCAACTTAAAACTCGATTTCGACCTTGATGCAGCTAATAGTTCTCAAAACTCAAAACATGAAAGTTGTAGATCTATTTCTTAGTGTTCCATAGCATTTTGAATCATCTGAATCGGAGTTCGGATGATAAAGTTATTCTCAGATTATGTAGAGATGTCGAAACTTTCCAGAATCAGTTATAGTTTCGACATCGCTTCATAATATGGGCATAACTCTATCATCCAAACTCCGATTATGATGATTCAAAACGTTATAAAACACCAAGAAAAGATCTACAACTTTCATATTTTGAGTGAGAGATACCGGTTGCATCAAGTTCGAAATAGGGCTTGAAGTTGATACACCTGTCACGCCCCGCTTCCCAAAAACATGGAATACGAGCACGTGACGAAGCCCAGCGAATGATTTTAACATCATCCATAAGCTGTAGGATCGACTCAGCATCATAACAAGGATATAACAAGATTTATATATAACCAAGCATGCATGAATAATTCATTAAGCAACAGAAAACAATTGAAAACAAATAATAATGTCCAAATAGTTTTCAAATCTAGATCAAAATAAAACTCGGAAACATAAGCCCGTTACAAGTCTTAAGCAACAACAAATGAAATAACTCAATTACGAAACGAAATGATCAAAGAAACTTTTTCCCAACCAAGGCCTAGAACGTCTGCTCACCGATTCCAACAGGTAGCACATCTCCAAAGTCTGCTTAATAAATATAAAAGGGAAACATAGGGGAAAACAAGAAAAAATAACCTTAGTGCAAGTTAGGACTACAAATAGTAAAAACGAGTACAAGTAATGGGGAACAAGAATTGGAATCAAGAATGTAATAGGGATACAACAAGTAGCGGAAAACCAGGAACTAGCTAACAAGAGGACAACTCAAGTGAATAGGCTGGATAACAAATACTAATAGTGGAGCAAGTGACAAGTGAATGTGTAGGGGTATCTAACCTCAAGTGACAGGCATCAAGTACAAGTGTCAGGTAACAAGTCTCAAGTCTAGTGTCAAGTTGTCAGGTATCAAGTATCAAGTTATAAATGTCAAGTATTATTATTCAAGTATCAAGTCTCATGTAACAAGTCATCAAGCTTCAAGTAAACATGTATCAAGTTCGAGTTTCATGTATCAGGTTTCATGTATCAGGTTTCATGTATCATAGTTTCATGTATCATGACATCAAGTATTAAGTAAACATGTATCGAGTTCAAGTTTCATGTTCAAGTCTTATGGTGATTACTATCTAGGTAGCACTTCATGCATCCATACTTTTACTACATGGTTGCTACAGTCAACACAATTTCGTTTAGGCCTAGTAATGGAGTCTATAGGGCGGCGTACTCAGGTATCAAGTATCAAGCAAACGATCAAACCATGGACTCTAGAGGTAGCACCCGTAGGCTCTAGAGGTGGCCCCTGTCACCATGACGTGGCACTTAGTTCTACGTGGCACTTAGTTCCATGTGATCTCAAATATATATCATGTAATCATATAATGGGCTCTAGAGGTGGCCCCCGCAGACTCTAGAGGTGGCCCCCGTCACCATGACGTGGCACTTAGTTCTACGTGGCACTTAGTTCATTTAACATAAAATTATGGAAAACACGGGCCCCCTTCCGAGTACACTTACCTATATTGTCCACTACTATGGTCTTTCCCTTAAATTCCGGCTTGTTACATTTATTAATTTTTATCAAGCAAGCATGCAAGTGTGTGAAACAAGTCAAGAAATTATGGTCATGGACATAGAACAAGTCTGAGATAATTATATGGCATATTCGAGGGTCAACATGAATAAGAATAACACGAACAACGAAAATCCAAATCTGGACAGCACGACGTTGCTGTACCAAAAGTGTGATTCCCGTTGCTACGAGATAGCAAATGTGGATCCGTCAGGCGATTTAAAAACTAGACTCATGTCCGGTTCCAACGCATATAATTAAGGTACATGAAAGTGGTGGGAACACGTGTCAAAACAACGAATTACACAGCTAAAGTATTCAGGCAGAATTTGTGTATTTGTATTTATACATGTGAAACAGTGTTGAAATAATGTTAATTAATCCTAAGAAATTTTGGGGAGGTTCTCTAGGGTGTCCAGCAACCGCATATAAAATTTCAAGTCAAACGCCTGCTGTTAACATGGTTAAATTAATTCGCAAAGTAAAGGTGTGCAGCAGTTTTGCGAATCTGTGTCTACCGACACAGCTGCAGTAAAACTGCAATAACTCCTAGACCGTAACTCCGAATTCAAAAATTTCAGAGGCTATCGATATCTAGACATCTAGAGCTATATTTACTATTCAGGGATCGGGTTCAGATTCTAATGTTAAAGGAGTCAGAACAGCATAATAAGATCCAGGACAGTAACATGTGGAAGTATCTTACTAGTATAGGTTACATGAAAATTGGTTATTAGGCGTCTAGGTTAATGTGCGATATAAATACGGGGTAATGGTTGTTAAAACAGTAAGTAATAATTGTTTTTCAATCCAAATGGTTGCAAGATCATCAAATACAAGATATAACATACGTATACAAATCTAGGGTTCCTTAATTTATGTGTCCATATGTTCAGGGGATAAAATGAGTCCAAGTAGTTATAATATAATACAATGAAATTATTGTGACTATTAAGATTATGAAATTTGTGGAGGTTTAATATTTGATCAACAACGACAATCAAGGAGGAGTCACAATTTCTAACTATTTGTAGTATTTTCAAGGAATGCTTGTACTAGAACAAAAATGTGTACAAGAGGAATACTTGCCTTAATGAAGGTGAATCCGAACACGAACCAATACGGGATGAGAATCCCGAGAGGAGAGACCGAGGCACGAACACGGACACACGCACGTACGGTACACATGCAAAACAGCACACGGGATCGGATCCCCTGGATCTGCTCTGGCGCCAAAAACAGCAAACACCCAACGCCTGATCAGATCAAGATCTGATCGGAAAGGTCTGACGGTCGGGATTCAATCCCGCTCTTCTTCTTCCCTCTTCACTGAAACAGAGAGCGTAAGTGAGAGGAAGGACGGCGACGACAGTGGCTGGAATGCGGCACGACGATGTGGCTGCGACAGCCACGGAGAGGCGGCGATGACTACGACGATGATGGCGATGCTGCAGCGTGGTTGCGATGGTAGCATTTGAGGCAGGGTTTTCGAACTCTGTTTTTGAGTTCGCAACAGGGGAGGATGAGAGCGGGGACGGCTCGGGGGTGTGGCGACGTGAGCAGAGGACGAGGTAATGAGGAGATGGTGGAGACGAATGGCGAGGGCGATCGGAGGTGGTAATGGCGATGGGTAATGGTGTTGAGGTGTGGGGATTGGAAAATGGCGAAAGTTTGGGTAATGGTCGAAATGGGTTTGGTGGAGGATGATGGCGGTGGTGGTGATTGTGGTGTTGACGAGGAGCGGGGGTCGAAGGCGATGGTGAGGGAGATGGCCGGGGATGGTGGAGGTCGAGAGTTGGTAATGGAGGTGTTGGATTTGGATGGGTTTCGGGAGTGGTTCGATGGGTGAAGACGGCGATGGAGATGGCGACGGCAGTGGCGGTGGCGGTAGTTGAAGGCGAAGGTGATGGAGGTTTGATGGTGATCGGAGGAGGCGACGGCGCTGGGGATTGGGTTTGGGCGTGGAAGAAGCGATCAAAGAAATAGAGAAGAAACGGAGGAAGAAGGAGAGAGCGGCGGGGGTTTTGGGGGTTAAACAGTATAGGGTAGGGGTTAGGGTTTATATAGTTAGGGTTTTGGGTTTTGGGTTTTAGGGTATCCGTTTCGAGTGGGATCCAACTGGAGAATTGGTCAAAATGTATTAAAATGGTGAATAAAGAGATGATTGACATCGAGCAGCTCATTCTTCACGAAGAACGACACAAAGAGCACACACAATTGAATTAGATGAAAGAACCAAAAATTGAGTCGAAAACAAATTAATGGTTTTATTCAAACGGAAACAAAATACAGGATCACCATTTGAATACGAGAATACAAGGAATGAAAAATACGGTAGAAAAATGCAGATACGGAAAACAGGAGTTACAAATCCTACCCACCTTACTTAAAAATTTCGTCATCGAAATTTGCTTAGGCGGTACATAGGACAACTTGGGGAAGGGTAGCAAACAGGGATCTAAAATGAAGGTAAAATTGGTGGCAATACCAAGATAAGAAGGAGATTGATAACAATGATATCAGGCGGAATGCATGGAAGAAGATAGACAATAACAAAATGAAAGGAACAACACTAGACTTGCAAGATAACAAAGCAGGGAGACGAAGGAATAGGTAGGGCTGGAATCGAAGAAGGGAGCGACAAGGGAAAGATGAACCAAGCAATGAATCAACGGATGAGAACAAAAGTAAGAGATAAGGAACAATAACCCATGCAAAGAAGAAGAAGTAACAATGAGATCCTGGGACCTGTGGGTTATGGGCCCACCACGCTTCTGCTGCGACACTCTGATGGTGACGTTCCAAGCTGCATACATGTCGTTGCAAACCTCGTGGCACCAAGAGACGAACCGAGCAGAAAGAAAAGAACGAGGCACCAAAATCAGAGAGAATATGGGCTCCAAATAGAGATAAGCAATAAGGATATAAAGTTTTGGCTTCAATCTAAAAATATTAAGAGATATAATACAGATCAAAACTAATGGCTTTAACAGAAATAATAACGACAACAAATATCAAAGATAATTATATTAATAGTAATAGAATAATAATAACAATAACAATAACTAATAATAACAATGATAATAATAAAATTAGTAATAATGATAACAAAATAATAATAATAACAATAATAATAATAGTAATCAAGATCATCATAGTCATATAGGTAATAATAATAATATAATACAATAAAAATATCAAAAATAATGACAATACATATACGACAGTGTTGGATTTAACATATTCATGAAAATAATGCAGTAATAATAGAAATAATAATAGCATTAAAAATAATAGCAACAATAGAAATAATAATAGTGATAACAATACAAAAAAAAATAACGAAAACAATAGCAATAATAATAATAACAGCAATAATAAACTTATACACAAAATAGAGTAAAACCAACTATAAGAGTTCAAATTGTATAGAACATAAAGTGTAATAGTATAAACAAGATGTCATAAAGGAAATATTTCCTTACCCTTAGTTTCATTATATAAGTAAAAAAAATTTGTCTTGAAATATCAATTAGCAAGTAGGTAGAAAATCTTGCCTCCTTAACATCAAGCTGCATGTTTGCCTTCACGACATCAGGTTGCAGGTTGCCGTCTGGATATTCGGTTGCACATTTAGCGTCCCCGATATCCAGTTGCAATTTGCTTCCATTGACATCGAGTTGCATATTTGCCATCTCGACATTAGGTTGCACCGAAGTGGTGAAATGTATATAAAATTGAGCATGCTCAGGCTCAAAACAAATTATTAATAATAATAGTAACGATAAAAATAATAATACCAATAACAAAATAATAACAAAATATCAATAAGAATAATAATGATAATAACAATGATCATAATAGTAATAATAACAGTAATCGCAAAAAAAATGATTAATAATAATAATAACAATAATATTAAAATATTAACAACACTAGTAAAAGTAATAATGTAAGACAAGATATAGTTCGGCCCAAAATTTTTGTGGAAGTAATTTAATATTAACAATAATAATAAAATAATGAAAACAACAATAAGAATATCAATAGTATTAAAAATAATAATAATACTATTAATGATAATGAAAACAATAGCAATAATAATAATGGTAGCAATAATAGCATTATACAACAAAATAAGAATTTGTCTCATCAAAATAATCCAATAGAAATATATAGTCGATCAAAAATGAAAAGTGAAGCTAAAATACATCATTGTTCGGAATAACAAAATCTTTATCGAGAAACATTTTTATAGAAGATTGAAAATAAATATAACAAATAATAATCGAAACATAGAAAGTATTCGAGAAAATAATTATAAGGAGAAAAATAGGTAGGAGAAAAATGTATCTATACCCAATAAAGAGTTAAAGAGGAGGATGACTAGAAGGGACAAAAGAAAATTAAGGAATTGAATACGAAGGAAGAAGGACGAGGGGCAAAATAGGAGTTGAAGATAATATAGCGGGGAAGAAATAACCAACATGATACTCAATATGAATCAACAAATAAAAATGAATGCAAGGCAGGGAAAGCAATGAACGACACACGAGTTGAAATAAGAAGGAATCAACGAGGCAAGCAGAAAATCAGAGATTGCTTGCACCGGAATCTAAAGAATATAGGTACGGAAAGAATAGACGTATACCCAATACGGAATCACCAATCAGGACGACTGTAAGAGGTGAAAAGAATCAATGAATCAAAGAATTGAATATGAAGGGATCAAAATGGATGGGTAAGACGGGTGTCCAGATCGAGTAGACTATTAAATTATTCATGTGGTTGCATGGCCTGTTTAATGTTGAGTTAATCCTAACTGAGTCAAGCCTATCTAATGTATTAGTCAAACTAACACATTAGCCAAACCTGAGCTCTGATACCACTAAAAACCTTGTCACTCTCCGCTTCCCAAAAACATGGAATACGAGCTCGTGACGAAGCCCAGCGAATGATTTTAACATCATCCATAAGCTGTAGGATCGACTCAGCATCATAACAAGGATATAACAAGATTTATATATAACCAAGCATGCATGAATAATTCATTAAGAAACAGAAAACAATTGAAAACAAATAATAATGTCCAAATAGTTTTCAAATCTGGATCAAAATAAAACTCGGGAACATAAGCCCGTTACAAGTCTTAAGCAACAACAAATGAAATAACTCAATTACAAAACGAAATGATCAAAGAAACATTTTCCCAAGCAAGGCCTAGAACGTCTGCTCACCGATTCCAGCAGGTAGCACGTCTCCAAAGTCTGCTTAATAAATATAAAAGGGAAACATAGGGAAAAACAAGAGAAAATGCCCTTAGTGCAAGTTAGGGCCACAAATAGTAAAAACGAGTATAAGTAATGGGGAACAAGAATTGGAATCAAGAATGTAACAGGGATATAACAAGTAGCAGAAAACCAGGAACTAGCTAACAAGAGCACAACTCAAATGAATAGGCTGGATAACAAATACTAATAGTGGAGCAAGTGACAAGTGAATATGTAGGGGTATCTAACCTCAAGTGACAGGCATCAAGTATAAGTGTCAGGTAACAAGTCTCAAGTTTAGTGGCAAGTTGTCAGGTATCAAGTATCAAATTATAAATGTCAAGTATTATTATTCAAGTATCAAGTCTCATGTAACAAGTCATCAAGCTTAAAGTAAACATGTATCAAGTTCGAGTTTCATGTATCAGATTTCATGTATCAAGTTTCATGTATCATGTTTCATGTATCATAGTTTCATGTATCATGACATCAAGTATTAAGTAAACATGTATCGAGTTCAAGTTTCATGTTCAAGTCATATGGTGATTACTATCTAGGTAGCACTTCATGCATCCATACTTTTACTACATGGTTGCTACAGTCAACACAATTTCGTTTAGGCCTAGTAATGGAGTCTATAGGGCGGCGTACTCAGGTATCAAGTATCAAGCAAACGATTAAACCATGGGCTCTAGAGGTGGCCCCCGTAGGCTCTAGAGGTGGCCCCCGTCACCATGACGTGGCACTTAGTTCCATGTAATCTCAAATATATAACATGTAATCATATAATGGGCTCTAGAGGCGGCCCCCGCAGACTCTAGAGGTGGCCCCCGTCACCATGACGTGGCACTTAGTTCCATTTAACATAAAATTATGGAAAACACGGGCCCCTTCCGAGTACACTTACCTATATTGTCCATTACTGTGGTCTTTCCCTTAAACCCTGGCTTGTTACATTTATTAATTCTTATCAAGCAAGCATGCAAGTGTGTGAAACAAGTCAAGAAATTATGGTCATGGACATAGAACAAGTCTGAGATAATTATATGGCATATTCGAGGGTCAACATGAATAAGAATAACACGAACAACGAAAATCCAAATCTGGACAGCACGACGTTGTTGTACCAAAAGTGTGATTCCTGTTGCTACGAAATAGCAAATGTGGATCCGTCAGGAGATCTAAAAACTAGACTCCTGTCCGGTTCCAACGCATATAATTAAGGTACATGAAAGTGGTGGGAACACGTGTCAAAACAGCGAATTACACAGTTAAAGTATTCAGGCAGAATTTGTGTATTTGTATTTATACATGTGAAACAGTGTTGAAATAATGTTAATTAATCCTAAGAAATTTTGGGGAGGTTCTCTAGGGTGTCCAGCAACCGCATATAAAATTTCAAGTCAAACGCCTGCTGTTAAAATGGTTAAATTAATTCGCAAAGTAAAGGTGTGCATCAGTTTTGCGAATCTGCGTCTACCGACACAGCTGCAGTAAAACTGCAATAACTCCTAGACCGTAACTTCGAATTCGAAAATTTCGGAGGCTATCGATATTTAGACATCTAGAACTATATTTACTATTCAGAGATCGGATTCAGATTCTAATGTTAAAGGAGTCAAAACAGCATAATAAGATCCAGGACAGCAACATGTGGGAGTATCTTACTAGTATAGGTTACATGAAAATTGGTTATTAGGCGTCTAGGTTAATGTGCGATATAAATACGGGGTAATGGTTGTCAAAACAGTAAGTACTAATTGTTTTTCAAGCCAAATGGTTGCAAGATCATCAAATACAAGATATAACATACGTATACAAATCTAGGGTTCCTTAATTTATGTGTCCATATGTTCAGGGGATAAAATGAGTCCAAATAGTTATAATATAATACAATGAAATTATTGTGACTCTTAAGATTATGAAATTTTCGGAGGTTTAATATTTGATCAACAACGACAGTCAAGGAGGGGTCACAATTTCTAACTATTTGTAGTATTTTCAAGGAATGCTTGTACTAGAACAAAAATGTGTAGACTTGCCTTAACGAAGGTGAATCCGAACACGAACCAATAAGGGATGAGAATTCCGAGAGGAGAGACGAGGCACGAACACGAACACACGCACGTACGGTACACGTGCAAAACAGCACACGTGATCGGATCCCCTGGATCTGCTCTAGCACCAAAAACAGCAAACACCCAATGCCTGATCAGATCAAGATCTGATCTGAGAGATCTGACGGTCGGGATTCAATCCCGCTCTTCTTCTTCCCTCTTCACTGAAACAGAGAGTGAGAGCGAGAGGAAGGACGGCGACGGCAGTGGCTGGACTGCGGCGCGACGGCGTGGCTGCGACAGCGACGGAGAGGCAGCGATGACTACGACGACGATGGTGATGCTGCGGTGTGGTTGCGATGGCAGCGTTTGAGGCAGGGTCTTCGAACTCTGTTTTTGGGTTCGCAACAGGGGAAGATGAGAGCGGGGACGACTCGGGGGTGTGGCGACGCAAGCGGAGGACGAGGTGATGAGGAGATGGTGGAGACGACTGGCGAGGGCGATCGGAGGTGGTAATGGCGATGGGTAATGGTGTCGAGGTGTGGGGATTGGAAAATGGCGAAAGTTTGGGTAATGGTCGAAATGGGTTTGGCGGAGGATGATGGCGGTGGTGGTGATTGTGGGGTTGACGAGGAGCGGGGGTCGAAGGCGATGGTGAGGGAAATGGCGGAGGATGGTGGAGGTCGAGAGTTGGTAATGGAGGTGTTGGATTTGGATGGGTTTCGGGAGTGGTTCGATGGGTGAAGACGGCGATGGAGATGGCGACGGCGGTGGTGGTAGTTGAAGGCGAAGGTGATGGAGGTTTGATGGTGATCGGAGGAGGCGACGGCGCTGGGGTTTGGGCGTGGAAGAAGCGATCGAAGAAACAGAGAAGAAATGGAGAAATAAGAAGGAGAGAGCGGCGGGGGCTTTGGGGTTAAACAGTATAGGGTAGAGGTTAGGGTTAGGGTTAGGGTTTATATAGTTAGGGTTTTGGGTTTTGGGTTTTAGGGTATCCGTTTCGAGTGGGATCCAACTGGAGAATTGGTCAAATTGTATTAAAATGGTGAATAAAGAGATGATTGACATCGAGCAGCTCATTCTTCACGAAGAACGACACAAAGAGCACACACAATTGAATTAGATAAAAGGACCAAAAATTGAGTCGAAAATAAATTAATGGTTTTATTCAAACGGAAGCAAAATACAGGATCACCATTTGAATACGAGAATACAAGGAATGAAAAATACGGTAGAAAAATGCAGATACTGAAAACAGGAGTTACAACACCTGTACGAAATTTGAAGTACACTGTGGATTACACTGTCGCCGTTATTACCAATAGCGGCATCAGGCTAATTTATGTCGTTATTGGGAATAACAGCTTCAGTTATAAACAATTTTCACTTACAATTATTCTGGACAGTTTCGACATCGCTTCGTAATCTGGGCATAACTCTGTCATCCAAACTCTAATTGAGATTATTCAAAATGCTATGGAACACTAAGAAAAAGATCTACAACTTTCATGTTTTGTGTTTTGACCGATATTGGCTGCATCAAGTTCGAAATATGGCTTAAAGTGATGCACCTGCACGAAAATTGGAGTACACTATGGATCACACTGATGCCGTTATTGTCAGTAGCGGCATCAGGCTAATTTATGCTGTTATTGAGAATAGCGACATTAGTTATAAGCAATTTTTACTTACAATATTTTTTCTCCAGTCAGAGAACTCCTAAGTGAATGCGAGATATACTGATGCCGTTACTCCTAATAGCGGCAATGAATTTTTTTTTACAGGTGCCGCTATTGGCAATGACATTAAAATAACATATGTCGCTATTGCCAATAGTGTTCTAAGCTGACGAGTCTAAAATTGGGTTAGTTATGTAAATAATTTTTTAAGTGGACCGTTTGGTCAATATTTTTAAAAAGTGGGTCAGTGCGGAAACAAATTCCCATAGTAGTGGGTTCATACTACACATTTACCTGCTCAACAATAGTGATTTTCTACCAAATTTGTCAAACCATCTCTCTAGTAAAAAGTAGACATAATTTGAAACTCCAATAAATAGGGATTCACATATACCTAGAAACAGGGGATTGTGTTTGTAGTAGCTCAGCACGGGAATTTCAATAAAGAACCGTAGGACATGAGTGATTGGAGAGAGTTGAATAATTTGTGTTGCAACAACCATGAGAGAATAGTAGTAAGAGTGTGACTTGTTGTAGAAACAACCCATTAATCATTTCTTGTGACGATAATATTTTATAATAAAAATTAATACAAATCCTTAGTCTCCAATTTATTTTTTATTTATTCCACCAAAATCTTTATTCTCTAACAAATTGGTATCAAAGCAAGGTTCAATCTACCAGAGTTCACCAATGAGCATGTCTACGACATGAGAAACATGATCCGGCCACAAATTCCCAAGTTAATGAAGACCAGATATGACAATTGGAGCATTCAGATGAGAGTCTTGCTAGCCTTGCAAGACTTGTGGGAGCTGGTTGAAACTAAATACACCGAACTAGAATAGCACACTGCTGAAGCAACACTTCCAGCTATTTAGAAGACCGAGTTGAAGAAAATTCGGAAGACAAAAAAGCTTTGTTCCTAATCTATCAAGAAATTAATGAGTTCGCATTCGAGAAGATCTCAGAGGCGAGTACATCGAAACAGATATGGGAGATATTAAAAAATTCGTATGAAGCGAAGAGGGTACTGTTAGGGATTTCTACCGAAAACCCTCCTTAGGATCTTGTTAAGTTATTCGATGCAATCAACGCAAACTACCATACACACATGAGATCATACCAAACATACCAAAGCATACACAAATTTGTGTCGGTCGGGCTTTCGCCTTAATCTGGGGGAGAAGAAACCCAAGATGTTATTCAACTATAGAAGATAGAAGAATATTACAATTCTCACCACAACCCTCTCTCAAGCCTCACCAGCAAGTATTAGTTGTTTACAATTAGAGAATCACTCAATCTCTGCTTCAATGAAGTGCTCTCTCTCTTGGCTCTCAATATCGGCCAATAACAACAATATATAGAGATCTATAGAAACCCTAGTTTGATATCTTGATACAATAGCCGTTAGATGTTACTGAAGAGATAACCATACGATAAGAGCCGTACGATCTGACTTGAAGAGCAAGTTGGGCCTTTCACGAATCAGCCAGATTCAAGCCCGAAACCCATCAGCGCCGCGAACTGTCGACCGCACCAACAAGTCGGTCAATTGTCCTCCTCTCTAGAAGACATCGTGCAGGGGTCGGTCGACTGCACATGAGTTGCGGTCGAACGCAACCTCTTCTGCTGCTGCCGCTGACTACTTCTTCTTGCCTCCACTTTGTCTCCAATAACCTCGATTCCTCCATCGTCTCATCGTCTTCTTATCCAATATAGTATGCAAGACATAAACCCAACATGTACGACTCCAAATTGCTAAAAGTAAAAACTCAATTTCAACATAAAATATATACACAATATTTTTCTTTTATATTTTTTGATAAATAAATATAAATTTAAAAAAATATGTTTTACTTATGCCGACCCTAACTAAAATTTCTGGAGCCCCCACCGACATATATAAGGGAGATGATAAATGAAGTCACGTCATTTAAATTCACATGGAACACATGCATGAGAATTGAGAAATAGTCACGGCCACCAAGTGAAGCACTACAAATATAATTAATTTAAGTGTATCTGCAAGATCTTTTGATAACCAAGCAAAACAATCAAAAGCCACAGTACTACTCCCGTACACTCACACACCTTGTGCATCTACAGCGAATTGCAATATCTCCCTAGTGGAGGATCCATATTACACATTTACGTGCTCAACACGATAGGGATTTGCTACCAAATTTGCCGTTTAATTATCTCTCTAACAATGCGAGTCATCTTTGTTGATAGTCAAACATAATTTGAAACTCGAATAAAAAGTGATTCACATATAACTACAAATAGTGGATTGTGTTTGTAGTAGGATGTCATGCCCCGCTTCCCACTATACAGAAGTATGGGCACGCAACTAAGTCCCAACGAATGATATAAGCATACAAACTCATATCATCCATAAGCTGTATTATACAAGTAAGCTTAACAATACAGGTAACATTAATAATCACATGAACGATGATAAAATACAATAACCAATATCTGAGATACAATAAATTTTGGTAAAAATATCTGAGAATAAACAATGCAATAAACAGTTTATTACAATGAGGTGATAAAGAAATAGCTGTAGCAATTTCGTCTAGAGAGTCTGATCATCAAGTTCCTTCTGTAATCATCGCATGTACCTGTATAAACGTTAACTCAAAGAAAATGAAAAATTACCCGTTAAATCAAGCTTCGGGCGGCAAGTAGTAACAGACAAGAAAACAATAAATGTAATATTGCAAGAAATAAAGAACTGGAATATGTTCATGTACAATACAATTGAAATCAATAATCAGTAAAGTATAATCAAGATTGTAAAGTATAAGGGTAAAAGGGATATGAGCAACTTGCTCATTTAGTAAATGTGCAATTGATTATGTGGCATGCATGTGATTCATTGGACAAATAACCCTTCTAAGAATTTTCCAATCACATGCATGCCTTATTATCAATTGCTTATTTACTAATTGAGCAAGTTGCTCATATCCCTTTTACCCAAAGTATAATTAATTGGTAAAACAGTGATCGGTAATCAATAATTATGAATCAGTAATCGGGCATCAATAATCAGTAATCGGGAATCAGTAATATGGAATCATTATTCAGTAATCTGTAATGATGTTCAGTATCAATCTTAGGTCTATCCGTCTTTTATTAACATATCTAATGCACGCAATCTTGTGTCACATACCACAAGTTCGAGTGCATATCAATCAAGTGATGTTTAAACTTAAGTGATGAATTCTACAGAATTATGTACTCGGAAACAGTAATCAGTAAACAGTAAATACTCGTCGGTATACAGTAATCAGTGAGCAGTAAACAGTAAACAGTAAACAGTAATCGGAATACTGTAGTCAGTAATCCGTCATCAATAATCAGTGAACAGTAATCAGTAAACAGTCGGGAAATAGGGCCCCCTTCTGAATACATTCCTCTATATTGTCCACTAATAAGTCGTACCCTTATAACCCTGCCAATTATTCTTTTACCGTGATTAATCAGGAACATGCATTCGGTATAATCAGTATTAACGGTAGTATCAATACAATATCAAGAATATATCAAGGGCTATGCAATGCCTGATATATATATAGTTCAATTCATTAAATATGAAAAATAACGGGTTTATATACAAAAATGTAGAGATGAATTTCTACACAGCAGCACCTATTTGTGTTTAAACTCACTTTTCCGTTGCTACAGAAAAGCAAATCCGATTCCGTCAGAGATTCTAGAAAGTAGACTCCCTTCCGGTTCCAACACATTCACACAATACATTCTAGAAACATTAGTTATGTATACAAATTTATTTTTTACTGGTTTCGATGTTTCGTGCACAGCCTCTGTTCTGGAAATCCAGGAATCACCGTACTAAAACAGTGATATCTTAGAAACTATAAATCGGATTGAGAAACCATAAGATGTTCTGGAATCTAGACACAATGGACTATGATTTTTATGTATAAAGTTATTGGATTCAGTATAAGGAACTAGGTCAATCTCTCTGTTCTTTACGGGTTCGTGTACAGTTACGGTCTTCTGGAAATTACAATATGACAGTACTAAAATCGTGATATCTCATAATTTATGTAACACCCCTGCCCCTAGCTCGGATAATTTATACAAATTAGAAGACAAATTAGATACTATGTAGTACAACTGCCCACCACAGGCTGCCTCTCAAAAGGTGGTTACCGAATTGGTGACTCTTGATCATAGGCTATATTATTTTAATATTATTTAGTTCTATTACACTCCCGATATGGGACTATATTACTTACCTTCTCCCGTTCTCTCTCTCCTGAAAGAAGTACGCAACACCTTGCTGTCTTCACATACCAAAGGTGGACCCAACTTTCTATGCCACGTCAGCCATAGACTTTGACCGAAGTCAACAGGCTTATATACAACAGCCAAGCTTGCTGTTTACACATCGTGGGCCTAGCACTATTCATTTTCAACATATTTACACTTAATGCCATCATACATTAATTTTATACAAACAGCCATTTTTTGCATACATTATATATATACATACATATATATTATACTTTGAAAATTACGGGGCGTTACAATTTATAAACTGTAATGTGAAACCATAACATGTTCTTGATTCTACATTCGAAGCACTACAATTTTCATGTATAAAGTTTGGAATTCAATATCAGGCACTGGGTCAAATTCTCAGTGCAAGATCAAGAAATTTAGAGATAGCAAAGCTGAATATTCAATAACAAGATAAATTAACGGTTCTAAACTCAATCAATAACATGGCACGATAAGAAAACTATGAACCAGATTTACCGATGAACAATGAGATAGGATAATCAATTTAATAACTACTTACAGGAGTTCAAAAAATATTTTCTTGATTCAGAAATAACAAATGGAGTTCAAGAGACGCTTGTCTTTCACGTGATGATTATGAATGTGGGAAGAACAACGTGGCGAAAAGCAGCACAACGGCAATGGCTATGGCAGCAAGATGCAAGTACGGAAATACAACGGTGACATCGGTGGCAACGACAGCAACGGTGAGCGGGACGGCACCTTCGGTGAGCAAAGACAGAAAGAGGAGTGCGAAAATGGATTCGAGCCCGGGATGAAGTTTAGGTGGCGGTGAGGAGTTGGTTGCCGTGTTTGTCAATGTAGCGGAGGAAGGTGGAGTGGTGGGTTCGGCTGTGGTTTCGGGAACAAAGAAGAAGAGAAGAAAAAATGAAGATGACAGTGGGGTGATGATGGTGAGATGATGAGTGTGTGTATATATAAGGGAGAGAGAGGCAGTGGATGTAAGTGTGTATGTATATAAAATATATATAAGGTGATGATGTGGCTGCATGTCTATATATATAGACGGAGAAAGGAAGTAGGATATATATATAAAAATATAAAGAGAGTAGGAGTATAGGGGGGGTATTTAACACCGTAAAAATAGTTGGGGGTTGAGGGGTTGGTTGTTGGATTAGAGAATTAGATTAGGATTATGATTAATCAGGATTTAAATTTAAACTCCAAAGGAAAAATTCACAAAACTTTAGAATGAATCGGAAAAATATTTGAGTTCTAATAAGAATGAAATAATGTCTGATAAAGACTCCAAAGAGAAGAAAAGAAATAAAAATTGATTGATAATACAAAATTTTTACGTAATAAAATACGAACAACTATAACAGTTGGTTACAATTCTATCCATCTTACAAGAAAATTTTCATCCTCGAAATTTCTTTAGGCGGAATGTAGAACAGAGCAAGTGTAAAACGTAAAATAATGAAGCAAAATGTTAGAGGCAGAAAAACAAAATGATGATATCACCAAAATCGAAGAGAAAATGGATTGAAAAAGAATGAGCTAGTATGATACCAAATAATGAGTCAAAGGATGGGAATGAATGCAAGGAATTGAAGAAAATAGTGAATGCTAGAGATAAGAATTGAAGAAGTCACAAAAATACTCGCTACCATGTTTTTGGCAATCTCCAACTTCGTGTCAGTCCTCCTGATGGTCGCAATAATGACGGGCTGCACTGCCGGTTGAGTTGTCCTCTGGGTTTTGGGACCACCACACTTCTGCTGCATTACTCTGATCGGGAAGACTCTATCATACATGTTGTAGAAGGTCAAACGATGTTAGCCGACGAATTGAGAAGAAATAGAAGAGGATGAGATATGTATCCATATTCAAGATGGTTATTACATATTCATGTGATCAATGCGGTGTGCATATTTGTTGAGCTTAACATGGTTCGAACCTAGGTTCTGATACCACTAAAATCTTATCACGCCCCGCTTCCCACTATACGGAAGTACGGGCACGCAACTGAGGCCCAGCGAATGATAAAGTATACAAACTCATATCACCCATTAGTTGTACTATACAAGTAAGGTCCACAATATAGGTAACAACAATAATCACATGAACGATGATAGAATACAATAACCAATATCTGAGATACAAAAAAATTCTGGTCAAAATACTCAAGAATAAACAATGCAATAAACAGTTATTACAATAAGGTGGTGGAGAAATAGTTGTAGCAATTTTGTCTAGAGAGTTTGATCATCAAGTTCCTTTTGTAATCATCACATGTACCTGTATAAACGTTAACTCAAAGAAAATGGAAAATTACCTCTTAGAGCAAGCTTCAGGCGGAAAGTAGTAACAGGCAAGGAAACAATAAATGTAATATTGCAAGAAACAAAGAACTGGAATATGATCATGTATAATACAATTGAAATCAATAATCATTAAAGTATAATCAAGACTGAAAAGTTTAATCAATTGGTAAAACAGTGATCGGTAATCAATAATCATGAAACGGTAATCGGGCATCAATAATCAGTAATCGGGAATCAGTAATCAGGAATCAGTATTCAGTAATCTATGATGATGTTCAGTATCAATCTTAGTTTTATCCGTCTTTTATTAACCTATTTAATCCACGCAATCTTGTGTCTCATTCCACAAGTTCGGGTGCATATCAATCAAGTGACGGTTAGACTTAAGTGGTGAATTCTATAGGACTATATACTCGAGAACAGTAATCAGTAAACAATAAATACTCGTCGGTATACAGTAATCATTGAACAGTAATTAGTAAATAGTAAACAGTAATCGGAATACTGTAGTCAGTAATCTGTCATCAATAATCAGTGAACAGTAATCAGTAAACATTCAGGAAACACGGGCCCCCTTCCTAGTACAATTTCCTATATTGTCCACTACGAATTCGTACCCTTATAACCCGGCTAATTATTCTTTTACCGTGATTAATCAGGAACATGGAGTCGGTATAATCAATATTAACGGTAGTATCAATACGATATCAAGAATATATCAAGGGCTATGCAATGCATGATATACATATAGTTCAATTCATTAAATATGAAAAATAGCGGGTTTATATGCAAAAATGTAGAGATGAATTTCTATACAGCAGCACCTATTTGCGTTCAAATTCACTTTTTTGTTGCTACAGAATAGCAAATCCGATTCCGTCAGAGATTCTAAAAAGTAGACTCCCTTCCGGTTCCAACGCATATTCACACAATACATTCTAGGAACATTAGTTATGCATATAAATTCATTCTTTACTGGTTTCAATATTTCGTGCACAGGCACTATTCTAGAAATCCAAGAGTCACAGTACAAAAACAGCGATATCTTAGAAACTATAAATCGGATTGAGAAACCATAAGATGTTCTGGAATCTAGACTCGATGGACTACGATTTTAATGTGTAAAGTTTTTGGATTAAGTATAGGGAACAAGGTCAGTCTCTCTATTATTTACAGGTTCGTGTACAGTTTTGATGTTCTGGAAATTACAATATGACAATACTAAAATCATGATAACTCACAATCTATAAATCGGATTGTGAAACCGTAATCTGGATTCTACATTCGAAGCACTACGATTTTCATGTATAAAGTTCAGAATTTCAATATCGGGCACTGGGTCAAATTCTCAGTGCAGGGTTAAGAAATTTAGAAACAGCAAAGTTGAATATTCAATAACACGAAAAATTAACGGTTCTAAACTGCAATCAATAACATTGCACGATAAGAAAACTATAAATCAGATTTACCGATGAACAATGAGATCCGATAATCAATTCAATAACTACTTGCCGGAGTTCAACAAATGTTTTCTTAATCCAGAAACAACAAATGGAGTTCAAGAGACACTTGTCTTCCACTTGACGATTATGAATGTGGGACGAACAACATGGCGGAAAGCAGCACCACGGCAATGGCTATGGCAACAAGATGCAAGTACGGCAATACAACATGACATCAGTAACAGCAGCAACAACGGTGAGTGAGACGGCACCTTCAGCGAGCAATGACCGCAAGAGGAGTGCAGAAATGGAGTGGAGCTCAGGATGAAGTTAAGGTGGTGGTGAGGAGTTGTCTGCGGTGTTTATCAATGCGGAGGAGGAAGGTGGAGCAGTGGGTTCAGCTGTGGTTTCGAAAAACCAAGAAGAAGACAAGAAAAGATGAAGATGACAGTGAGGTGATGATGGTGAGATGATGAGTGTGTATATATAAGGGAGAGAGAGGCAGTGAATGTAAGTGTGTATGTATGTATATAAAATATCTGTAGGGTGATGATGGGGCTGCATGTGATAGGAAGTATGATATATATATCTTTACTATTTTAATGGGAGAGTTGGGGTTTGTAACCAAATAAACCCTAACTTTGTAACTAAACAAACCCATGCAATACACATCCAAACTAAATCCAACAATTATGTCACTCAAATCAAAACATTCAAATATAAACCTTTTTTTTATATTTGATATATATCCATTTAATTTAATGACTATACTTTTAGTAGGCGTGCATCGCACGTATATTATATTAGTAAATATAGAGAGAGTAGGAGTGTCTGCGGAGTTATTTAACAGCATAAAAAGAGTTGGGGATTGAGGGGTTGGTTGTTGGATTAGAGAATTAGATTAGGATTATGATTAATCAGGATTTAAATTTAAACTCCAATGGAAAAATTTACAAAAATTTAAATGGATCGGAAAAATATTTGAGTTCTAATAAGAATAAAATATATCCCAATAAAGTGTCCAAAGAGAAAAAAATAAATAAAAATTGATTGATAATACAAAATTTTACGTAATAAAATACGATCAACTGGAAAATGGGGTTACATACATAAATTGGAAGGGAGCGTTTCTAAAGAAAGATAGAATAAATAAAAAAAGTTAGGGAATTTAAACAAAGAACCGTAGGAAGTGAGTGAGTGGAGAGAGTTGAATAATTTGTATTGCAACACCAGTGAGAGAATAGTAGTAAGAGTGTGATCTGTTGTGAGAAACAACTCAGTAATCATTTTTTGTGACGATAATATTTTATAAGAAAAAATAATACAAGTCCTTCATCTCCATTTTGTTTTCCATTTAGCCCACCAAAATATCTACTTTCTTATAACAAAGTGGTATCAAAGCAAGGTTTGATCTACCCAAGATCACTAAAAAGCATGTCTACGACATGGCAAACATGATCCAGCCACAGATTCCCAAGTTGATGAAAACCAAATATGACAATTGGAGCATCCAAATGAGAATCTTACTGGCCTCACTTATGGGAGCTGGTTGAAACTGAATACACCGATCCAAAGTATCACACTGCTTAAGTAACACTTCCAGCCATTCAGAAAACCGAGTTGAAGAAAATTCGGAAGATAAGAAAAAGCTTTGTTCCTGATCTATCAAGGAGTTAAAGAGTCCGCATTCGAGAAGATCTCAGGGACGAGTATATCGAAACAGACATGGGAGATAGTAAAAAGTTCGTATCAAGGAGCCAAAAAAGTGAAGAGGGTACGATTCTAAGCCTTGTGGGTTGATTTTGAAAATTTAAAAATTGAAGTTGGTGAGAATATTTCAAATTATTTAAATAGAGTGCAAACAATTACTAAACAAATGAAAAGATTCTTAGAAAAGATTGATGATATCAAGAGAACTGGGAAAAAAAATTAAGATCATTTGTTCCAAAATTTGATTACGTAGTTGTTGCTATTGAAGAGTCGAAAGGTCTCTCAAATAATTCAATTGATGTGTTACAAGGTTCACTTCAAGCATATGAACAAAGGATGGATCAGAACCATGGCGAAGATTTGGAGCAAGTCCTTCAAAGTCAATTAACAATTTCAGATGATCAACAAAGAAGCTGATGGCTACAGAGGAAGAGGTCGCTACAGAAGCAACTCAAATGTTTGAACAGATTTTGATTGGCTAAACAATCAGAGAACTGATGACCAAGGTCGTAACACTGACTGTAAACGATTAACCGTTCAAACAAAATGGAGAGGAGCATGAACAAGAGGAAGTGAGGGATATAACCAAGGAGATGGATCCCAGTCATAGTGCATTAACTGCAATAGGTATGGTCATTTCTGTTGTCATTTCTTGTTGCTGTTGAATAATTGTTGTTGCAACACTAGTGAGAGAATAGTAGTAAGAGTGCGACTAGCTATGAGAAACAACTCAGTAATCATTGTTAAGTTATAACTGCGGAAAAACTCACTAACGAGAAGCAAAACAATAGAATCCGAAGCAAGAGAACAAAAGCAATCAAAAGCCAACACACAAGTACCACCATTTGATTATGTTCATTTTTCATCATTTTTTCCTTTTTTCCTTTGGCTTTTTTCACACCAACGGGTCGTTGCGATTAAGTACCACCAAAATTTTCATCATATAAATTTGGAGAAAATGATGACAGCCCAGTGGAAGATGACATGGGGGACTTAGGAGTTGGATTATCTGACTGTGACGAGTCATAGATTACACCTTGGCTTCGAGCAGTTTTTTTCATAGTGAGGACGCTATCTTTAAATTTTTCAAAATTCTTAACCATAATCCAAACATGATCATATTTGAAACATTTTCTGAATTTCAGATCTTGGATGAATAACTCCTTTGCTCCACTAAACTGTAAATTATTGTATACATAAGGTTATGTAATCAGACTGAAATTAATAATTTTTTGAAAAAACAAGTTTAATGAATACTCACAATATTTGTGGAAGGAGTATATCAACTCAAATGGCTAATTAAACCATCAATATATATTTGAGGTGGAGTTCTGTCTATTTTTCAAAGTCGTCGTGAAGTGATTAGAGGTATGAGAGTGGTTGGGCCAAGCCAACACAATCTCTACTAACTTTGAGGAATTCGAAAATCCTGTGCAGGGGTTGATAGTTATTTTCCCATTATTCCTACAAGCTCAGCTAGTTTGCCGCAACTAGAATCATCGAGACGGGACCACGACGTTCGAATATCGTCGAGAGGTGGAGAATACCTAAGGGTAGGTGGAGTTCTTGCAGAGGTTGGAAACTTCTTGAGTACATCTATGGAGGTGTGCCTTTGAGGGACGACACTGAATTTGGCGAGATTGGGTAGAGATCAATTCAACTAGAAGGAGAAGCTATTATTCTAAGTTTTCTTTGCAAGTGGAATTTGTTAGAGTTTGGAGATGAGTAACACATCATGTGATAGCACTTTTATGCAATCCAAGATGGAGTTTGTTAGGATTGTGTCTTGTATACTCGTTGTTTAGATTAAAAGAAGGTAATATGAAGCACAGAGGTCGAAGCGTCGAAGTGAGTAGAAGGAGAAACAACAGCAGCAAGGGTGCAGGCTAGTTGCAGTCGACCGGTCTTGGTGACAGTCCACCGCACCCCCCGATCGCACCCCCGACCGCTCATAGTACAGGGAATGTCAGAGAGTGGTATAGTCGACCGGTCTTGTTGGACGGACGGTGAATCGACCACGGCACTGTGTTTGTTTTTGAGGTTGTTTTTGAGGTTCGATTTGTTAGGTCGGTTCAGCCCAATCTTCACATCCAAGTTAGATCGTGCGGCTCCTATTCAGTTACTTCTTTTTCAGGTTATATCGGACAACTGAGGATCAAGATTAGACCTAGGTTTTCTCTATATTCTCTCTATATATTGTAAAGTCCTCCAATATGAGAGGGAGTACTTCATAGATTCATTTTCTCCATTGCAAAGAGAGGCTCGAGAGAGAGATAGTTCTTGGTGGGTGAGTTTAATTTCTTGTATCAAGTGAATCAATAACTCCTTGTAATCTCTTCTAGTTGAATATCAGATCTACCTATATTTCCCCCCGGATTAAGCAAAAGCTAACCGGGATAAGTCATCGTTGTTGTGTTTGTGTTAGTTTGGTGTATCTACTTGCTTGCTCAATTTATTTGCCTCGTCCACTTCGACTTCCTCATTGCTCTATTAGTTTCGCTGCGACCAGAGGGTGTTTGTTGATGCCCCAATCCCAACAAGTAGAGTACTTCTAAAATATGATTCAAATGGACCAAAATTTAGCTATCTATAGGTAAACAAGTCAACTCCTTAACCTCTGCTTTCCTGCACTAGCCTTAGTATCCAAAGAGGGCCTTAACAACAAAACCCTAAGTTAACAATCAATAGCGGCGATGGGTCATGAGCCAAAAAGTACCACAACCAGAGTTTCTCTCTCTAGAAAATTCTAGAGAGAGAAACTAGATCTGAAAAAAAGAACCCAACAAAACCCTAGATCTAACATCCTTACCCTTCGTCCCCCCTTACCCTTCCTCCACTTCCCACTTCCACCGCTACCCCTCCTCCCTTCCTTCGCGGCTATGAAGACGAAGCCGCGATCCTTTCTTCGCTCCACAAAGACGAAGCACTTCGCTCCTTCCAACGCTCCACGACGTCGAAGCCGCAGTCCTCCTTCCTTCGCGTCGACAGAGCTCCACAGCAATGTCCCCAAACACAACCCCCACGATTGCAATGACCCCGCCGCTCCACGAAGTCGAAACGCGTCGGGGAAGAAGCAGATTGTAACACCTCGAATTTTTAAAATATCGAAAATGTCTGTTTTTATATATTTTGAGTGGTGAAAATTATTTTTGGCATATTTTATTTAAATATTGATATCGGTATGGATATTTGTGGTAGATGAGTATTATTGATATATTAGGAGTCATGAGTGGAGATTTTATGTGAATAAATATTGTTTATTTTATTTTATACGTTTGGAGGATTATTATGAAATAATTTAATGTAATTTGTATTAATGGTATTTTTAAAGTGTAGGAGTTGGGAATTTATTTGAAATATTTTGGAGATTTGGGGGGCTTATTTGTAAATATTCCTTTATAATATATATTTATATTAATAAATCTTTTACAAAATCCCCCCCCCCATCTCACTTCTTCTTCTTCCTTTTTCTTTTCTTTTCCTGATGCCGATTGGAACCCCCCCCCCCCCCCCTTCGTTCCCGAACCCATTCGGTGGCAACTTTCCCCACCCAAATCTCCACCCTTTCTCATTGGTTCTTAAATTAAACTGAGGCGTATACTAATTGAAGGGTCCTCTACACCATGGTAGCATCAATTTGGAGAAATAACTCAGGAAAGGTATATCTTATTTTATTTATTTGTATAAAATTTAGTGTGGTTAATTTATTTTGAGTAGAATGGTTATGGTAGGGAGATTAGGAGATGTTGGGAATAGTTGAGATGAGAAATTAACACATTAGGGGAGATTTAGCAAGTTGCTAATAAATTAAGGTTTTGGGTTTGTAAAAGAGAATTATAGATGTGAGAAATTTCTCCTTTATAGTAGTAGAATTTTAGTAGAACCATTAGAATTTTTTGGGGGTGATTTTAGTAATTTCATGGGGATAAAATTCCGTAGTAATTCGAATGTTACGTGCAATGCACGTGTGCATCTCAGACATTCAATAAAACGCCTGATTGATGTTAGGATTAGTGCTAATATTTCTTGTGGTTGATTTAGATGATTTGAGCCCTAATTGCGTTGAAATTTGATAATAGGATATGTTAACAAGTTTGGATGTGGAACGGCGTGCTGGCGTATCGGGTCTTTGCGGGATGCTATGTGAGTATGAACTTTTTTATTCTATATGCATAATGTGCTATGAAAATTTTAAAATATGGTTTGGTGTGTGACGTGTGAAGTGTAGTGAGTATGGAAAAGTTCGTAAGTAGAATACGGAGTAAATTATTAGATGAAAGGAATTAGTATATATATATATATATATATATATATATATATATATATATATATATATATATATATATATATATATATATATATATATATGTATGGAAATGTGTGGATGCTTGTAGATAAATATCTATATGCTTCGGGGTTGTAATGATTAGTTATGTGTATGTGAATGTACGTGTATGTATGATGTGTAATCTTATGACTAATGCGAAAAGATGGGAAGCATGGTGTGTAGATATGTTTGATATGATAATGTGCTGTGATAACATGATGGAACGATGATATGGTGTAGGTTCGATAGGTGGGTGATAAATTGGAAATTTTATGTGATATTGTGATGTGAAATGAGTATGATGTGTGTGTGACGTGTGGGTGGGAAATAAAAAGTTTATATGATATCAGTGAGATTAATGGCTTGTGTATGTTTATGAATTTCATGGAATTTATATGCTTTCATGTTATGTTATAACGGTGAAATTAGATTATAAAGGAGTTATATTGTAAATGAGTTATTTGATAAAGGAGCTATACTGTAAAAGAGATATACCGTGATATGTTATAAAGGAGAGATATATGTATGGAGAAATATTATAAAGGAGATTTATTATAAATGAATATATGGAGATATTTTATTAAAGGAGTTATTCTATTAAAGGAGTTATATTAAATGAGTTGTTATGTTATAAAGGAGTTATTATAAAGGAGTCTTATAAAGGAGTTATATTAAAGGAGTTATTGTATTAAAAGAGTTATTTTATAAAGGAGTTATATTTATTGCCCCAAATTATATTTGGGGAATAGGAGTTATGTATATATATAATGATATTGCCCCAAATTATATTTGGGGAACAGGAGTTATATATGTATTAATATTGCCTCAAATTTTATATTTGGGGAACAGGAGTTATATTGTGAAGGAGTATATAATAAAGGAGATATGTATATGTACATAAAGGAGAATTAAATATTGCAGTGCCGCACAATCTCCCAGGGGTTTGGGCTAGACCCCACAGGCCCGGGATACACCCGAGAACAGGAGTTATATATTGCCCCAAATTATATTTGGGGAACAGGAGTTATATATATATATATATTAATATTGCCCCAAATTTTATATTTGGGGATCAGGAGTTATATATTGCCCCAAACTATGTTTGGAGATCAGGAGTTTCCCTCGCTGGTATAGGGCTAGGAGGAAGACATAGCCTCGGACGTGTAAGACTCTGTGTGAGCATCGATCCGCGTGTTATATTTTACTTTTGACTGGCCTTTTGGCTTTAGTCTTGGTTGGACAAGCACGCAACCGTACTTTCAATCCAGCCCACAAATGGTAGATGCTTAGGACACCTGGATTTGGGTGATGTGGTGGGTTAGCGGGATTGAAATGTACGGGATGGGAGGCACAGAGATCCCTGTGTTGTACGAGGAGGTCAGTTGTGTGGGCACTGAAAAGGAGAAAATATAAAGGTGAATGTGTATTGAAAATTATATGTATATGTAAAGATACAGATGATATGATATCTTGCGGAGATTACTTATATTATGGGAGATATGAATATACTACGAGGGAGATATATATATATATATGTGTGTGTGTGTGGGTATATATTGGCATATGGCTATACTTATGATGCGATATTGGCAAATGAATGAACATGAGTAGAGGAGAGTGAGAAAGTAAATAAAAGAAATGAATAGTATATAGAGTATGTATGTGAATGAATGTTAGAAATAAAGAAGAGGAGTTATGCAATCATGAATGAAAGGTAAGGTGAGATATAATATGAGAATGAAAAGTTAAAGTAAGCGGTTTTATGAGTTGTGAATGGAGATTTAATTAAAATACAGTATGATATGAGTTGTACCTTGGAATTGTGTCAAGGAACTACCTGCCCGCTATTTCTGTGGAAATGGTGGGAACTACCTGCCTTGGCATAATTCGCAGGGTGAGTTGGCATGTTAGTGGTAACGATTAATGAGAATAAAGAATTAAATAAAGTGAAGATGAATAGTAATTGAAGTAAATTAATAACCAAGCTATCGGCTTTGGGGTGTGAGATATTATTGCCCCAAACTATGTTTGGGATGTAGAGTATTAATTGATGAGAAGGAAAGTGAAATTAATGGTGACTTGTGATATAAGTGAAAATGAAAGTAAGTTTAATTCCCAATAAGATTGAGTAGTAACCAAGTGATATAATGAGATGAGAATGAGCTGTAAACATGCTTTTGATGCAATGAGAATAAGCAATCTAATAAGTGATGTGCTAATAATGTGATGAATTGCAAGTAAATTATAATGTGTAATGAAACGTTATGTTTGCGTTATACAACATGAAGGAATGCGGTATTATGGGAATGAATGCCTATGTTTATGATGTGGTACGTGATATAGTACAATAAAATAAATATCTGTATTAGTGTTATGAAGATGGTTATTAAAGAAAGTATGTTGTAATATGAGTTTGTGTATCTTGGAAGGGTGTCGGGGAACTACTCGCCCTCTATTTCCATGGAAATGGTGGGAACTACCTGCCTTGGCACCACTTCTAGGATGAGTGAGTTGTTGATCTAATGCAGGTAAATGAAGTACATGACTAAATAAAGATGAAGAAAATAAGTAGAAGCATCCTGTGATTATGTATGGATGTAAATAAAGAAATGGAGATATGACGATAATTGTAGAATGATAAATATTTGTGTTAGGGAATTTAAATTGATAAGTAATGGATTGTATGTGAATCAGTATTGTAAATATAAAACAAGAATTTATATATACGAGGTTGATGTGAAGTATATTATGAAATGTGGGAAGTTATGGATAATTAAATAGTTGAATGCAGGATTGGCAAAGTATTTGCTATATCGTTGTATTGACGATGTTGTTGTGTTCTGGATTCAGGTTGCATTATCTTAATTTGGTATTCGTAAGTTTAAATTATTTTCTTTATACTATTTTAATTTGTCATTTGATTAATAACTATACTCACACCAGAAATGGCTAACCCCTTAGTGTTTGGGGGGTTAGGGGAGTCCGAGGACTATCCTAGATCCCCTACTGTTACAGGTTCTCATCAGTGCAGAAGTGAGGTGTGGAATGATAGGATGAAGTTTAATTTAAAAAATTTTGTATTATTTAGCTATAGGAATAGTAAAATTTATGATTTAAATTGTATTATGGGTGTATAAGTATGTATATGACGATGGTGAGTATAGTACGAAGTGGTATGGTATGTTTGTGACCCGTACCCACTTCGTTGTGGTGTACCGGGCTCTGTGGTAGGTTTTACAAAGGTTTTTCTAAAATTTTTACCCCGTTTTCAAAGAAATTTATGGTTTTTATTTGATATTTGTTATTCTATTATGAGTTTGGCCCCCAGAGCGTTATATATTATTGCCTGTGTGTATCTGCTCATTTTGGCCTGGGGAGCCCATGAAAATATTATGTGGATTGTGAGCCACGGAATTTTGAGCAGAATTCCGTAAGTTTTTTGTGTTCCGGGGCAAAATTTACAGGGGAAATTCTGTCAAAATTTTTCCTGAAATATAACTTTCTTAGTTTATGATTAAAGTGATATAGAAATTGAAGGATTTGAGTTTGGAGTCAAAAAAAAAAAAATTGGGGCGTTACACAGATGATCGAAGATGGCGAGATCCCATGGTGGGGAGCTCGCGACTTTGCTTCCCTTCAACTCCACGACGTCGACACAGTTCGGGGACGAAGCGATTGGTCAGAGATGGCGAGATCCCACGGTGGGGAGCATGCGACTTCGCCGCCCTTCAGTTCCCATGGCAACGTCGTCGGGTGGTGCACCGATCTCGCCACCATCGACGCCTCCGGCCGTCGTCTATACGGTGCTCTACCTCCTAACGGTGCCGTCTATCTCCATCTTCGGTGCCGGAACGGTTTCTTCGCCGCCACCACCATGTCCATGCTCTCGAGGCCGATTACGGTGATCTGCAGCCATGATTTGGGCTTCTAGGGTTGGTGTAGTTGGCGAAGTAGTCGGAGTTTGTAAGGATGGCAGAGACATAGAAAGAGGCTGGAGCTTGTACCCCGGTCTGTTGGGGTGTGATCTAAAGGGGCGGGGGCTGCATCCAGGTTGCTTCACCTATGAACACAATCGACGGGGCACCACTACCACTACGCCCTCATAATGGAAGCTGACGCCCAATGTCATCGCCCGTGTGGCGAGAGGAGAAGATGATACTTCAATCAGCTGGGTCTTGTATTGGTTTTCTGTTTGAGAGAGTGTGTGAGAGAGTGGATGAGTGAAGATGTTGCTCCTCACTATTCTATGTTGGTGTTGGACTGTATTTGTGAGAAATCATTGGAGATAGCAAGGACATGAGAGAGGTGAAGGTATCTTCTCCACGGCTCTCTCCTTGACTACGGTTCTTGGTAGGGAGTGATAATTGCTAGAATGTGGGAGGATAGCAGGTGCAGAGTGAGCATGGCGGTCTCCCGCGGGGCTTGGGCCCAAAGATGGGGTCCCCCCAGCGAGTAGACCGTTCTCGGCGGTTGTCAAAATTCGGCATACGAGGCTTGGGCCAAAAGATGGGGTCCCCCCAGCGTGGAGAAGGCAGGGTGCGGCGGATGGTAAAATCCTGCCAGACTAGTTTCAGGTGGGTGTGCATGTGTCGTGGAGCCAGTGTACGAAGCTAAACTGACGTACATACAATTTTGTTGGACTGAGCTTGTTTGTCGGCCCACCCTCCAGGATTGTTGGAGGGATTTGTTGTTTGTTTGGGTCATGTTGCTTCATGTATATTTTATTTTTTGTCTTTAGTTTGTACTTTGACCCAGTACTCTGGATTTGTTTCGTTAAACTCTTATTAATGAAACAGGGCGGCCATATTCCACCTTTTTCTTCAACAAAAAAAAAACAAAACCCTAAGTTTTGGATGGTGAAATTGACTTTTCACATTAAAATTAATGGAGTCAAGAATTTGCATCAAAAAAGAAAGAGTAATGCTTTAGCCACTACCAATTTCACTACCATTCTCTTTACTACCTTAGGTGGCATACTCCTATTGGAGAGTTCTCCTACCTACTCTATCTTTTCCTACCTATTGGAGTGTGCCACCTAAGGTAGTGAAGAGAAATGTAATGAAATTGGTAGTGGATGTAGCATTACTCAAAAAGAAAACTTTGTGGAGGTAAGGTGTTCCGAGATCAAAACTTAGTTAGGTTACTTGACGTTGTACACAATCCCTATCCACAATCCTGCTCGATCTACTACTTCATCTCTACTGCAAAAACATAAACTGATGGGAAAGGGATGAGTTAGGGGGTATTTGGTTGGTTGTTAAATATAACCAAACCATAAAGATTAATATAAGGAAAAGAAACCTTTGAAAATAAGTTTTAAAAAAGTGGTTTATTTAAATATAGTTTTATTGTAGTATAGAATAGAGAGAATAGAAAGAAATTTTAAAAAGTAGTAAAAACTTACTGTGGGAATCTAAAATCATTAAAAAACAGCAAAACAAACTTGTGATGAGTTACGGGGTATTTGGTTGGTTGTTAAATATAACCAAACCATAAAGATTAATATAAGGAAAAGAAACCTTTGAAAATAAGTTTTAAAAAAGTGGTTTATTTAAATATAGTTTTACTTTAGTATAGGATAGAGAGAAGAGAAAGAAAATTTAAAAAGTAGTAAAAACTTATTGTGGGAATCTAAAATCATTAAAAAACAGCTAAACAAACTTGTGAACAGTGCACTTCCTTGGATTTCTTTTCGCTGCAGTATTTCTACAGATAAACAAACACCCCCTTAGAGCTTCTGTAGTCGTTGGCTGTCAAAATTTGCATATTTGGCATATAGCCAATAGCTATATGACTTTCGTCTGTAGTCGTTGTTAGTCAAAATTTAGCTTTTGAAAATTCTAAATAGGTTGGACGGTGTAGAATATCTCGTCCGATGGTTTTTTTTATAAAAAACAAATTTTTAATAAAAAATCAACCCTTCTCTCTTATTTTTTAAGCATTTAAATTATTTAATACAAAAAAATATTGTCCTTGATAGTGACCGTTTTGAAAGGAAAAAAATTAAAAAAAGCAAAAAAATTCTCCCAAATTTTAGGATGAGAGAACATTTCTCCTCTCAATTTCTTATATGATTGAGATTATGGGACAATGTATAATTCACCGTCCCAAATCTTTGGATTTTTTTTTTCCGGACGGTGTATAATTCATCGTCCCAAACATTTATAAAAAAAATATATATATTTGGACGGTGTATAATTTCTCGTCCGATTTTTTTATTAATAATTTTTTTTTCAGACGGTAGATTATACATTGTCCGATCAAAAGACGGGAAACAATGGTTCGACGAGCTATTTTATCCATTTAGCCAAATCGTTTGCCAAATATAGCTAGGAACTGTTCACCAGAATGGAAAATTTGGCAAGATAGCCAACGACTACAGCACGTTCCAAGCTAAATTTTGAAAATTTTGGCTAAATAACTAACGACTACAGATGCTCTTACCCCCCTTAAAATGCAGTAAGTAAATACTCCATCTGTTTCAAAATATAAGTCATTCTAGGTTTATACACAACTATCAAGAAACAACATAGAATTGAGTAAAAGTACTACTATATATATATTTTTGGTTTTTGAAGCTCATACTCCCTCCGTTTCACTTTCAGTGATATTTAGGGTTTTTTTCTTGTTTCACTTTAAGTGATATTATCAAATTTTTTTCCTTTTTTTTCAAGAAAATCCTTATTTATGTTGAAATTTTGTCTTAATTACTCATCTTAATCCTATCAAATATTTTTTAAAAAATTGTAGTTTCAACTTTCTAAATTTTATTTTCTTCAAAAATTTAATGCCAACTCACCATCTACTACTAGCAACTCTATATATTTTTGTAAATGATGTAAAAAGAATCTCTTGAAATCAGATTTTGTATTGAGAAAACATTAATTACAATTTCTTAAAATCAGAATCTGTATTGAAAAAAGAATTAGTAATTAAATCATGGAGACTTATTAATAAGAGTGTAGAGGGAAATAAATATTTATCTCACACTTCCTTAATCTCTGTGCAATCCTCCTAAATATCACTTAAAGTGAAACAGAGGGAGTAAATGAGCCATTAATTTTTACAATGTCCTATTTATCCTCCTCTATAACTTTTTATTACTTATCTTATCAAAAATGATATATTAAGTAACTTATATCTTGAAACAAAACAAAAAAAATTAAAAATTACTTATATTTTGAAATAAATAGAGGGAGTAACATGAAGTCTAAGGCTATTTCTTTCATAACCACGGGTACTTACGAGGAGAACAAATTATATTGCAGGTTATTAGGAACAAATTATGTTGCAGGTTATTAGGGTCAACAGTATCAATCAGCACATGAAAGCAACTCATGGTAAGTAAATTGAAGTGAACCGAATGGACAACCTAACCTACTTTAACAACAAAGCAGGTACTAAGGTCATCTCCAAGACTCCAACCCACTCTATTTTGGAGTGGAAAAGTTGATAGAGTTAGGCCATCTTCAGCCCTTTAACTCTATTTTAGAACAACTTTTACTTCAAAATAGAGTGTACCGTTACATCAAATAGTAATTTTATCTCAAACTCATAACTTCATTTTTAACTTCAGAAAGAACATATTTTTTCATCTACTTTTTATATTAATTATCTTCTAACTTCTTACTATTTATCTTTTTAACCAATTAGCCACAAACAAAATTTATTAACGTACTAGGTTTGCCCGATGACACGTGCCTACGACATGTCTTCGGAACGGTGCACCTTGTTTGATCATATAAAATAGTTTTGGAGGTCCAGCAAATTAATTGAAGTAGGAAACATAAAGCAAAAAACATATTATATGATTTTCTTTTAATTATTTTTTAAGTTTTTAAATTTTTTAGTTTTAAAATTTTTTAAAATTTTTAAAATTTTTATTTTCTTAATTTTTTGAATAAAAGAGGGATGGAGAGAGAGAAAGAGGGAGAGAGAGAGAGAGAGAGAGAAATAAAAAAATATAGGAGTTGTTTTGGGTGGAGGATTTGAATTTGAGTTTTGGGGAGAACTTTTGGAGGGAAAATATGTTTTGTAAGGTTAGATCTGGGCCTTTGATTTTTTGGGGGATTGAAGGAGAGCCACTTGATAGCTTTCTTTGTGTTTTATTATATAGATTGATCCAATAATATGCTTCAATATTTAACATTAATAATTAATATTTTATTATGAAATGACCAATCTAAAAATAATAAATAATATGTACAAACCAATTTAATTAAATTTTTATTAATTATGTTTATAAAATGTAGAATTAGGTTTAAAAGTAATTTAAAACTTTGTCGCGGGGGGGGGGGGGGGGGGGGGGGGGGGGGATAGCGTCGAGTGAACAGTAGCTCACCAAATATGGCACACCGCTGTTCACTCCACTCCATTCACTCCAAAATGGCGTCAATTTTGACGTTAGTTGGAGAATCAACGCCAACTCCAAACCCCACTTTAATGCCATTTTGGAGTGGGGTTGGAGATGGCCTTAGATTTTTTTCTTCAACCCAACGCCATTCTTCACTCCAAAATAGAGTGGATGGCGTGGAATGAACAGTGGCCCGTCATATTTGGCATGTTAGTGTTCATCCAATGCCATTCTCTTTCCTTTTTTTTTTAAAAAAAAACCACAAAAGTTTATAAGGTTTTTTTTTTTTTTTTTCTCTTTTTTTTTTTTGCTCAGCTCTATAGTTTCTAACACAATTAATTACTTTCTACTCCCAAAAATTATAAATGATTTTAACTGTGTTTTATATATTGTTTATTATTGAAGATTATTAATTTTATATTGAATACAATTAATATTTAAAATTAATACGAAATGTCAATTACAGTATATAAAAGCATCAAACATTTTATTTTGACTTTAATTATAATTTCATAAATATTCAAATTAAAAACAATGCAAAATACATAATGCAAAAATACAGTATTATTCTAATTAAACTCGCGCACTAAAAACAATGTAAAATACATGACGCAATAAAAGAGGGCTTATGTTAATGGTAAAAATTGCAGCAAATCAGGGCCGTACAATTTTTGCACAGATCCTAAAGCTCCTACAGACAGACTAAGCATAATGGACCTCTTTAACAGGTCCGGACATTCTTTAGTTTCATCTACAAAATATGGCCCGCTTTCAAGCCAATTATAAAGCGATTAGGCTCATTAGGAAAGACACCCAGCTCATGAGGGTTGTAAGCCAAATCTCTTATCCCCTTCAAGAGAGTAATCGATTCTATTTATTAAAAGATGGAGAATCAAACAAGAGATAACAAATTCATATCAATATCGTAACTGTTTCTCAAGCTTATAAATATCATCTCCTCTCTCTCGGTCAAAAGGTAATCAGTAATCTACAATTCCTCTCTCAAACTCTCTTTCTCTCTCTGGTTCTAATTTGAGCATCGGAGGGTCTGTCACCGAGGCGGTGCTCTTTCAGCGATCCAAATTCAATCTCGCGAGATCCAACCACTTTTTACGGCAACGATCAAAAATTAAATTTTCAGTAGTTTTCTTCAAAAAAATAAACCCGCTATCTATTTGTTCCCACACCAAAATAAACAAGAACAATGATGCTTCATGAAATGTTTGGATTTATTTTGTTACTTTTAAAAAAAATGAAGGAAAATGTGGAATAACGATACCGTGTTTTATTAATAAGATTTTAATAAAACATCCACGGGATACCGGGTGAAAGTACATGGAGCTACAATACAGAAAATAAAACATAAACCTCCAACACCGCCTTGGAAAGTAGGACAATCCAAAAGTTCTACAAATAGATCAAAAGACAAGTACAAAGATAGACAATAACAAACATAGCAGTCCTTCCAAGTTCCAACAAATCTCTCGAAGGTGAGAATCAGAAAATCATCGTTCTGCTCAGTCTACAATTAGTCCGAACTTGACTTCCTCATCATTGTACTCGTCTTATTTTATTACTTATAGTGATGATGCTTTACTTATATTGTTTTATTTGTTACTTTTCTGAAGGTTCCTTTTCTTCAATGAGAAAAAGCTCCCAGAAGAGGATAATTTTGAGAAACCAAATATGACATCATCATCATATAATAATAATAATATGACACGCTAAAGCTGGATTGGTTCAATAACTAATGCATTGATCCGATCCTTAGTTTCTTGACGTGGATCACCATACCCATCTCCGTATTGATAAAAACAGTGTGAGGATCTCGGGAAATTTATCAGTACTTTCTTGAAGGCTGAAGTGTAACCAGAATTGCAAATGTATTCACCATTGAGTCGTTTCCAGCTTGAGAGATTAATCTCCTTGATGTGCTCACGAGCCACAGCTTCTGAAACATTAAACTCATGCATATAACATTGTATAGCCTTTGGAACATCCCCTCTCTCAAGCTCCGCCTATAAGAAATTAAAACAAGGATGAACCATGGCAGTTAAGATACCCTGTTAGTAATGAATTATAGTGATGAAGTTATTAAGGATTTTTCATATATATATATATATATATATATATATATATATATACCGTGGCAGTTCCCAAATCATCGGTAAGTCGACAAATTATGAATGCATGTCGGAATGCTTCAGGAAAAAGATTCAAACTGCATTCTAGAGAATCTTTAGTTAAATCTGGGCTGGTACAATAAGCTTGAGCTATTACTACGTTCCCTGCTATTGTATACCACGCGTTTTCCAGATACTCATTAAAAGTTGGCCAATATCTCCCATGGTACCATCTAGCCTCCTTCAAGTATGCCTTGCACATAATTGTCCACTAAAATAGTAAAAGCACTTTAGACTCTCGTTAAGAAAAATTAAGTATATATCCATCACAGATAGAGATTAATGAAAAGTTATTCTTGTTTTTTTTTTTTAATAATAAAATAAATAAGTTATTCGTAGTAGCTAGGTGGAAAGGATGCATACAGCTTTTTTAAATAAAGGAAGAGTGTCCACTCCATTCAATTTCAAAGTTTCGGACGCTATATCATTAATGGTGTTGAAGAGTGACATGATACAAATCTTCATATAATCTGGAAGTATCTCAATCGCACTTGCGTCCCACCTAAAAAGCACCATTTACATAAGCACTAATTTTATTGCTTTCTTAAATTAATATTTATTAGTGAAAATGGATTGGTTTCAGTGTTACCTCTCAACGCAGTCTGTAAATAGCTCGAGTTCTTCCAAGGAGCCATAAACATCATAGATATCATCGATGGTTGTTATCAGAGTGTTTCCCAAAGCCATTGCAATTCTAGCCCTTGAGAATTGTGGCTCGAAAGCTGAGCCTAGTCCCCACAAGAAGTTCTCCACCAATCTATCTCTCGCAAAACCTAGGTTCTCTACAATATTTTGCTTCATCCACCAGCTGATCAATATAAACAAAAGATTATATACTAGATACTAAAATCGACTAAGTGCTCAAAGTAGGAATATGAAAGCATCTTGGCTTACTTCATGAATTCACTTTCGATCATGGAAGAAAATCTTTATATTGTACATGATACAGAGATCATTAATGAATTCTTCTCGTACAAGCCAAAAAGAATTATCATACTACAATAATAGATGCCAAGAAATAATTAACGGTATAAGTAGTGACGAATGTTCATATGTGAATTTATGCATAATTCCAAGAGCAATTTATGTTTTCTTAAATGTGAATTTAGACAGATTTGCAGCAAGGGTAAATTTTAAAAAAAAACCCACTGAACTTTGGACCATTTTAAAAAAACCGCACTAAGTTTTTTTATTTTTAAAACCGTACAAAACTATAGTTTAAAAAAAACACACACACTGACAGAGTTAGGGTTAGGGTTAGGGTTAGGGGGTTAGGGTTAGTTCAGTGGGGTTTATTTAAACACAAATGAAAGATGAATGTGGAATTTTTAAAGAAAGATGAAAGTGGTTTTTTAAAATTTAGTCTAATGAAAATCTAACTCTGTTAAAGTGAGTTTTTTTAAACTATAGTATTGTGCGGTTTTTTAAATAAATAAAAAACTGTGTACGGTTTTTTTTAAATGAGCCAAAGTCAGTGGGGTTTTTTTTATAAAAACATTTGGCCATATTTTTCTAAAAAAGTAATCATGTTCTTAATTACCTTGAACATTCTTTGAGCTCTCTCTTATAATTGGCTTGAACCACATTAAAGTCCAGTTTTGCAAATCTGAGCAATGTGGCACTCATGTCTACTTCTCTCTCGTACATATCAATGAACCAACGAGTATTCATCCTTTCCATCCTCAACTGCAAGGGCAGCTCTAGTGCATAAGCCACATGCTCCTTCAGTAATGGGTCTACCAAGGACTTTATACGATCTTGTAGAATTTCAGTAGCGAAATGTCTAGCCTCATCCATTTGGTTTTCCCCTTCTACTGCAAGGAAAGAGGCCTCATACAAACTTAATACTCCCTTCACATCGTTGCCCTGACCATCTCTGAATCTTCCGCTCTCGTCTTTAAATTGATCGAAAACATCTACAACCAGATATATATAGTTAATTATGTGATCAAAAAAATCGTTAAAAACATATTTATCATATCATGCATCCTAAAATTATGGTACATATATATACCTTCTGAGAGGTGAAACCCATGTCCTCTGAGTAGCCTAAAGAGTAAGGATGTCGCATAAAGATCATTTCGAGTCTCCAAGCTTAATATGTCTTTCCTTCTTTCAAATATATTGGCCAATACATCTTTAATCTCATTCTCGAAGTGATAGGACACTCCAAGCTGTTGTAATTTATCCACTAGCTCAAGTTGTTCAACTAATTTCTTTTGCCTGCTAAGTAAAAGTCTCGTATCTTCCTTCAACTTGTCGATCTCACTAAGAGCATCCTCTTCCTGCATTACAATCTTTTTAGTTGATTATTTAGCACCCATTAATAATAAAGAGAGATTAAAGAAAACTAAATTTTGTAAAGTTAACCAAATAAATTAATCACCTACAATTTGAACTTTATAACATTAAGCATTAAAAAGTTTGAAACTATTAAGTCTCTTAACAATTAACATTGTGGAAGATTCTTATTATTATTTTGTTCAGCTGTAAATTGACATTCGTTAACTTGGGGAAGAGTGATTCCCAACGTACAATCCAATTAAGTTAGGGCGGATTCAGAGTTGTAACTTCTCACTTACTAGTGATAATTAAGCACTAGTAAGTGCTTGCCAGTGTGGAAGAAGGAACTCAAAAAACATTGTGGATTGCATCGCGCAAAATCGTCAAGTTTATATTTACTTCTTTAGTTTCTTCCCTCAGAGTATCCACAATCATTTGCTAAAAAATATGGCAAAATGAAAAATTAAAATAGCAATATAAGAATTTCAGTGCAATAATGATTTGCTAAAATTTAAGAAAAACGGTAATGTTGTTTCGTCAATTTTTTTTTACAGTTAATTAATTAATGATTAAATATTAAAATAAGTTAATTAAAAAATTAAATAATAAAATATATCTTAAACCTACTTAATTATACACTAACCTAATCAGGAATTTTGGGTTTGTCTAAGCCAAAAACGCTTGAAACGGAACAACATGTCTCGATTGAGCGATTTTTTATTTATTTTATTTTTATTTTTTGTTCAGACGGTACATGTTGTATCGTCTGATCATTTAAAATATATATATATATATATATATATATATATATATATATATATATATATATATATTCCGTCCCTTATAATTTGAAAATTGCAAGTTCGTTTCTCAAATATGAGAAGCAACTGTAGCGATTTTGCCAAAATGTGGCAAAATAGCAAGCGACTGCAAGTCATCGTTTCTCAAAATATTAGAAAATGGCAAATATGGCAATCATTGTGGATGCTTTTACAGCTTCAAATATGGCACCCAATTCTTGCAGCCACTAAACTGACATAGCTTTTTCCTGAGTTAAGAAAGGTGGGAAAAAAAATCAGGAAGAAGAGAGGAAGTAGCGGCAATATATTGAGTGATGATCACCTTGAAATCAATCGTTAGTGACTGAATATAGTTATTGTCCCACAATGATGGTACGTAATTGGCTGACCGCCGCTCCACCAAACTAGCCGATGAAGATGATGATGATCCCGACACTGAACATCGAGGAGCACTGACCACGTATCTGGACGGAACCACACCAGCTCTGCCTGCATTAATATTTCTACGGAACTGCAGTCCTTTGCATCCTCCTAGTGATCTCAATAAGATGCAGGAAGCCATTAGAACTTAAATATCTAGATATATATATTTCCTTATTTCCTATCAGAATATCTCGGTATTACTAACAAGTTCTTGGTGAGAACTAGCCATGTATGTGTACGTGTACATATATAGATGTTTAATTAACACGAGTGATTCACGTGTGAGTTTTTTTCCCCTCCAATTAACATATAAAATATATGTACTACATGATTATGTTTCATATGTACTAGCAATCTGCACGTGCGGTGTATGTCCTTTTTTTAAATTTTAAAGTTCATAGTCTTCAAAGATTACTTTTAATGACACAAACTTTTATTTTATATGAGTAACACTTTTATATATAATTATATCGGAAATAAATTTAAACTTTGAAGATATTATGATAAGTGGCAACAGTTGAGTAAATTAATAGTTAGTTAATATAACTCTCACATAAAATTTTGTGGTTAAAATTAGATTAATTAAACTAGTAATCTGCACGTGTGATGTACATTTTAATTAAATTAATTTTTATATAGTAATAATAATAAGACGTAATTTGGCCTCGAACATGAGACATCTTTTTACTCATCACATTCTCTTTAAAAATTACTCTTAGTAGCACGAACTTTTATTTTATATGAGTAACACATTTGTAAATAATTTTGTCTTAAATAAATTGAACTTTGAGGATATTATGGTAACTAACAACAGCTGAGTAAATGAATGGTTAATACAACTCCCACATAAAAATTAGTGGTTGAGATTAGTAGTTGAATGTCTACAAATTGCATGTTATTTACAAATGACAATCTAACTCTCTCATTATAATATCAGAGATTAAAGATTAAAAATTGATTTGTTTATTGATTACACAACTCTATCTTTTCAGTTATGGCAGCAGAGATTAAAATGCATCCAGTTGTCCTTTGAAAATTTTGCACGTAGTGCCCCACTTTTTGAAAATATTTAGCGCTCTGCACTACTTCCCAAAACAATTAGCAATCTGTCTTTGTTTAGGATACGTCAGCATAAAACGTTATTGGAAATAACGGCATAGGTTATTTACGTGCAATTATTTCCAATAACGGTATCTATCTTACTTTTTTTTTATGCCGTTATTTGGAATAACGAAATCAGTATATTTCTCTTACAAGTGTGAATCTTCTAACTTTAAAAAGTTCTAAGTGTGAAAAAAAACTTATAAATAATGTCGTTATCCTGAATAACGGCATTCGAATGACTGATGCCGTTATTGGAGATAACGGCTTCAGTTATATATAAATATGAATTCTTGCCGTTGTTTGGAAACAGAGAGAATGAATAAAAAGTTTAAAAAAATATAAAAAAAAATTATAACTGATGCCGTTATTTCGAATAACGGCATCAGTTATAATTTTTTTTTTTTTTAACTTATTCGTCAGAGAGGATGAATAGTAAGTTACTTTTTTATATAAAAAAAATTATAACTGATGCCGTTATTCCAAATAACGGCATCAGTATTGAGAATGCCGTTATTTGAAATAACGGCATCTGTTATAAGGTTTTCACACTTGCAATTTTTTCTCTAAGTGGAGACTACAAGCTGTCGAAAAACAAAACAACCTATGTCGTTATTCTAAATAACGGCATGAACTTTTTTTTTCAAACAGATGTCGTTATTGGGAAGAACGGCATCGAAATAACCTATGCCGTTTTTCTCAATAATATTTTTTATTGGCGTATCCTTAAGAATGACATATCGCTAATTGTTTTGGGGAGTGGAGCAGAACGGCCAAATATTTTCAAAAAGTGAGATAGTACGGCAACATTTTCTAGTCCTTTAGAACAATAAAAATACTGCTATTGCTATCATTTTAGCAAAATAATTAATTTTTAAAAAATATATCTTTGCTTTCATAATTTGGTATCAGAAAAATCTGAATGTGACAAAACTAGCTAGCTATGTCGGGCACGTATGCCTACATATATATATATATAAGAAAGATAATGAATGAAGTGACATCATTTAAATTTCACATGGAACACATGCATGGGAAATAGTCCCACCAAGTGAAGCACATAATTTAATTAATTTATGTGTATCTGCAAGATTTTTTGATAACCAAGCAAAACAATCTAAAACCACAGTACTACTCCCGTAGACACGCCGTATGCATCTGCAGTGAATTGCACCATCTCCATTGTAGGAATTTTTTCCCACTTTTTAAAATATTGATCAAACTGATCCATTTTCAAAAATATTGACCCAACTGATCCTGTTTGAGACACGTCAGCATAAAACACTATTGACAATAACAGCATCTGTTATTATGATATCGTTATTGTCAATAGTGGCACCTGAAAGAAAAAAAAATTCCTTTGTCATTATTGAAAATAACGATATCAATACATATCACATTCACTTAGGAGTTCTCTGACTGGAAAAAAAAAATGGAAATGAAAAAATCTTATAACTGATGTCTCTATTCTCAATAATGGCATAAATTAGCATGATGCCGTTATTTGCAATAGCGACATCAGTGTAATCTACAGTGTACTCCAAATTTCGTGCAGGTGCATCAACTTAAAACTCGATTTCGACCTTGATGCAGCTAATAGCTCTCAAAACTCAAAATATGAAAGTTGTAGATCTGTTTCTTAATGTTCCATAGCATTTTCAATCATCCGAATCGAAGTTCGGATGATAAAGTTATTCCCAGATTATGTAGAGATGTCGAAACTTTCCAGAATCAGTTATAGTTTCGACATTGCTTCATAATATGGGCATAACTCTATCATCCGAACTCCGATTGAGATGATTCAAAATGATATAAAACACCAAGAAAAGATCTACAAGTTTCATATTTTGAGTTTTGAGAGATACCGATTGCATCAAGTTCGAAATAGGGCTTGAAGTTGATGCACATGTACCAAATTTGAAGTGCACTGTGGATTTCACTGAAGCTGTTATTACCAATAGCGACATTAGACTAATTTATGTTGTTATTGGGAATAACGGCTTCAGTTATAAACAATTTTCACTTACAATTATTCTGGACAGTTTCGACATCGCTTCGTAATCTGGGCATAACTCTATCATCCGAACTCCGATTGAGATTATTCAAAATGCTATGGAACACTAAGAAAAAGATCTACAACTTTCATGTTTTGTGTTTTCACATATATTGGTTGCATCAAGTTCGAAATAGGGCTTAAAGTGATGCACCTGCACAAAAATTGGAGTACACTGTGGATCACACTGATGCCGTTATTGCCAGTAGTGGCATCAGGCTAATTTATGCTATTATTGAAAATAGCGACATTAGTTATAAGCAATTTTTACTTACAATATTTTTTCTCCAGTCAGAGAACTTCTAAGTGAATGCGAGATATACTGATGACGTTATTCCTAATAGCGGCAATGAATTTTTTTTACAGGTGCCGCTATTGACAACAACGACATTAAAATAAAATATGTCGTTATTGTCAATAGCGTTTTATGCTGACGTATCCAAAATTGAGTTAGTAACGTAAATATTTTTTAAAGTGAGCAGTTTGGTAAATATTTTTAAAAAGTGGGTCAGTACGGGAAAAAATTCCCATAGTAGAGGGCCCATACTACACATTTACCTGCTCAACAATAGTGATTTTCTACCAAATTTGTCAAACCATCTCTCTAGTAAAAAGTAGACATAATTTGAAACTCCAATAAAAAGTGATTCACATATACCTAGTAATAGTGGATTGTGTTTGTAGGACCTGAGTGAGAGGAGAGAGTTGAATAATTTGTGCTGCAACACCCCTGAGAGAATAGTAGTAAGAGTGTGACTTGTCGTGAAACAACCCATTAATCATTTCTTGTGACGATAATATTTTATAATAAAAATTAATACAAATCCTTAATCTCCAATTTGTTTTTTATTTATTCCACCAAAATCTCTATTCTCTTCTAACAAATTGGTATCAAAGCAAGGTTCAATCTACCAAAGTTCACCAACGAGCATGCCTACGACATGAAAAACATGATCCGGCCACAAATTCCCAAGTTAATGAAGACCAAATATGACAATTAGAGCATCCAGATGAGAGTCTTGCTAGCCTTGCAAGACTTGTGGGAGCTGGTTGAAACTAAATACACCGAACTAGAATAGCACACTGCTGAAGCAACACTTCCAGCCATTTAGAAGACCGGTTGAAGATAATTCGGAAGACAAAAAAAGATTTGTTCCTAATCTATCAAGGAATTAAAGAGTTCGCATTCGAGACGATCTCAGAGGCGAGTGCATCGAAACAGATATGGGAGATATTAAAAAATTCGTATGAAGCGAAGAGGGTAATGTACGGGATTTCTACCAAAACGCTTCTTAGGATCTTGTTAAGTTATTCGATGCAATCAATACAAACTACCAAGCACACATGAGATCATACCAAACACATCAAAGCATACACAAATTTGTGCCGGTCGGGGCTTTAGCCTTAATCTGGGGGAGAAGAAACCCAAGATGTTATTCAACTAGAGAAGATACAAGAATATTACAATTCTCACCACGACCCTTTCTCAAGCCTCCCCAGCAAGTATTAGTTGTTTACAATTAGAGAATCACTCACTCTCTGCTTCAATGAAGTACTCTCTCTCTTAGCTCTCAATGGAGGCCAATAACAACAATATATAGAGATCTAGAGAAACCCTAGTTTGATATCTTGATACAATAGCCGTTAGATGTTACTGAAAAGATAACTATACGATAAGAGCCGTACATCTGACTTGAAGAACCAGTTGGGCCTTTCACGAATCAACCAGACTCAAGCCCGAAACCCATCAGCGCCGCGAACGGTCGACCGCACCAACAAGTCGGTCGACTGTCCTCCTCTATAGAAGACATCGTGCAGGGGTCGGTCGACCGCACATGAGTTGCGGTCGAACGCAACCTCCTCTGCTACTGTCGCTGACTACTTCTTCTTGCCTCCACTCTGTCTCCAATCGTCTCGATTCCTCCATCGTCTCGATTCCTCCATCGTCTTATCGTCTTCTTATTCAACATAGTATGTAAGACATAAACCCAACATGTACGACTCCAAATTGCTAAAAGTAAAAACTGAAATTCAACATAAAATATATACACAATATTTTTCTTTTATATTTTTTGATAAATAAATATAAATTTTAAAGGGAAAAAGGAGTATGAGCAACTTGCTCATTTAGATAATCAATTGCTCATTTACTAAATGAGCAAGTTGCTCATATCCTTTTTACCCAATTTTAAAAAATATGTTTTACTTATGCGGACCCTAACTAAAATTTCTGGAACCCCCACCGACATATATAAGGGAGATGATAAATGAAGTCACGTCATTTAAATTCACATGGAACGCATGCATGAGAAATAGTCACGGCCACCAAGTGAAGCACTACATAATTTAATTAATTTAAGTGTATCTGCAAGATCTTTTGATAACCAAGCAAAACAATCAAAAGCCACAGTACTACTCCCGTACACTCACACACCTCATGCATCTGCAGCGAATTGCACTATCTCCCTAGTGGAGGATCCGTATTACACATTTACGTGCTCAACACGATAGGGATTTGTTACAAAATTTGCCATTTAATTATCTGTCTAACAATGCGAGTCATCTTTGTTGATAGTCAAACATAATTTGAAACTCGAATAAAAAGTGATTCACATGTACCTACAAATAGTGGATTGTGTCTGTAGTAGGATGTCATGCCCCGCTTTCCACTATACGGAAGTATGGACACGCAACTAAGTCCCAACGAATGATATAAACATACAAACTCATATCATCCATAAGCTGTATTATACAAGTAAGCTTAACGATACAGATAACAATAATAATCACATGAACGATGATAGAATACAATAATCAATATCTGAGATACAATAAATTCTGGTAAAAATATCTGGGAATAAACAATGCAATAAACAGTTTATTACAATGAGGTGATAGAGAAATAGCTGTAGCAATTTCGTCTAGAGAGTCTGATCATCAAGTTCCTTCTGTAATCATCGCATATACCTGTATAAACGTTAACTCAAAGAAAATGAAAAATTACCCGTTAGAAGCTTCGGACGGCAAGTAGTAACAGACAAGAAAACAATAAATGTAATATTGCAAGAAACAAAGAACTGGAATATGTTCATGTACAATACAATTGAAATCAATAATCAGTAAAGTATAATCAAGATTGTAAAGTATAATCAATTGGTAAAAGAATGATCGGTAATCAATAATTATAAACCAGTAATCGGGCATCAGTAATCAGGAATCAGGAATCAGTAACATGGAATCAGTATTCAGTAATCTGTAATGATGTTCAGTATCAATCTTAGGTCTATCCGTCTTTTATTAACCTATCTAATGCACGCAATCTTGTGTCACATACCACAAGTTCGGGTGCATATCAATCAAGTGATGTTTAAACTTAAGTGATGAATTCTACAGGATTATGTACTCAGAAACAGTAATCAGTAAACAATAAATACTCGTCGGTATACAGTAATCATTGAACAGTAATTAGTAAACAGTAAACAGTAATCGGAATACTGTAGTCAGTAATCCATCATCAAAAATCAGTGAACAGTAATCAGTAAACAGTCGGGAAACAGGGCCCCCTTTGAATACATTCCTCTATATTGTCCACTACTAAGTCGTACCCTTATAACTTGGCTAATTATTCTTTTACCGTGATTAATCAGGAACATGCGGTCGGTATAATCAGTATTAACGGTAGTATCAATACAATATCAAGAATATATCAAGGGCTATGCAATGCATGATATATATATAGTTCAATTCATTAAATATGAAAAATAACGGGTTTATATGCAAAAATATAGAGATGAATTTCTACACAGCAGCAAATATTTACGTTTAAACTCACTTTTCCGTTGCTACAGAAAAGCAAATCCGATTCTGTCAGAGATTCTAGAAAGTAGACTCCCTTCCGGTTCCAACACATTCACACAAATACATTCTAGGAACATTAGCTGTGTATACAAATTCATTCTTTACTAGTTTCGATGTTTCGTGCACAGGCTCTGTTCTAGAAATCCAGGAATCACAGTACTAAAACAGTGATATCTCAGAAACTATAAATCGGATTGAGAAACCATAAGATGTTCTAGAATCTAGACACAATGGACTACAATTTTTATGAATAAAGTTATTGGATTCAGTATAGGGAACCAGGTCAATCTCTCTGTTCTTTACGGGTTCGTGTACAATTTCGGTGTTCTGGAAATTACAATATGACAGTACTAAAATCATGATATCTCATAATTTATGTAACACCCCTGCCCCTAGCTTGGATAATTTATACAAATTAGAAGACAAATTAGATACTATGTAGTACAACTGCCCACCACAGGCTGCCTCTCAAAAGGTGGTTAACCGAATTGGTGACTCTTGATCATAGGCTATATTATTTTAATATTATTTAGTTCTATTACACTCCCGATATGGGACTATATTACTTACCTTCTCCCGTTCTCTCTCTCCTGAGAGAAGTACACAACACCTTGCTCTGATGTGGAGTGGAGTACCCTGATTCTGCTAGCTGCACAGTACCCTGATTCTGCAATACACTCCCTCTCAAGCATACTTACCCGTACATCTGCTAGCTCCATCTCAAGCATACATCTCACCCACTCTTACCCACACTCGGTGTCGAAAGTCGGCTCTGATACCATTTGTAACACCCCTGCCCCTAGCTCGAACAATTTATACAAATTAGAAGACAAATTAGATACTATGTAGTACAACTGCCCACCATAGGCTGCCTCTCAAAAGGTGGTTAACCGAATTGGTGACTCTTGATCATAGGCTATATTATTTTAATATTATTTAGTTCTATTACACTCCCGATATGGGACTATATTACTTACCTTCTCCCGTTCTCTCTCTCCTGAGAGAAGTACACAGCACCTTGCTGTCCTCACATACCGAAGGTGGGCCCAACTTTCAATGCCACGTCTGCCATAGCCTTTGACCGAAGTCAACAGGCTTATATACAATAGTCAAGCTTGCTGTTTACACATCGTGGGTCCCCCCAGCACTATTCATTTTCAACATATTTACACTTAATGCCATCATACATTAATTTTATACAAACAGCCATTTTTTGCAAACATTATATATATATATATATATATATATATATATATATATATATATATATATATTATACTATGAAAATTACGGAAATTACGGGGTGTTACAATTTATAAACCGTAATGTGAAACCATAACATATATATATAAACCGTAATGTGAAACCATAACATATATATATATATATATATATATATATATATATATATATATATATATATATATATATATATATATATATATATATATATATATATATATATATATTATACTATGAAAATTATGGGGTGTTACAATTTATAAACCGTAATGTGAAACCATAACATGTTCTGGATTCTACATTCAAAGCACTACAATTTTCATGTATAAAGTTTGGAATTTCAATATCAGGCATTGGGTCAAATTCTCAGTGCAAGATCAAGAAATTTAGAGACAGCAAAGCTGAATATTCGATAACCTGATAAATTAACGGTTCTAAACTGCAATCAATAACATGGCACGATAAGAAAACTATGAACCTGATTTACCGATGAACAATGAGATACGATAATCAATTTAATAACTACTTACTGGAGTTCAATAAATGTTTTCTTAATTCAGAAATAACAAATGGAGTTCAAGAGACGCTTGTCTTTCACGTGACGATTAAGCATGTGGAAAGAACAACGTGGCGAAAAGCAGCACAGCGGCGATGGCTATGGCAGCAAGATGCAAGTAGTATTAAAAGATAAAAATGCTTTTTAGAGAAATCTAAGATTTAGATTCATTTTTAGAAAAAAATGGATGGAAAGATAATATAATCAAAAAATATGGGACAAAAAATAAATCCACTTGGTTTCAGACTTGGTACAACCCAAAATCATCATTCCGGCAATACAACGGTGTCATCAGTGGTAACGACAGCAATGGTGAGTGGGACAGCACCTTCGGCAAGCAACGACAGAAAGAGGAATGCGAAAATGGAGTGGATCCCGGGATGAAGTTTAGGTGGCGGTGAGGAGTTGGTTGCCATGTTTGTCAATGTAGAGGAGGAAGGTGGAGTGGTGGGTTCGGCTGTGGTTTCGGGAACGAAGAAGAGAAGAAGAAAAGATGAAGATGACAGTGAGGTGATGATGGTGAGATGATGAGTGTGTGTGTATATAAGGGAGAGAGAGGCAGTGGATGTAAGTGTGTATGTATGTATATAAAATATATATAGGTGATGATGTGGCTTCATGTATATATATATCCTACTTTCGTTCTCCGTCTCCGTCTATATATATATATATATATATATATATATATATATATATATATATAATGAGTAGGAGTATAGGGAGGAGGGGGGGAGGGGGGGGGGTATTTAACACCGTAAAAATAGTTGGGGGTTGAGGGGTTGGTTGTTAGATTAGAGAATTAGATTAGGATTATGATTAATCAGGGTTTAAATTTAAACTCCAAAGGAAAAATTCACAAAACTTTAGAATGAATCAAAAAAATATTTGAGTTCTAATAAGAATGAAATAATGTTTGATAATGACTCCAAAGAGAAGAAAAGAAATAAAAATTGATTCATAATACAAAATTTTTACGTAATAAAATACGTACAACTGTAACAATTGGTTATAATTCTACCCATCTTACAAGAAAATTTTCATCCTCGAAATTTCATTAGGCGGAACGTAGAACAGAGTAAGTGTAAAACGTAAAATAATGAAGCAAAATGTTAGAGGCAGAAAAACAAAATGATGATATCACCAAAATCGAAGAGAAAATGGATTGAAAAAGAATGAGCTAGTATGATACCAAATAATGAGTCAAAGGATGGGAACGAATGCAAGGAATTGAAGAAAATAGTGAATGCCAGAGACAAGAATTGAAGAAGTCACAAAAATACTCTCTACCATGTTTTCGGCAATCTCCAACTTCGTGTCAGTCCTCCTGATGGTCGCAATAATGACGGGCTGTACTGCCGGTTGAGTTGTCGTCTTGGTTATGGGACCACCACACTTCCGCTGCATTACTCTGATCGGGAAGACTTCATCATATATGTTGTAGAAGGTCAAACGATGTTGGCTGACGAATTGAGAAGAAATAGAAGAGGGTGAGATAAGTATCCATATTCAAGACGGTTATTACATATTCATGTGATCAATGCGGTGTCCATATTTATTGAGCTTAACATGGTTCGAACCTAGGTTCTGATACCACTAAAATCTTGTCACGCTCCGCTTCCCACTATACGGAAGTACGGGCACGCAACTGAGGCCCAGCGAATGATAAAGTATACAAACTCATATCATCCACAAGTTGTACTATACAAGTAAGCTCCACAATATAGGTAACAATAATAATCACATAAACGATGATAGAATACAATAACCAATATCTGAGATACAAGAAATTCTGGTCAAAATACTCAAGAATAAACAATGCAATAAACAGTTATTACAATAAGGTGGTGGAGAAATAGTTGTAGCAATTTTGTCTAGAGAGTTTGATCATTAAGTTCCTTTTGTAATCATCACATGTACCTGTATAAACGTTAACTCAAAGAAAATGAAAAATTACCCGTTATAGCAAGCTTCCGGCGGAAAGTAGTAACAGGCAAGGAAACAATAAATGTAATATTGCAAGAAACAAAGAACTGAAATATGATCATGTATAATACAATTGAAATCAATAATCATTAAAGTGATCGGTAATCAATAATCATGAATCAATAATCGAGCATCAATAATCAGCAATCGAGCATCAATAATCAGTAATCGGGAATCAGTAATTAGTAATCTATGATGATGTTCAGTATCAATCTTACGTTTATCCATCTTTTATTAACCTGTCTAATGCACGCAATCTTGTGTCTCATTCCACAAGTTCGGGTGCATATCAATCAAGTGACGGTTAGACTTAAATGGTGAATTCTATAGGACTATATACTCGAGAACAGTAATCAGTAAACAATAAATACTCGTCGGTATACAGTAATCATTGAACAGTAATCGGTAAATAGTAAACAGTAATCGGAATACTGTAGTTAGTAACCTGTCATCAATAATCAGTGAACAGTAATCAGTAAACATTCAGGAAACACAGGCCCCCTTCCTACTGCATTTTCCTATATTGTCCACTACGAATTCGTACCCTTATAACTCGGCTAATTATTCTTTTACCGTGACTAATCAGGAACATGGAGTCGGCATAATCAGTATTAACGGTAGTATCAATACGATATCAAGAATATATCATGGGCTATGCAATGCATGATATACATATAGTTCAATTCATTAAATATGTAAAATAACGGGTTTATATGCAAAAATGTAGAGATGAAATTCTATACAGCAACACCTATTTGTGTTCAAATTCACTTTTTTGTTGCTACAGAAAAGCAAATCTGATTCCGTCAGAGATTCTAGAAAGTAGACTCCCTTCCGGTTCCAACGCATATTCACACAATACATTCTAGGAACATTAGCTATGTATACAAATTCATTCTTTATTGGTTTCGATGTTTCGTGCACAGGCTCTGTTCAGGAAATCCAGGAGTCACAGTACTAAAACAACGATATCTTAGAAACTATAAATCAGATTGAGAAACCGTAAGATGTTCTGGAATCTAGACTCGATGGACTACGATTTTAATGTATAAAATTTTTGGATTAAGTATAGGGAACAAGATCAGTCTCTCTGTTATTTACAGGTTCGTGTACAGTTTTGATGTTCTGGAAATTACAATATGACAATACTAAAATCATGATAACTCACAATCTATAAATCGGATTGTGAAGCCATAATCTGGATTCTACATTCGAAGCACTACGATTTTCATGTATAAAGTTCAGAATATCAATATCGGGCAATGGGTCAAATTCTCAATGCAGGGTTAAGAAATTTAGAGATAGCAAAGTTGAATATTCGATAACACGAAAAATTAACGGTTCTAAACTGCAATCAATAACATTGCACGATAAGAAAACTATAAATCAGATTTATCGATGAACAATGAGATCCGATAATCAATTCAATAACTACTTGTCGGAGTTCAACAAATGTTCTCTTAATCCAGAAAAAAACAAATGGAGTTCAAGAGACACTTGTCTTCCACTTGACGATTATGAATGTGGGAAAAACAACGTGGCGGAAAGCAGCACCATGGCAATGGCTATGGCAACAAGATGCAAGTACAACAATACAACATGACATCGGTAGCAACAACAACAACGGTGAGTGAGACGGCACCTTCGGCGAGCAACGACCGCAAGAGGAGTGCAGAAATGGAGTGGAGCTCGAGATGAAGTTAAGGTGGCGGTGAGGAGTTGTCTGCGGTGTTTATCAATGCGGAGGAGGAAGGTGGAGTGGTGGGTTCAGCTGTGGTTTCAAAAAACGAAGAAGAAGACAAGAAAAAAGATGAAGATGACAGTGAGGTGATGATGGTGAGATGAGGAGTGTGTGTATATATAAGGGAGAGAAAAGCAGTGGATGTAAGTGTGTATGTATGCATATAAAATATATATAGATTGATGATGGGGCTGCATGTGATAGGAAGTATGATATATATATTTTTACTATTTTAATGGGAGAGTTGGGGTTTGTAACCAAACAAACCCTAACTTTGTAACTAATCGAACCTGTGCAATACACATCCAAACTAAATCAAACAATTGTGTCACTCAAATCAAAACATTCAAATATAAACCATTTTTTTATATTTGATATATATCCATTTAATTTAATGACTATACTTTTAGTAGGCGTGCATCGCACGTACATTATACTAGTAAATATAGAGAGAGTAGGAGTGTATGCGGAGTTATTTAACACCATAAAAAGAGTTGGGGGTTGAGGGGTTGGTTGTTGGATTAGAGAATTAGATTAGGATTATGATTAATCAGGATTTAAATTTAAACACCAATGGAAAAATTCACAAAAATTTAAATGGATCAGAAAAATATTTGAGTTCTAATAAGAATAAAATAATTCCCAATAAAGTGTCCAAAGAGAAAAAAATAAATAAAAATTGATTGATAATACAAAATTTTACGTAATAAAATACGATCAACTGGAAAATGGGGTTACATACATAAATTGGAAGGGAGCATTTTTAGAGAAAGATAGAATAAATAAAAAAGTTAGGGAATGTAAACAAAGAACCGTAGGATGTGAGTGAGTGGAGAGAGTTGAATAATTTGTATTGCAACACCGGTGAGAGAATAGTAGTAAGAGTGTGATCTGTTGTGAGAAACAACTCAGTAATCATTTTTTGTGACGATAATATTTTATAAGAAAAATTAATACAAGTCCTTAATCTCCATTTTGTTTTCCATTTAGCCCACCAAAATATCTACTTTCTTATAACAAAGTGGTATGAAAGCAAGGTTTGATCTACCAAAGTTCACTAAAAAGCATGTCTACGACATGGCAAACATGATCCAGCCACAGATTCCCAAGTTGATGAAGACCAAATACGACAATTGGAGCATCCAAATGAAAGTCTTACTGGCCTCGCTTATGGGAGCTGGTTGAAACTGAATACACCTATCCAGAGTAGCACACTGCTTAAGTAACGCTTCCGGCCATTCAGAAAACCGAGTTGAAGAAAATTCGGGAGACAAAAAAATCTTTGTTCGATCTATCAAGGAGTTAAAGAGTCCGCATTCGAGAAGATCTCAGGGGCGAGTATATCGAAACAAACATGGGAGATAGTAAAAAGTTCGTATCAAGGAGCCTAAAAAGTGAAGAGGGTACGATTATAAGCCTTGTGGGTTGATTTTGAAAATTTAAAAATTGAAGTTGGTGAGAATATTTCAAATTATTTAAATAGAGTGCAAACAATTACTAAACAAATGAAAAGATTCTGAGAAAAGATTGACGATATCAAGAGTACTGGAAAAAAAAAATTAAGATCATTTGTTCCAAAATTTGATTACGTAGTTGTTGCTATTGAAGAGTCGAAAGGTCTCTCAAATATTTCAATTGATGTGTTACAAGGTTCCCTTCAAGCATATGAATAAAGAATGAATCAGAACCATGGCGAAGATTTGGAGCAAATCCTTCAAAGTCAATTAACAATTTCAGATGATCAACAAAGAAGTTGATGGCTACAGAGGAAGAGGTCGCTACAGAAGCAACTCAAATGTTTGAACAGATCTTGATTGGCTAAACAATCAGAGAACTGATGACCAAGGTCGTAACACTGACTGTAAACGATTAACCGTTCAAACAAAATGGAGAGGAGCATGAACAAGAGGAAGTGAGAGATATAACCAAGGAGATGGATCCCAGTCACAGTGCTTTAACTACAATAGGTATGGTCATTTCCGTTGTCATTTCTTGTTGCTGTTGAATAATTGTTGTTGCAACACTAGTGAGAGAATAGTAGTAAGAGTGCGACTGGCTGTGAGAAACAACTCAGTAATCATTATTGAGTTATAACTGCGGAATAACTCACTAACGAGAAGCAAAAATATAGAATCGGAAGCAAGAGAACAAAAGCAATCAAAAGCCAACACACAAGTACCACCATTTGATTACGTTCATTTTTCATCATTTTTTTTATTTTTTCCTTTGGCTTTTTTCACACCAACGGGTCGTTGCGATTAAGTACCACCAAAATTTTCATCATATAAATTTGGAAAAAATTAATGATGGCAGCCCAGTGGAAGATGACATGGGGGACTCAGGAGTGGGATTATCTGACTGTGACGAGTCATAGATTACACCTTGGCTTCGAGCAATTTTTTTCATAGTGAGGACGCTATCTTTAAATTTTTCAAAATTCTTAACCATAATCCAAACGTGATCGTATTTGAAACCTTTTCTGAATTTCAGATCTTGGATGAATAACTCCTTTGCTCCACTAAACTGTAAATTATTGTAAACATATGGATATGTAATCGGACTGAAATTAATAATTTTTGAAAAAATAAGTTTAATGAATACTCACAATATTTGTGGAAGGAGTATATCAACTCAAATGGTTAATTAAAGCATCAATATATATTTTTAATATTTGTGTTTATGTTTAATTATTGAATGTAATATTTTGGTTCACATTTATTAATGCAATTTTTTTTAAGTAATATAATATTTGTAAACTTGTCATTTTATAATAAAAAATATTTATTCATATGTTATTTTTTATTCTCTTTGTTTAATAATGAGGCATATTATTGGATCAATACGTTTAAAAAAATTTGTATGTGGCCAATTGGTGAAGTAGATAAATAGTGAGGAATTAGAAATTTTTTTATATAAAAGTAGATAAAAAAAAAAGAATATGCAAAGAATATTCTTTTTAGAGGTTTTTTAGGCAAAATGTGGAATAACGCCACCATGTTTCATTAAAGAGATTTTAATAAAACATCCCCAGAGTACAGTACAAGGAACTACAAAGGAGAAAATAAAATATAAACCTCCAACATCGCCCTGGAGAGTGGGACATGTCCAAAAGTGATACCAACAAACAAAATAATGCATGTAAAGGGAAACAAGCACTCTAAGGTAATGATGTCATCACTCTGCTCAGTCTAAGGTAGGTCCGAACTCTACCTCCTCATCATCGTACTCGACTATGTGGAAGGTTCTAGTGATTCTCCCTCTCGCTCATGTGGTAGCAGCTGTAGCCCAAAAAAAAAAAAAAAAGATGCCCGATATGAGTTAAAATACCAGAAGTACCGTTACACGTCCCGCAAAAGTAAAAATTATTTTTTCAAGCTATAAAACCCTTGTTGTAGTAGCGATGACGATGTACCATGCTTCTTTCATCTCTTGTCGTGTAAAGGCAAATTTGGGACCAACCCATAAATCCTCATATGCACAGTCGTGTCTAAGGCCCGCAGAACCTTAACCAGTGTTGCCTTACTCCGCTGGCGTTCAATAAATAGGTGGTTCAGCGATTCCGTATGATAGTTGCAAAACCCACAGCGATGTTCGCCTGTGTTTTGGCTAGGTTTTCTCTAGTGATAACGACATTATTAAATACCAACCAAAGGAATAACCTGACTTTGAGAGGCATTTTCGCCTTCCAGAGGATCGTAGCCCACCCAGGCCTACATCCTCGGAAGTTGATCCAGTTGTACAATGAGCGGACAATGAAAGAGTCATTGTTCTCCAGCCCCCAAGATTTCATGTCTGGCCCGTGTGGGCATTTCACCCCAGTCTGTGCTATGTAATCTTGGAGTGCTCTCAGTCTCCCTCGCCATTCTATGCTGAGTTAGTTCTGAAGGTTGGTTTGCATGCTCCCATCCATGTCTTGGCCATGGAGGTGTGAGGTTGGGACGCTTGCTTGTATAGGTTCGGTAACCTTTCTCTGAGCGTGTGTTCGCCGCACCATTTGTCCCACCAAATCTTAGTCGATCGAACAAATGACGTAATGGTCGTGCAGAACGGGTCATTTCCCGAGCGAACCCTTTCCATAACCATGAAACTTTAGGACCCATTCGGAAATCTAAACTTCTTGCACCTTTCCCTTGTAGTTACGACTAAATGAATTTCTGCCAACCCTCGCCATTTGGATGGAATACTTTCCACCACAATTTGCCCAACAGAGCAAGGTTCATATCTCTCAAATCGATGATACTCAGACCACCACGAGTTTTCTTCCTGCACGCTTTCCCCCATCTAATCAAGTGGTAGCCTCATTTGTCTGTGTCAGCTCCTTTCCACAATAATATCTTCCGCATGCGGTCAATTCTTTGGATTAGCTACTTTGGTAATTCAAAAAAATACATGTAAGTCGGTGGTTAGACATGACTGAGTTGATAAGGACCACTCTTCTTCCAAGAGAAACTTGCCTTTCCATCCTGATAGTAAACCTCCACTGTGTCAATGATCGATAGCCAGTCAACCTAGTCAGCCTTCATTCTGTTTGATGTGATCAAACAGTTCCGCCATTTGAGAGTAAAAGTTGCGCCAAAATGGAGTGGAGAGTTGGAGATTCTCTCTCTCTCTCTCTCTCTCTCTCATGTTTACTTCACCCCCTCTGCCTTTTCCTCCCCAACTACATGTAACAATGGAAACAATATACATTATACCGAGGCATTCATATCATTCCCAACATGTTCACTCATGCATACATGTCACGCCCAAAGCTTAAATCAAGCATTCAGATATATCAATAATCAGTAAGAACAATATATCGGGATTGTTCTTGAGAGTATACGACCTGTGCAGTGGACTTGACAGCAGTATACCCTGTAGCTCTCTCATAACAGAAGCGATAAATAGCTTGAAAGAAAAAGAATAAAATAAAATAACAAAATGAATGACATGTATTCAATTATTTCTAATTACAAGTGTCTAGATTGGTGTTCCCCCAAGGATATTACTAGGAGAAAAACTTGGGTAAATGTAAAGCGTATTATGAAAATGTCTACATAAGGATATATATAGATAATAGATATATACACACAAACTAGACACAGGATTGCAAAACCATATCTGTGCTTCCATTCATTGAACCCTGCTCATCGGCAGCAGCTTTTGAGCCCATCTCTCACGGCAAACAAGATGTGATTATTCTTGATTAGGAAACAAAACTCCTCAGCTCTTCTAAACTAGGAGAAGCTTGCCAGCTAATCTCTTCAGCTTGGGAGAGTATTCCTCTGTTCTTGAACAATGAATTTTATGGAACCACGGATAATTTATTCAGACCTAGCCTCTACTCATTGAACTCTTCACATGACGACCCACCAGAAGAATCACTTCCAAATGGTGAGATATCTCTTGGAGATGACGGATGTGACTCTGGCTGTTCCTCTAAAGCATTAAAATCTGCGACAAGATAATAAAAATCAATGAATGCAATTAGTGCGTGTATACTTATTGAAGAGCATACAGAATATTAAAAACAAAACTCAGTAGAAGAAGATGGAACAAGAGAGCAAGCAACTGGCTACCAATCTGTTGCCAATTCACATATGTGGCATCAACTAGAAATTACCGGTCGCTGATGTTTAATACAAACAACTCCATACTTCATCAAGGATGTCAGTTTAGTGGAGAATCTTAAATGTGAAGCTTCTTTAGAAGATCCAATATTTTGGCAGTCTCTAACCTTTTACATTTTTTGGGTATTGCTTCTTCCATCTTATGTTTTGACTGCTAATTTCCTGTTATGTATATAATCTGCTGGATCAATTTTCTTCAGTGGATATTTGAGTGATGGTTAATGATTTAGACTAGCTGATTAAAATGTGGATGTTTTCAGCGCTTCTTGGGTAGGTAGGCAAGACCCTCTTTCTGAGTATTCTCTAAACCTTCAAATCCCCTTTCTTCTCTCCTTCACCGTTGGCACTACACCACTAGGTGGAATTTTAACGATACTGTTACAGAAAATGGTTAATAGATACAATACATATTGAAATATGCATTAAATATCATGTAAATATGAAAAGCCATGGCACATTAAATATAAAAAAAAAAAAAAAAATCTTGTAAGTAAGCAGGGTGACGGCCAGAATCAGTAATATCATCTCCAACAATGGAATTATTTTTTTACAAGTTTGCATAGTTTTAATTCAATTGACATTTGGGGGGATAAAATTGAGATATACAATCAAAGTAATATAACTACAGTCCATAGAAAAGTACTAATAATTTTATGGTCCATTACAGAACACAACAAGCTACATAGTCATGACAAAAGTAATAAGTTTCACTAGTGTGGAAAATGTAAATAGTGATCGAAATTGCTGTGTTCAACAAGTATTAGAGATGTGGCTAAAAATTGTCCAAAATATAAGACTTGTATTAGAACTAAAACGATGTTTCCTTGTAGTGTCCATGAAACTGCAGATACACCATGATGCGATGATGGAATGCCATGTTACACACCCACAGTGTATGCTCATATTTATGTAAGCTCTCATGTAGCAGTAACATCCACACTTTAATAGTTTGTTATGGTATATAATGGAAAAAATTAAAGAAAAATCACCTGGATTCTTCCGTGCTCTCGACCGAAACTTTCTTGTGTGTCGCCGTATGAGCTTCTTTGCTTTTGTTATAGTGAGTTGCCTGGCAAAGGGTGAAAATTCAGCATCGCTCTCACTCCACTCACCCTGGAATTCATTCTCTCCTTCTCCTCTCATGGTTCGCAAGACAAATGCCTTTGCCTTGCGACGCTGAGTACTGAACAGCCCTTTTACGGAGGAAACAAATCCATCACCAGCTCCATCAGTTGGCCGCGTGGCAAAAGTTATCGGAAACTGATCAGATTTCCCAGGTTGACCACTGTCACTATCACTAAAATTGAGTTCAGTTTCAGGAACAACACCTACAACGGCCTCCTTCTGGTTATGAGCTTTGTCTTTGAACTTCTTACCCTATAAAAATGGACAATAACTAACTAAATATAAGCAAATAATTTAGTTTTCATAAGTAATGATGATGTGGATGTGAATGGGCAATGCCAGACATTGTAACCAGTAATTTGTTCACAGGAACTCCTTAAATGAATATTCGGTCCATGAAGGAAAACCAAAAAACTATATAAATGTACGTAAGTGGTAAAGAGAGATTTCAATGCAACCATTCACTAACAAACACACGATAACTTCTTTACAGTTTATATTCTTTACTGTTCTAGTTTAGCCCACATACGATAAATTAGAACCGAGTGAGGTGACCTTCGGTATGTTGTGAAATGGTATTAGCGTCGAAACAAGAAACCTAAGTTTTATTCCAAAACAAACATGAAAAATGGAGAAAAAGAAAGAATCTAACAGAAGAACATGCTGCAGGAAAAAATACAGTGAATACTTAAAGGTGCATTTTACTTGCCTGCATTCCAGTTACTGACTTCAAAACTCCCCATATTATGTGCTTCTTGACTCGTGAAAAAAGCCTCCGCCAGGTGCCTGTGAAATCATCACGATGGAATGCATCCATCAGCAGCCTTAAGTCACCGACAGCAAATCTCGAACCTTCGTATGTAACCAACAGCTCGACCTATGATATGTTTTAGTGACAACAGTCAACAATAAATAGTTAAAGTTCAATGATGACTGAAACTTAAATAGAATAACTAAAGAAACCTGGCTAATTTTGATATTGTGGAATTCCATCATCTTCTTAGGCTTAGCTCTTTTCTCATCCTGACCCTTTCCTTTTTCATCCTGAGCCTTTCCTTTCTCGTCGTGAGCCTTTCCAGCCTTCTTCTCCTCATGAGATAAACGTCCTGTTTTGACTGGCTTGGAATCCTTTGTTTTACTTTTAGACGTCTCCTCACCAACTCCAACTGCAGGTTGATGATCTGAAGCTGAATTGAGAGGACCACTTTTTGTAGAAATATTTGAAGAATGCAATTGCAAGACAATTTCATTAGCTACCGATTCTGCTACTGTTTCTTCCCATGATCTGTCAAATGATGATGTCCGTCGAAGCTCGGGAGTGGAGCCAACTACATTATTACCTTTCACCTTTGGTAACTTCATTAACTGCATGAAGATTTCACGATTCAGAAGGTGGTTGACAAATTGCAGATTAATCTTTTTGCTGTAATGGTCACAAATTGCAGGCATTGTTTTATTTGACATTTTTTTTTAGTTTGTTAATATAGTTAATTAGTTCCTGATCTTGGCCAAGTCTCTGTATAGTATGGTTTTTACTAAGAACTCTTGTTAGCAAAAGTGTTGAGAAGAAAAAATGTTTTGATTTGAATTTAGTTTTCAGGAAGCGAAACACTTCTCCAAATTGCTAAAATGACCTCTTACAGTGTAGTAGGGAAAAAGGAAAAAACAAAAAACAAAAACAAAACACACACACACACACAGTTCTGGGAAAGTATTTTGGGCTAACTCATTTGCAAAACGCCTATTTTAGCCCAAAAGTCTCTGGGCTATAAATAAGCAAGAACAAAAAAAGCCCAACTCATAATAAATGGATCAAGTAAAATTCTCGCAACAAATAATTGCTTCACCAAGTACTAAATTACTTGTCCCCTTTTAGAAGTATAAGTATATTATTAACATATTCTTATATGAAACATTAAAAAAAACATCCTCAGAGCATAAGCCTTCAAGAACAGATTGATGTAAGAAATGACCAAGGACAGTAATAGAGGAACTCACTTGAGAAGAATCACCATGGGTAGAATTACCAGCACTAACTGAGGATGTTGAATTGGCACCAGATTTTTTGGGATGGTCAGAATGTTTAGTGGTTGATTGGCTACTTGATGCAGTTGCATCACTTTTTCTTACCCGTCTTGCACCAGCAGTTGTTGAAACCTTCCATACTTCCTGCATGGATTCAAGAGAAAGTGAATTTAATAGCTCAGAAGAATATAAACATACTGTATAAAAAGGGATCAGGCTAACCTGCCGTCTCTGTGAATCTTGTTCCTCTTCTGGAAAAAAGTATTCCCACATCATTCGGTACATCGACTCAGTCAAATGAATCTTCAATGGATAAATATCTACCTATAATTGTCAACAAACAGAGTTTACTAAGCTAAAGTTGTATAAAAAATTACCCAAGTTCAGTCAGAAGGAAAAACCACAAGAATCCCTCATGAGAGAAACAGAAGACAATAAAATAATCAATGAAATAAGATGTCAATAAATTTGTATTATAAAGACTAATATACAGCATAATATTCCACCTAATTAAAGAAGTTGTGTCTATATTAATATGTTTGAGACACTGATCCAGAAGTGACCTAACCCGTGGACGACTAGTAAGTGAGAAGCAGACACCAAGTTCAGTATTCAACAGTGAAATTAAGTACAGTAGTTGTTCCACACGCACAAAACTTGTGCTTTGCGAAGACTAGGAGAGTAGTAATAATCACCTTACAGATAGGTGTTTGCTCAACTAGGACTCACGCTGGCACATGTATGTTGTCTACATTGAAGAAAATTGTATGGCTGAAAATCATGTGACTATAAAAAACAATGATTTTCAGCCATACAATTTTGTAACACTTCTATGGATGGGTAAATGAATTTCAAATGATTTGATTTTACATATTTAGACAAATTTAGATGTGTAGATCAATGTGAACGGTTTGGATTGTCGATATGAACGCCCGAAGGCCTAGTGCACACGCCGTGTGCACTAGAGGAGTGCACAACCGAAGCTTTCCCTATATATATATATATATATATATATATATATATATATATATATATATATGAAAATTTTCCTAAAAAAATATTTGACTACCAAATTTTAAAAGGGAGTAAATTTTGTTGTCAGAATAAATAAAATCCAATTGACAAATTTTTAGAAAAATGATTCAATACCAAACGGGAATTTGTTGCCAAATTTAGAAGGAGAAAAAAAGGATTTTGTTACGTCAACCATCTTTTTTTTCTTTCAAATCATCCAATTTTACTCAACCACACATGCATATAAATCGAAATTATATCATCCATCTACTAAAAGTGAAAAGGGAAAATAGTAGGGGCACATGAATTATTGCATTGTGGCACTATCAACAACCCACTAAAACAGTAAAGGGAAAAATAGCATGGGCACATGCAATATTGCACGTTGGGTACTCTAGTATAAATACTATGACAATAAGTTATGCAATCATCGAGCTTTAATCAAATATCAGCTCATAAGAAAGAGAATAATTTCATTCATCATTAATCACAAGTATACATATCGTAGTCCTATACGAAACCAATTGTAGGGCCATATACAGCTTCGCATCAGGCTCAGTGGAACTTCACAATCTTTATGTTTTTTATTATTAAAATTAATGACAACTCTGAAATTCTGCAGCGTAACTGAAATGGTCATTACAAGTCAACCAATTATACGCTAACATACTTTTTGATTCCTCATACAGAGAATCGATCCTACAAGACCCATAAAATTGCAAACAAATTAACCTCAATAGACGCTGTCAGGAACATGAAAAACACAGTGATGCTAATTTTATCTTTTGCCGTCAAAAGTAATTAGAAGTCTGAAATTCTGCAGCATAACTGAAATGACCATTATAAGTCTAGCAATTATACACTGACATATTTTTAGAGTCCTCAATTTAGTTACATGTAGTGTATCCTAGGCAGTTAAAATCGGTTTTTGGAACTAATCGGTCTAGGAGCGATTAATGATTAATCGGAAAATAATCGGGGATTAAATCGAAAAAATCGCGCGCGCGCGAGTGTGTGCATATATATATATATATATATATATATATATATATATAGAGAGAGAGAGAGAGAGAGTCCCCTTCGGTTGCACACTACTTTTGGTGAGCACTCACGAACTAGAGACCCTATGAAAAATCCGAACCGCTCATATTGTTCTATATGCCTTAGAAAGCCTAACAATAAAAAATCAAGTAATTTGAAGTTCATTTGCCCATCCATCAAGCTGTTAGAATTTTCAGCCATACAATTTTGTGATGATGTAAATCATGGGCAAATGAACTTCAAATTACTTGATTTTTTATTGTTAGGCTATCTAAGGCATATAGAACGATACGAGCGGTTCGGATTTTTCATAGGGTCTCTAGTTCGTGAGTGCTCACGGAGTGCTCACCAAAGTAGTGTGCAACCGAAGATTTCTCTCTCTCTCTCTCTCTCTCTCTCTCTCTATATATATATATATATATAGAGAGAGAGAGAGAGAGAGAGCAATGCTCCATTGCAAACCACTGAAGCCGTTGTTCGGAACAACGGCTTTGTTTATTTTGAACCTAAGTCGTTCCGAACAACGGCTTAGAGTATATTCGGAACAACGGCTTAGATTTATAACCTAAGCTGTTATTTGCAACAACGGCTTAAGTGGTTTGTATCCCGTTTGCAATGGAGCATTGCTTATATATATATATTAAGAAAAAGAGATATATGTTTATTATGAAGCAACTCTAAACCCTAACATAAAACTATTATGAGATTATCAAATAGAAACATATAGTTATAGAGGGAAAAAAAGAGAACTTGGTTTGAGCTAAGTTTGGATTATGGATGTTGGATCGAGTCGGGTTTGCTAGTCAGTTCCAGCAAACAAAAACAATCGGGGGGGAGCAGCACGAGCAGGAGGATGCTCTGGTCAAGTACGCAACGATGCAGGGGGATCGACGGCGGGTCCGATTTGGGTTTGCTCGAGAAAGGAGAGAATCGGTTTGAGTTTGGGTTTGTGCGAGAAAGAAGAAGATATCGGCAGTAGGTCGAGTTTGGTTTGCACGAGGAAGAAGAAGAGAGCGGCAACAAGTCGGGTTTGTGTTTGCACGAGGATCAGAACGGGTTTGGATTTTGGATTTTGGATTTAGATTTGAGTTTAGGTCGGATTGAGCTCAAATAATGCAAACGAGTATGATAATTAAAGGAGGGGATTTAATCGGTTAATCGGCTACCTAAAATTAGCCGATTAACCACTAATCGGCCAATTATACCCGATTAAATCGCTAACTATTGAAATATTGAAAAACGCTAAAAAATAATCGTTTAGCCTCCGATTAGCGATTTATCGGAGATTAATCTGACGATTAACCGGATTTTAACTGCTTGAGTGTATCAGTAAAGAATTGATCCTACAAGACCCATAAAACTGTAAACCAATTAACCACAATACACGCTGTCCAGAACATGAAAATCACAGTGACGGCTATGGATTGGCTGTGGTAAACATATTTACACCTTAATTGTGGAAAATCAAAGAAATATTGAAGGAAAAATATCAAATGACATAGAATAAGTTATAACCTGAAACAGTTCAAGCAGTGAATTTTCATCTTTTGGAGCTCCTTGTTTTGCATTCACACGAAGCATCACATTTCTGCACTCAAATAGTTAATTAATTAAATAAATTAGCCTGCTAGAATACAAAGTATTGTCTTGAGAAAAGCAATCAACCACAAAAACTGAAGTAGAACACTTGCACCCCCCCCCCCCCCCCCCCGACAACGTTAATTTTCATGTGAAAATTCATATTTGCGTTCAACAACTGGGGGGTTGGGTGGGTTCAAACAAGTCATCCACAAATATGAATGGGTACTTATCAGCAAAAAAGTACACACTCTCACACAACAACCAAAATATAGTTCCCAAACCATTACAACCCCCCGACAACGTTAATTTTCATGTGAAAAGTCATATTTGTGCTAAAAAACTGGGGGGTTGGGTGGGTTTAAATAAGTCATCCACAAATATGAATGGGTACTTATCAGCAAAAAAATACACTCTCCACCTGCTATGTACCACAGTCTCTTCCCATTTGCAGATAAACCCTTTCAGATAATAAAAAAATAGAACGAGACATATACTCCCAACTCAAAATCAGCAAACCCATCTCAAGTCTAAACCCGAAGCCAATCCCAAAACTGATCCAACCATCTCTTCTCTCCCTCCATCCTCTCTCTCTCTCTCTCTTCTCACCCCCACAAACCAAATCCCAGCCCAAACCCATCTCAAACATAAACCCAAGCCTGAAGCAGATTCCCACCGTCTCCTCTCCCCATCTGTTCTCCCTCTTTGGCTCCTCCCTCTCCTCTACCTCTCTTTTATCACCTCTTGCCTCTCTCTTCTCACTCTTTCAGAACCCATCCCAGACCCAGACCCAAACCCAAACCCACTAATTATTAAGTAAAATCTTAATAAATTAAATTTCAATTTTGAAGTCTCGGTCTCAATTATGAAAGCAGCGACAGATAAGGAGAATTTTTTTTAAAACAAGCCCCAAGGGCCCACTTGACCAGTTATATTGACAGAGAGAGTTTACTGCTATCTGCTACCTACATAAATTATAAGGAAGTGGACTGCTCGTGTTCAAATCCCAGGGAGGTTACATGCAAAAAAGGCAAAACCCGAGGGGATGTGGTGAAATTTAGCCGGATATATATATCTCAAATATCATGAATGACAACTTTCAAGTTTTAAACACTTTTAAGAGAACAAGTAACCCCAGCTGCAAATCTAGAGATAATAAGTTGATAAGGAAAAAGTGTGGGTAGTATATAATGGAAGTCCAAAAGGTAGAAATTTTTTACAGGGATTGGTGGAAAACTGTGAGAAATATAAGATAACAAAGAAGGATGCCAAGAAAGTTGTTACTGAGGCTAAACGTAAGAGATTATGATAATATAATGATCTAGGAAAATAGGGAAACAAATAAAAAAAGATGCAATATATACAAGTAACAGTAACATTATGAAACGTACGTGAGCATAACACAAGCAAAATCGACTACAGGAACAAGAAAGAAAATTTAACCACATGGGAAGAGAGAGAGAGAGGAACCAATGCCTACTTTCCCCATTCAGGTGGTGGATTCCAGGCAGATAACAACATATCAGACTTCGCATTTGGCAGGCAGTTCCTCAGAACAAAGGACTTTGTAGTGAATTCAGCAACACCAATATCTTTGTAATCACGATCAAAATCATATATCTGTGAGTGAGCATAGATTATTATTTCAATGGAAGAAGCAGAACTTACATCTATCATGGGAACTACTCCGTAGTACTATAAAACATTGACAGAAATCATGAAGAGTTATATTTTCTAGAGCAGAATTGCAACTAGCTCACTGGTATATAATATTTCTATGATGAGACAACTGCTCTTCTCAGAAGAACATAACCAGTTGAGTATCTATGAAAGCTTGTTCTCAAATTAACTAAAATGAGAAAGAAAGCACATTCAATGCCAAATATTTCAGACCGACATATAGTAACTGCAGGTCATCTTTTACTTCCATGATAGGATTCTATCAAGAGTCTCCATATGCATTGGGTATCAGCCATTTGTGATGTGGTAGCATAAATTTAGGTCATGGATGGCGGATGGCAGGGATATACCCGGGACATATCAAGTGTCATGTTAGATAAAAGATATATCTCCTAAATGTGTCCAGATAACCATAACATGAGATTCTCAACCTAAAGATAATATAGAGTATAACAAAGAATGAGAAAGAAAAAAAAAATAACTGAATATAAAAAGGATCTAACATTGTAATTGATGTAGTTTAGGTAAATTAGGGATCAATACAAAACAATATGAAACCTATTTCTCTACAAGAGGATGTCTACTGTAACCAGTAAACCAAATTATTGAGTCAATACCAGAACCTATCTCTAGAAAAGTCTTAACTGCAATTATCAGTTGAATGATTTTTATAACTTATAGTTCAACATGTTGGATGACATGTTGGCTGATATTTCGGGGGACATATCCAAACCTTATATGCTAACATATCATCATATGGCTTTTACTAATTTGGAAAATGCTTGTGATATCCCTAGGGAGATTTTGTGGTCGGTTTTAGAAAAGAAATGAATGTAGTAGTTATATTGATGTCATTAAGGATGTGTATGATAATGTATTAACTTCAGTAAGAACAAGTGGAGAAGAGACTGAGTCACCCTATTACCCTAGGCTTGCACCAAGGGTCATCCGTAAGTCCATATTTATTTGTTTTAGTTATGGATGAATTCAATGTGGTTTTCTCGTGAACGTTGTCTGCACATGAAATAGTTTTTATTGATGAGACTAGAGAAGACATAGCTACTAACTTAGAGAGGAGAGAAATATTAGAATCTAAGAGATTTAGAATTTGTAGGAATAAAACAAAGTAGATGGATTGTAATTTTAGTAAAGCTCGGCGAGTTGATGTGTAATCCCTGTTTCCGTAAATACGTATTTCTAAATATTTTTCCGTATTTTGATTATTTATAAACTTGTTTTGTGCTCAACTGATTTCGGGTCTTGTACTAAGTATTTTATACTAGACGATTATATATACTTCGAACAACAATGTAATTTTCTATTTTTAATTGATTGGTTATTTATATGTTATATTATTACGGTTTGGATTCTAATAAATTGTTAGTCTCAAATTCTACTTTATACACATTATTATCATTATCATTGTTATTTCTATTTCTATTATTATTATTATTATTGTTATTATTATTTTATTATTGAGATGTATTATTACTATTCTTATTATTATTATTATTTTTGGTTAGAGCCCATTGATTTTGATATATGTTGTATTGTTTAGTTAATTGATTTGAAGCCCAAAAATCTAGCCCAACTCCTATTGGACTCTAACCCTAAACCCAAACCCACATAACTGTACAGATTATCTACGTATACAATTTCTTCCCACTTTTTACCACTCTTCAATCCCGTACCCCAACTCCTCCCACTTTACTTGCACATTTCCCCAGTCCTCGTAACTAACCCCCACTATCTCTCACCCCCTACTACTTTATTTATTATTATAACATATATCCTTACTCCCGTTATCTCTCTCTCCCATTCAATCTCTCCCTCTTCCTCTCTGTTTCTCGACCAAACAGAGAAACCAAACAAACAAATCAAACCCAAAGCTCCCAAACCAACCAACTCTCCTTCTTCTCCATCGCCTCCCGCTCGTCTTCCCCAGCCGCTCGCACCCCGCTCGCACAGTCGCAGCTCCACTGCACCGTTGCTCCCGCCGCTCGCCTTCTCCATCGCGAACCCACCACACCGACGCCGCGAGCGCTTCCCGCTCGTCCACTGCCGTCGCCATTCTCATCTCCCGCTCGAACTCCGTCGCCAACGTCTCCCGCTCAATCCAGTGCCACTCTACATCGTCTTCAACATTCGACGCACCGCCAGCCTCTTCTTCTTCTTCGTCACCACCTCAGTTGAAGCCCTGTTCGACCCCGCAGTACACCCGATCGTCTTCAACCCCGAACTCCGTCGTCGAGCTCCTCGCCGTCATCAGCTCGCACCGTCCGCCATTGTCGACTTCTCCTCTCGCCTCTCGCCTCTCGCCGAACTCGCACCGGTCTCCGAGCGCCTCCCGCTCACCTCCCATTCAGTCGTCGCCTTCCTCCCGCTCGAGCCAGTCGCGCGTCGCCATCTCCGCAGGCTTCCCCTCGCCGTCGCACCATTCCCCCGTCCAGTCAGCTCCACCCTCCTGCCAGCCGCTCGCCACTCCCCCTCCAATCGTGCCGCCGCTTGGAGCTTCACCCTGTCACCATTTTCATTCTCTCGCTCCCTCTCTCTCTCCGCGTCGTTGTGAAAAGAAGAAGGGCTCCAGGATTTGTTGTTTCTGTTTGGTATATGGTATTGGGAAGAGGTGAACAGGGTTGGTGTTTTGTTTGCTATTTGAAGTTGTTGAGTGTTTATTGTGTTGAGATCTGCTGGTATTGTTACTGTTTGGGGATTTGTGGGTACTTGGGTTGATTTTATTGGTGGAGTTGCTGCTGGGTTATAGTACTGCTGTCTTGGAGTTGTGTGAAGGGGGGGATTTGTTGTGTTGTATTGGTGTTTGGTGTTTGGGGAGCGGATTGGATTGTTGTTGCTGCCTTGGAGTTGTTGAAGGGGTTGTTTTGCTGAAGTGAAGTTGGGTTGTGTATGTGCTGCTCTGGTGTGGAGTTGGGATTTGCTGTTTGGTATTTTGACACGCGTCTTCGCACGTACTCTTGGGATTGCTCCCCGGGATTCTGATCCCGCTATTCTGGTGATTCTAATCTAATCGTCTATAAAGGCAAGTCCACTTGAACTATTTTATTTATTCTAGTTCAAGATTAATTGACCTCTTATGCAAGTAGTTCCAATTTATTTATCGTTAACTCTGCCTTGTGTCCCTTCTGTTAGGAGTATCGAGGGTTTACACGAGCTAACCCGACGTACTCTTGACCTCTTTATTATCCATTGACTCAAACCCAAGCCTAGACATACATTTGACATGAATAAATAAATAATTTGTACATGAGAAAACACGTCGTGATTAAATACATGTTATTACTTGAGATCTTGTGACTTGAACTTGACATGGTAAACTTGACTTGTTACTGGAAAAATTCACTTGACTTGTTTACTGGGAAAATTCACATTACTTGCTTTACATTAGTCTTGATACATGCATGATACAATAACTCGATAATTACCCACCTGATGAACATTTATGTGATACTGCATTGTCTGTCTTGTACTGAGGTTTCGACCCAGTTATATTAGGAATCAGTTAGAATAATATAAAGAAAATTGTTGTTTTAGACTTGTTACTTCTTGCTTATTATTGTGTAATATATCATGTTGCTGCATAATTACCATTCACTTGACATTATTATAATCACTCGCATGTACATGAATGACTTAATAAAATACTAAAACAAGCCGGAGTTTCTAAGGGTTGACCTAGTAGTGGACAGTCTCAGAAAATGTACTCGGTAAGGCCCTCTTGTTACATGGACTTGTTACATGGAAGGTGGAGAATACTTGTGGAGACGTGAACTTGTTATCTTGTTATCTTGTTATCGTGATATACCCGAGTACACACTCTGTAGACTCCACCACGAAGTCTAAAACGAACACTGTTGTGCGTGCATCGAACCTGTAGTATGGGATGCAGTAGTACGTGCACTAGATAGGAGAAACAACTTGATAATAGAACTAGTTGACATGTATATATACTTGATTAAGACCATTTGTTACTAGTACCCTTATCGTCCTTGCAAACTTGATCTTGATTCATATTCCTTCATGTAACCTGTTCCTTACTCTCTGTTTTCACTACTTGCTGTCCGTACTTGCTCTAAGGACAAATTATTCTTTCTTTTTAGATGAACAAGTACAGGTGAGCCAGAGAAATTGTCCGAAGACATTGATGAGCAGTCCTTCTACAATTGGAGCATGAGTCTCTCGAGCTATTTGGTAAGTTCATATTTTCCAGATTCGGTTATTGAATTTCTTTCTCGTTTATGTGATTATGTATTTATGCGTGGTCGTGATTCATTTTTCTTATATTATTAAGTTGAGACTGGTACAGCTTATGGATGATATGAGTTGGCGTACTTATATCATTCGCTTGGCCTCAGTTACGTGCCTGTGTTTCCGTATTCCGGGAAGCAGGGCGTGACATGATACAAATGTAGTTTGCACTGAGGACCACAAATTACCTAGGACAGACCACTTTTGTTATTTAGGATTAATCATTCATGAGGATGGGAAGATCGAACATAATGTTACACATAGAATTAACGTGAGTCGGTTTGGGCGGTTTAAAAATAGCATGTTCAAAAAATGAGTGTAGCCGAAATAAGGATGTTAAAGGTGGATGTGCGGAAACACACTAAACAACAAAATACGAAGAAATGAAGCATACTGAAGAAAGTAGAGCTGCCGAGTTGAAGATAAAATGTGGGAGAATTTGATTCAGGTGATTTGGACCGCATACAACGAAGACTGATAAATGCCCCAATTAGGAAAATGGATAAGATTGAAGTTAGGGAGCAAAAAGGACTATGGGTAGACCGGAATGAACATGGGTAGAAGCTATTAATACAGATTTGGAATGTGCTAACTTGACAAAGGACGTGGCCCACAACAGAGTTGAAACATAAGGATTCAAGTAGCCGACCCCAAAAAATTGGGATAAAGGCTTTGTTGTATTTCTTAGGGATATATTGGATATGTCTGAGGGGCATTTAAAACAATAATTCCCAACAAAGAACATTAACCTAAAACAAGGTTGACGCATAGTAACTTCGAACAAAAGGAACATTTCGGCATTCTGACTTGAAGATCACTGTTTCAGTTGTCTCAAACGCCGAATGATTGGAGTATCATGTGCTAAGCTACACTGAAATTCACTCACTGGAACCACTAGCTCTAATAAATGAGCTAGCACACTTTATATAATCTCTGCTAAAAAATACATACATTTGAAAGGGAATTGTTAAAGGGTAATATGTAAGGATAGAAAATGGCCGAATTTCCACAGTTATATATATTTCTATGGAGTTCACAAAATTAATCGTAATATGAAGATCATTCATGGAATAAGACTTGTCAAACAACATTTCCAGAAACATGAGCACCATGCAGCACCAAAGCCTTCATCTGAAATCCTAGGAGAGAGCTACATGAATCTTCCTCTATGTTTACTTCTCATCGTCAGTCAATATTTCTTAGATGAACAGTTACAAGTTAGTTAAAACCTAGCTATCATTTGACAAGATTGGCAGACTAAACTGGTTTGTCGAAAAGTGATGATAAGGTTCTAGGCAGTAACTGCTACTAATTAAATTGACAATCAAGCAACATGTAAGGGTTGCAATGGCACGTGATAATCTGATAAGTGATAACTCATAACTGATCCGAATTGGGAATTTGAAGATTTAGATCGTTAAACGGTTTAATGGATGGCTTAAGTGGATATTGTTCTTAATAAGAATTCTTTTAAATTCATACTTAGTGGGTATGTATATTCAAGTGGATTCAAATTAATCTTAGTGGAGTGAACTGACCTAAATCGAACTCGATCTCACACTTGGCTGTTTAAGGGAAGATGTCATGTCCCACATCCAGACAGTCCACCAAAAGCTATGAATTAGCAGAAAACTAATTATCATGCATTTTGATGGTCTCATTAATTAAAACAAAGGAAGTAAAGGTTAAACTTAATGGTAAACAGTAAACAACTCATAAACCTATTAGACTCCTTTTTATTGGTCAAATATGATTCAAAAAATGTACTCTCAACCAAACATCATATTAAGATTGATTCCAGAATCTAGTATCATGAAACATTGAGCTATATAAAATTAATCAAGAAAAGGGGAAACTATCTTTATTTCCAAGGATGAAACTTGATTTATTTTTAAACCCTTAAAACTTTTAGAATATGAAATATGGATAAACCCATTCCTCCTTAATGGAATTCTTTTTAAAACACAATTCTAACGTATAGTATATGTATTCTGTGTATTATAAGTTATTTTTGCAGTACTGTTAATTTTGCCATTGTCTCCTTAAAAACACGGAAACAGTCTCCAGGATAACTAACTATTGGGTTTAAAGGCAATTGGAAATATGGATAAACCCATTCCTCCTTAATGGAATTCTTTTTAAAACACAATTCTAACGTATAGTATATGTATTCTGTGTATTATAAGTTATTTTTGCAGTACTGTTAATTTTGCCATTGTCTCCTTAAAAACACGGAAACAGTCTCCAGGATAACTAACTATTGGGTTTAAAGGCAATTGACTACATCTTTTGGAGTAATGAAACCACTCCTTTACTAAGTTATCAAAACCGAAAAGAATTGAAGGATTTGGATCAGCCTCCTACTCTACACTTTGGTATCTTAGGGAAATTTGGGATTGAATAAACTATTTGGGCAATTGAATCGAATGTATTGTTTAAACCTCTGCAGCATTAGTGATCTAGGTCTAATTTAGAAAGATTGTTTTTGGTAAGGGAGGAGAGCATAAGCTAACTGATAGATGAGAAGGACATGATGGGATTTTGAGAGGGTGGTTGGGAACTGCTATGCTGAGGACTGGGGATCATTCCACAGGTGATTTTGTAAATAATGATCCATCGAGAACTAATTAGAGATTGGTCTACTGTTTTTGTTGCTGATAACAAATTTGAATTAGTGAGGATATGGAGTTGTTCAGGGTCGTTAGGGTTACAATTTTTTCTTTGAAAAAAATGGGATGAGATAGATGAAGGAAGTTCTAAGGATTAGGGATTTGAATGATTGGATCTTGATTTGGAAGAAACTTGAACGGGAAAAGAAACCTGATATTTCTCATGTTCTACTTCGTTAAGACCAAATTTAAACAACTACTTCAGCCTCTTAACAGACTAGGGAAATTCTGGAAATGCAAAAATTAAGTGTATAATTACATACTAAGGGTCTGTTTGGTTGGAAGGGAATGGAGAGAAGGGGAGGGGAGGGGAGGGGAGGGATTTTTGAAAACATTTCTTGTTTGGTTCATTTTTTAGGAGGGGTAGGGAGGGGAATACAGGGGTGCAAAATCCCTCCTCAGCCAATTTTGGCTCCCCTCCAATATTGGGGGAATTTGGAGGGGAGGAAAAGTAGGTCTAATTTTTTTAAGTGATTGGACTAAACTCCCCTTTTAAGATCTAAATCCCTAAGATCTCTCTTTCTAAAATAAAAAACAGATCCTCAACTCTCTCCCACTCGTGCTCTCTCTTTCTCCCCCTCCTTGTCGCCTCCCCTCTCGTCTTCGTCCATCGTCATTATTGATCAATGTTCACATATCTAAATGATGTTGATCAGAGGCACTCAGAGTTATTTTTGTCATATTTTCTAATGCCTAGTTTGTTTTTCATTTACTCATATGGCAGCTTTATTGAGCTTGATAAGATTAAATCTTGATTATGGTTAACAAAATGTATTCTATTCTAGTTTTTTTTTATTTAAATTCCTTGAGATATCGTTCTAGAATCCATAGTTTAGCATTCTTAGGCTAAAGGCACCAGTACTACCAAACATCTGTATTGATTGCTATAGCAACAATATCTATCAATCAATTTGCCTTCATTATTTTGTTTATTGGTGTTCATTATTTTGTTTATATTACCAAATTAGAATTAGAAACAATAATACATAGGCTCTCCTAAAATGTAAAAGGATATAAAAGTAATTTAATTATAAAATCTCTTCCCTCCCCTTGTGAACCAAACAAGAAGAGAATTATTTTCCCTCCCCTCCCTTTCCCTTCCCTCCCCTCCCCTCCATTAAAATCCCTCCCCTTCCCTCCCCTCCTTTGAACCAAACAGACCCTAAAAGGACCAATTGGGTCTTAAAAATAATCCGCTTAAGCTACTTGGATTTTCAGATGCGATAAAATCTATTGGGTTTAAAGGTAAATTGATGACTAACTTTGGATCTAAAGGTAATTTTACCTAAAACATGATGATAATAATTTTACATGAAAAACAGTAATTGCAAAAATAATTTAGCTTAAGAAAGTACTCACAACAAACAGTAGAGATTTGGCACTAGCTATTGTCAACTAAAGAAATGATGAGGACATCGGTTCTGTTTTATTTATTTTGAAATTTAGCCATATGTAGTAGTTTTGCAATTTGCACCATTTATTTTCTGCATTATAATTTTTAAAGATTTGTATTGAGATTTTGTTTTGAGCCTATATATAGGTCTTGAGAATAATGAGAAGGAATGTTATTCTTGATTAAAAAAATTACTGTTGAGTTATTGCTCCATTCTTTTCTTGTGTGATTCCATAAAAAATTATTAGGGTTTGTGAGAAATCCTAAGAAAGTATTAGGGTTTGTGAGAAACTCTAATTACACCCCCCCAATTAATCAAAACCCCAGACCCCCCTTCTTCACAGCCGTCGACCCTCCCCCTCCTCTTCATCTTCTTCCCCAACTCACTTCAAGAAACCCAACCACCCTCCGCCTTCATCGATCCTGAACCCCCACTCTCTCTCCCCGTCGACGACCGCCAGGAACCCCACCCTCTCCATCCAAACCCCATCAGCCTCTTCCCGTCGACATCCTCCTTCACCCGCACACCGGCCACCCACTACCTGAGCGCGGCACCACCACAGCCCCGTCAACGGCCCCGCCACTACCCGTCGATGCCAGCCCCTCAACTTCAACACCCTAATTCCCAAATTACTCAACATTGAAACCCAAATCCTCGACTCCCCTTGTTGTTTGCTACCACGACCACACCTCCCGACCACTACAGCGGCCGCCGACGGTCCTCACCTGGCAGCACCCTCACGCAAGCGCCACCTACTTCTTAAGGCCAACAACATCGCAACACTATCTACGACTCTCGGTAAACTCTTTCCACTTCTTAATTATTTGTGATACTACTTTATCGTCTCTAGATTATTATCTGAATTTTCTGTCATCCACAAATATTGAGTATGTTCTTCTACTTGTCGATTAGCGTACAAATCATTATTGAATATCTTACATGCTAAAAACGATTAAGTATAATTGTTGATTGTTAGGACTGAATCTTTAATTGGGCTTGTTAATCTTATTTCAATTCTTGAACATCCATCTAACCAATTAGTAGTTTATTTCTGACTTAATCGGCATTACATGTTGGTAAACTTAATCTTTTAAAAATATTAGAGATTCTCTACTTAGGGTTAAGTTTACATCAAGAAAACTTTCCCACTTCATCTGATGAGATGTGACCTTTTCTTGTGTATAGAAATTTTTTCTCATGAAAATATGGCAAGAATTTATCCAACTCGTTACCAAAGACCAATTATAATTTGACTTACTTTGGAATGTTCGACTCTTTGGTAAGATTTTTTCTTCAATTGACACAGTTTTCATCTGACCAAATTTGGTAAAGACCATACATGGGGATGTTTTATTTGAAGTTCTACATTTAGGTACGTTGTTGAATTTTTCTATAAAACTGAGGATCATGCCCACATGTTCTCATCTGGAACATGGAAAAAAATAATTATCCATATGTTCGGCAGCACAACCAAAAAGCAGATCTAATTTATGCAAATGGTTGACATCTACTTTCTGTGTTTTATGCCAAAATTCAGTCTTATATAAATGAGGCACGTCGGTTGAAAGTTTCTTCACAACTATCAAATCAGAATAAAATAAAGAAATATTCATTAAGAACAGATGCAATGTTATCTCATTTCTATCTAGATGTCTAATGTCTAGAAAAATATATGTTTAACTCAATAAAGACACCCTAGTCCACGATAAACGTGTTCGGAAAAAAACAGCGAAAAAGACTAATGTCAATTGAATAGTATAAATGTAAAATTACATTATGAATGCATATTTTAGAAGGGAATTCAGTAAACTATAGGATCGGTTCGTTTATTAAACTATAAGATCCTTCTACTATCATTCATAAACTAAACTTATTATGACAAATACTTTATGAAAACTCACCATATCGTTTATCTCAGCTTCAACAAAAGCTTTATCATCAGCAAGCATGCTCCATACTACTTTGCTGATTCTCATGGAAATTCTCATAGCATAGGAAGGGCTTTTGTTCTTTTCTTTCTCCATCAAGCGTAATTGTGCAGCTTTCTGCAGAGCCATCCTCAGAGCAGAGTAGGCTGCTTTTCTTGAGGTTTGAATACTGCCGAGATCTTTCTTCAATCCATTAACCTGCAAATGACAAGACGTTCAAAAGCTGAAAGCTAGTAAGAAAAAATCTATACATATTTTTAAAAAGACGTAGCCTGGTACAAGTAAAGAGTACTTTATAATCTGACAGAACTATATGGTCTTTCAATTTCATAATGGATAGCATTATTCTTTTATGTACATTTGGTAGAGCAGACAACTCTGCATACTTTCTGTGCTCGAAGGAAAGAAATGTCAGCACATTACGAATATGTAAAGAGTTTTTATACTGTGAATAAAGGTGCAAGGCCTATAACAATATGTAGCAGTGAATTTACGGAAAAAAAGATACGCTCATAGAAAATAAAGATAATTTGAGAAAAATACTAATTACATAAAATAGGTTAGCAGAATCTTACCAAAGTAGACTGCCCACCAGTTATCATCCACAATTCACCATCATTTTCTGGGCAAACACTTTCAACAGGGGTATCACTAGTAACAGATAATGCCTTTATATCATCAAGAATTAACTTCCGTTCCCTTTCTTTCTCTTCAATGCTGATTCTTGCAAGTTCTACCTCCTCAACACCATCAGGAACCATCTCATCAGCCTCCTCTTCAACATCCTCATCGTCATCAGTTGGATATGGCAGGCTATTTTTACGAGGCCTTGAAGAACAAAATTGCATTTGAGCAGAATAATTTCATAGACATTTTCACATTTTAAATTATATGGTTATAGATGACAGGCTACTTTGATGAGGCATTGGAGAACAAAACTAATTCCATAAAGTTTTATACTTTAAAAAATGGTATCATACAAAAATACTTAACATGCATACCAAAATATTTCCGTCTATGCAGAAGAGGGACAAGACACCACATTCTCTAGTCTCTACTTTTTAGAATTTAATGCAGTTAACTGACATTGAGCAACAGGTAAAAGAATAAAGAATCTAACTTAGGAAGAATGAGAATGTGAGTATGTATCTTATGTTTCTCTAGAGGAATAAAATAAAGACTAGTTGAAACACAAGTGTTTAACATGGTATCATTCCAAAACCAAAAATAAATAAAAAATCAATATATATAATATAAACAATGGGAACGGTTCAGATTATCCATGTGATGGCTATGTAAGGAGTTCTCAATATGCTTACATATATATCATCTTTACTCTTCCTTAAAAACTCGTTCATAATGTACGAGAAAATCGAAGGTACTTCTTGGCTCGAGATTAAGGCAGTTATCTAAAGTAAATTTATTGTCTCTAATAGTGTAGAGGAGCTTTCAGGTACTAGTAGTTGAACGAACCACAAAGGGCCTGTTAGGGAATGGAGTTATGTGGAGCATAAAACATAGCCAGTATACCCCAAAGACTACTTATGAGTTCGGAGAGGAGCATATAGATAATCAATATGACGAGGTCAAGATAAACAGGTATAATGCTACTTGCACTTACAACTTGAATGTTTCATTTTTATTTCTGTGTTTTATTGTGATTATATTGATACATAATGTATGTATTATATTATTTATATTGCATCTTTCATTCTTTCTGCGTGTTATCATGCCAACAACCACATATTTCAGTTGTAATGAATATTGCTTGAATTGTGCATAGCCTTCCATACAGCATACCAAATACTCTCCTTTTCTATTTTATATGTTTTCTAAGCTACCCTCTTACAGGATAGCTTTGTCTTTGAGAAAGGCTACAATTGAACAACATAATAATTACAAATATTTGGGCAATGGAGCCTGATAATCCTGAGTGAAATTGACATCCAACATGAAAATTCTTAACCGGACGACATAATATCAAAATCCAACATTTAAAATCTTCCATACAGTATACCAAATATTTTCTTCTATATACATGTTTTCTGTAGCTGTAAGAAGTTTTCTGTAGCTGTCTTCTTACAAGTTAAATATGCGAGTGTATTATTTACATGATAGATTGGTCATTGAGAAAGGCTACATTTGTACAACATAATATGTATGTCAAATTCACTAAAGCTATGGGGCCTGATAATCACAAGTGAATTTCACAAAAATGGTTGGGTTCGGATCATCCAGAAAATTGGTGGATCATGTAGGAAGGAGTCTAGGACCCTCAGAAACTCTTGTATCTGCATGCTTAGCAGATTTTCATCCCATTGTAGATGAGAAAATCTTAGCAGATACATATGTGAATCTTGGAGCAATGAGCATCCGATCTAAATATTACTGTTGACACCCTACAGCCTTCTAAAGTACATGAAAAAATACCACAATCCAAACTTAGGTACTACTGTAGAGAGGGTTCACGTAAGGATCAAGTAAGCTGCCCAATGGGTCATTTTAAAACTTGGATTATAACTTATAGAAAAAGAGGGAAACCGCCAATAATTTGAATTAGAATCAGACCTAATATGATCCACTAGCAGATCAAATAGGATTTTGTAGATCCAGTGAGATCCTACCCCACTAAACATGTGTATGAGGGTTTTTCCCCTTATTTTCTTATATTTTCACAATCGAGAAAAAGACGACAGCTAGGGGCAATGGAGGCATTGGGGCTGTACAAATCACTGCAGAGGACAACAATGAAATCAAACACTGGCGACGCCATCACGTTGGATTTGTCATAGGTTCAAACAAAATTGGAATGTCAATTCAGAGGTGTTGGTGAAAAAGGCTATTACATTCAAGTAACGAGGGCTCTCATTTTATCACACCTAAGTGTGCAGTTGAATCTCAACTTCGGCCTATTTGGCATGTGGGTTTTGAAGTGGAAAATGGGGGAAGGGGGAGAAACTTACTGTAAAACATATTAGAGTTACTTATGTTAAATGATGATACCCACTAGGGTAATAAACTCACTCAAATTGTAATTAGGTTTATAAAGATCTATGCAGCGCCTTAATCCACAAACAATCTTTTGTAAATTGGATTGCTTCTCAAAATATTTACATAATATTTTAAGTTAAGTCCATCAAACTTGTATTTCTGCATGTTTAAGTAGTTCGCATGTTTACAGGTAGTGGAAATTCTTTCAAATTTTTATACACGGTTCATTCAGATCATCATGTGTACATATATCCATTATGATTCCATATCCTCCATGTTTTATCTTAGCAGACCAAAAATTCACAAATTTATGATATACAATCATTTTTATGAGATCAGGGAACCCATACTTATAGGAGGCAATTCCCTTATATAGAGAGTTTGTAACTACTTGGTGGGACTTCCCATGGGCGATCTACTCCGTTCACTTTGATTTTTGTTTCAAAATATATATATGCCTAAATATCAAGTGGTTTGGATATCTTTTATCCATATTTTACGTGGTTACAAAATGATAGGTTTTTCAATAATAGAACAATTTGGTTCCATGCAGCACATGGGTTGGAAACCACACGACCTGATTTTTGGTACACTTGTGTCTTATGACATTAGAAAAGTAATGAACGGTGTGGGTCATTGATATAAAGTCACACCATATGAGTAAGACAACTCTATATGACTGAGGAAATTGTCCTCCGAGAAGTATGAGGTTCCCTTTCTTCAATATTTATCTAAAACTAACTTAGGTGCTTCTAAATTTTGCTAATATGAATTAGGGCACTAGTTCGTGCACAATTATATTATGAATGCAAAATTTGGAGGTTCAACGCTACTCTAAAGGGCACAAAACTATAACAATCCTAAGAACACCTCAACAAACTATTAGGATTCCAGGTTTCAATATCCATTAGTTCTTTAAGTTCTTGACTGCTCGTAACAATTTTCGGTACATTATGTGTTTGTCACATATAGTCTCCTCTTATATGATGATTCCATGAGGTTGAATTAATATGATCGGATTTAATTACTGACTGAATCCAATGGTCATGATTTTGTCTTGATAGACGGAATCTTCATAGAATATTCGAACACTTAAGACTTCTTATAGCAGTATATATACATATAGTCATGGTCGAGTAAGGGACAGTGAAATAAGTAAAAATTATTTCATCTATCTTCTCTCAAATACATGACTCACACTGCTCAAAGTGATCAACATATCACAAAACATTGGAGGATGAAATGTCACAAAGTTCAAATATGTTTCGCCCATGCAACAAATGGTTACAAAATGAACAGTTTTTCAGTATTAGAACAAATTAGACCACTTAATAAATGGAAAAAACATGTTCAAAATTGATTGATATTTTAACCTCCTATATGTATGACATATAGACCAATTTGAACGGTGTAAATCATGCAATTGAGAATAGATAAGAGAGATGGAATGTAAATAATTTATTATTAAATGAGTCATTTTTAATAGACTGTGATCCTACGTATAAACATGTGTGTGTGCCCGCGCGTGTGTGTATCTTGTTGGATGCACTTACTTGGGAAGTCTGGCAAAGAGGAGATTAGTTAGCACATCCAGCATAACTTGAAACTGACGTGACGTCATTGCTGCCTGAATATTAGGAGAGTTGAACTTGAGCTCCTTCAAAGGCTTCACCTGAATAAGTATATAAAGAGGCTTTCAGAAACAAATTGCACAACAAGAGTTAATTCTGAATTGAAGGGTGATATTTATTGCACTCCAAGAAACAAATTGAGCATGATCGATATTTGCCTTCAACTCAGGAGTACCGCCTTTATGCCTTGTGTAGCGGAAGTACATTTGACAAGGTGTAAACACTCTCTCAAGTAGAGCCCCGGTGCGTTTTACTTCAGGTGAACTCCTTAAAATTTTGGGTAGCCACTGAAGTCCAGCACCTGGGTCAACATCAGTTGGTGCCACATGAGCTTGAACTTGTTCAAGCATCACAGAAAGCTCAACCCTTTTCCACGTCATTTCTGGTTCAGTTTCAGGAATGGAAATATTGCTGGTGCCAAGCGCTTGCTCAATCATATCATAACCAACATGAAGAACGGAATGAAAGGATCGAGCCAAAATTCGACCACTAGCTGCTGCAAGTAGAAACCTACCCTGATATATTCAATAATCAGGTGTAAGCACATATAGATATTGACTAAAGTAATAACCAGTAAGTTAGGAATACAAAGAGCTTAAACACTAAGTATCATGCAAGCTCTCAGACACTCATGTTGTGTCTGGGAGCTTGCATGATACTTAATGGAAATATTTACTCAAAACTCTATTGAAACTTGACTTTTGAGTGGAAGAAGAGGCAGAAATAACACATAATTTTTTTTTGGAATAATAGGAGGCAAGTATTGGGGCATGATTGAGCTAGCAAGAGGAGGTCAACATTATGGACTTAGGTCAGCTACAACAGATGGGATCCAACTTGTGATTTGGATCTACTTCTAATATTTCAGAACCTGGACTGGGTTTGGCAAGAGCTTTAGCCTGCATTTACCCTGTTGTCACATACATCATTACTTGTACAGTTGTACTAAAGAACATGTATGTCCTACCAATCTTGAGTACATGCATTATCTGGTGACAAGAACATAACTCCGATAAAATTTATTAAAAATAAAAAAGAAATAGTATTAGGAGACATACAATTAAAAGTAATGGGCAAAATGTTCTGCACCATTTCTAAAAAGCAACTATAACCATCATACATACACCACGTTCCTTTCCACAATCAGATTTAGAAATTAAAAAAAAAGAGTAGAAAGAAAAAGGGTAAAAAGAAACAGAAAAAATAAATAAATAAAAAAAGATTAAAAAATAGTACTCACATTAGCCTCTTCTGAGTGAAGATTAAATTGAGGTTGAACAACACTGACCATGAAGTGGCGTGTCCCTTCCTCCTCAGAATCACCATTCTCTCTAGGATTCACTAAAGCATAAGAAAATATCAATAAAACAAAAAATTGATCATTTTAGAAGGCCTTGACATGAAAAGTTCTCCACTAATTAAAGATGAATATGGATTGCACAACTCACCAACTACATTAGACGAGCATTCCACTTTTGGAGAAACGGACAAAGGAACCCCCAAAGGCTCACCATGCTGTGGCAAAGGGGAACTTGTACCATGCGGTCCATGCAGAGTAGAAGGTGACGACTTAAAAGCATCTTCAACAGAACCTTCACCTTCCTCAACAGATTTTTGCTCCTCTAACAATTTTCTCTGACTATACTGCTGGGATGGAGAAGGCTTTGGTGGTTGAAATGCTTTAGATATTCCGCCAACCCAGGACCAAACAGCATCCCTGTTTTCTATAGTCCATAAAAGCTTAAGGCCATAAACAAAAACGCGCTGGCAATTGTCAGCAACTACTACATTGAATCCATCATCATCACTTAAATCAGATCGTGCATGATCACTCTCACTCCCATTTCCAAACTCAGATCTCACAAAGGTCATTTCGGGATTTTTCCTACCAGCTTCTTGCCAAGCCAATATTTTTGCACCATCAGCCTTTGGAGTTTGTTTGCGTATAGTAAAATAGTCAGAGTATAAAAAAAAGCCATCATCATGGCATTTTTCTGTAGAACCACTCAAATAGTTAGGTTTTTCATTATTGAACTTATCTGTTGAAGACTGAGAACCTTTTGTTAGCTGCAAATCTTGAGCAACAGATGTCCCAGCATTTCTATTCAAGTATATCTTTAGAAAATGCAAGTCAAGACCCTGGTAACAAAGATCAAGAGGGTCTCGTTTGGATTCAAAAGTAAATTTCTGCTTGCCACGGCCATTACAGAGCTCCAATTTTAGCTTTGCTATCTTAAATGTAAGGCCGCTGGCAGGATCATCATCTCCTAAAGGTGTGTGTTTTATCCAAGTTGGTGTGGCGACAAGACGAAGAAAAAATTCAGTCATAATTTTGTCTAGAGGTAAATTACCAGATCTGACAACTCTGGGAACTCCAAAACGTGGCCATCTTGAGAAAGTTCGTAGCTTATTGGGAGGAAGATTAACCATGTTCCACCACTTAAATAACCAAAGAAGATCATATGCTCCCAAATTTACTGTTGGGGAATCAACTGCGGCACTTTCCAATTTATGTGAAGACTCATGTAAGGATCTATCTAGTGATCCACTATCTCCAATACCAGAGGCAGAGGATGGTTCATCTTTCATAAGCGAAGACGGTTTTAAAGAGATATCCCACCTAAATGCAAGAGAGGTTGAACGAAAAGGATCGAGGACTTTCTCTCGTTGCTTTCCTTCTCTAGGAAGTGCATGTAAATAGTGATTGAGAGGAGAACCAGAGTCGCATTCCCATATCATTCCAACATCAATAGATAATGCAGGACAATAAATAAATGGTCCACCAGTACATGGAAGCTTCAAACTACAATTCTTCACCAAACTTACCAAGCTACTTAAATATGCCTTAAATTCCTTAGTAGAAAGAGATACATGACCATCTGACTGAAGGATCTCCATGTAACCAGTGACAATATTAAGCTTATCTAGCTTCTCATAAGGGTCTGTTGTAGCAAGCAGATTCCACTCGGTCTCATTGAAATGTAGACCAACTTTACCATGAATGTAATACCTCATATCATCCCACCATGGTAAACTGCGTTCCTTTTTGGGTGGTTGATTTGCTTGTGAATTGTTTCCCTTCGTTCCAAGAATAGCCCTACGCATAGCAACTGTAAATACATAGCTGATATCAGCAAAAACAGGTTCGTACCCCACTCCATAGGACAATTCAGCTTTTTGAAAATAGAGGGGCAAGTCCATGTATGTTTTCACTGCTGGAGTTGTACCACTTGCAGACCGCAACATGCGAACTTTCCACCATCTCCCAATGCAAACATCTTGTGGAATTTGAGGCTGGAAGAAAGTAGACTGTAACAAGAACGACTTGTCAGGATATAAACAATACGTGAGTACCAGATGCATGACGCCTGGGAATAATACCCAATTTTCCAAAAACACTCACCATTTAGATACTCACAACAACATAAAGGTAAAATATTTGCGCAAACAGGGGATAGGTAATCAACTCCACAAAGTATGGAGAGCATTACGATGCTATACCCAACCAAGTGAAAATTAAAAATTAAAAAAATGATAGCCCGTGAATTGAAGGAATAATGTACTGGATCACGTGTGATATAGTGCTAAGGGATAGTGTGGCACAAACTTCGTTATAGTGTGATCTCTATATACACTAGCAATTGCATATTTACAGTTTTATACTATGCAGTTGTTCTCATCAAATATTATATATTTGGAGTTTTCTCTAGAAAAATTACTAGTGTTGTTACTTTAAGTTAAGTTTTATGTAAAATTACCACAAAAATTAATGAGGAATCATAACTTACATACACCCAATGGATAATTTTGTTATTTAGCTGATGACCCGATACTCTTGAGTTATCACATAATACGTATTAAAGTGTTTTTCAAATTAAAAATATCTAATTAAAATTTACTTAACTTTGCATTTGTTCACAAAAATTTCTCACTATATTAAGTTATTAAACTTGTGTCATGGCATCCACTAATATAATTAACAGCTCAAAGAACTTCTACGGTGAGCAAAAGTGAAACATAATCCAAAAAGAACTTTCTCAAATTAGTTCCTTATGATAGTATAAATAATTAAGTATACAATTTCTAAGAAAATATTAAAACATAAGTACATATTAACTAGTAAGGAGGGGAAAATATATCTTCTAAAAAGACAAGGGAAAATAAAAGATGTAGCAGTAATAAGGAGATCTCATAGATATGAAATTTCAGGAAGTATCAAATTAATATACGCTAAGTTATCAACTATACACAGTGTTCTTTATATTATTACGACATTTTCAGTCATTCCCACGGAGGGAAAATATAATAAACAGACAAACCCTAACTCTTTATATATATAAAAGTATTGTTCACAATTGAAGACCCATATATATATATACAGGAAGGTCTATGGTATACAAGGAAATTTCCTCCTATAGCGTGCTAAAATCCATCTCAGTCTCCGCAACTAAAATTCACGATCCATACCATTCAAGTTGATCTTCATCTATAATTCTATACTAATATACAAAGGGGGAAGGGTGGTTGTGTGGGTTCCACATACGTACAATTCACGGGAATATCTAAAAAAATTGAAACATGGTGTAACTATCATGCTTCAGAAGAATAAATGAGCTCAATTAGTCAATTTGAAGTTTGAACCCAGAAAGAATTTCCACAGGGAAGGAGCTAAGCTCAATTTGTAAGTTGACTCAATTAATCAATTTAAAGTTTGAACCCAGAAAGAAATTTCTCAAACAAAAGGTGCACAAATGTAGGAAGAGAAATACATTATATCAAGCAATTTGTCGCAGAAGTTTTAAAACGACATGCAATTCTTTCTTGAAAACGATGTCAGTTGCCCTTATAAATTACATGTCGCTGACATAGAACCCTTACAAATGACACTTCGGACAACATCTAAAACAATAGTCCAATTTATTGGAAATTGCAACTATGTTAAGTTTCTATATGCAGCATAAGGAAGAGCACTACCCTGAAGACACAAGATCTACGGTGATGACTAAGACTGGTAATATTTCTGTATCTCTTTGAAGTCAATATAGTTTCGCTATTGCCTATTCATTTTCTCCAGTTCTTATAACAAGAGACACGGCATATCATATTCTCATCATTGTGTAGGCACGTTTTGAAATCCATCATAAATTTGCACGTTTTGAAATCCATAATAAATTTTGAGTGATGGTCCATTATATGCTCATGCAGATTCTTTCTTATGCTAATCAACAAAGATGAAAACACTACAAAGAAGAAGAAAAAATAGGAAAAAGGATGAATAAAACTATGCATGAACAAATTGTTGGCAAATATCCCCCCAAAAAAGTAACAATACGTAAGCCTAACCTGTTGTGCAAGCACAAGACGTCCCTGGCATTCACCAACTTCTGCAGCAAAAAGTGGAAATGTGTAGTCTCTAATTTGGGCAGTTAAAGTTCCAGCTCTAAGAGAAATATCTCTTCCATACATCTTTGAGAATGGTATCTCATCTTCTAAACTGACCGGATCGACCTTATTTATGAACTCAACCATCCCAACATTACCGCCTTCAATTTTGGTCAGGGTTACATCTAATTCAGTAGCAGAAACTGTTAGAAGTGAAGCTCTTTTTGTGCTGGGTTTAAAACCAGACTGAAAACCACTCAGGCATGCCCCTGATCCTTCTGGTAACTTTAGTCTTTGGCATGCCTGGTAATAAGACTGAAATGCATGCCTATGGATTTCATCTTGCAAATCTTTGATAGCTGATTGATCAGAGAAATCAATTTCAACTCCATTATAAAGAAACTTCCTTTCAGAACTTGGTACAGATGTATCCGAAACCCCAGACTTGCTGCCTGAGACCACCTCATCAAGGAACTTCAGTCGGACACCTAACTCACAAACTTCATTCTTCATTAGCTTGTAATGTTCATCAAACCAGCCTTGTATAGGTTCTTCCTCGATATCTACCATGAGTCTACGGATGATTAATCTGACAGATCCAAAAACAGTAGACTTATGCTTAGGTTTATTCGTATTACCCTTTTTAGGAACCAGGAGGCTAGTTTTAGCAGCAGCAATAAGTTTCAAGCCTCGCAACGTATCCTCCACTGCATCATCTATGGCACGTAACTCCAGCCTGTAAGGCAAGCATATGTACACATCAGGACCCTGAATCACCAAATCCCATGTGGTTGTAGACTGTGCTTTTGAATCAATTGAATTAGTTGTAACAGATACAGGGATGCGAGAAATCTGCATGCGGCTACTTCTGAAAATTCTGTTCTCATTAAAGCTCAGAACAAGTTCCTCGAGTAATACCCCTATTCTAGCATTCTCAGAGAAGATAGACTGAACATGAATCATTGCTTCAACCCCATCTGCAAGTTCAGCTGAAACTTGTAATTTTTCAACATCAATTGCAAAAATTGACTCCTTTTTCTTTGAATGTGTTACTTCTTTCTCAGGTTCAATATTTTGAATATTAGCTGACTCGTCTTTTATTTCATTTACATCCGAAAGCTGGTTCTTCTGGTTTTGTACAACAGATTTCAGAGAGGTCATGAATATAATTGCTGCCAATTGTATATCAGGTTCCCATCTGACTGCTATATCAGTCACATTGATGAGTGAACAGACAGCAATCTCATTAATACCACCAGAGCGACGCACAAATTTTGCATTTTGAATGTCTAGTAGAGTCACTTTTGCACTGGGATTATTTTCTTCCAAATACTCCTGGTAGATTGATCTAGCTCTTTCAAGATCAATCTGCAACGAATGTTTTTCCTTGTTTAAGGTAAGATTGAGATGTGAGATATTCAGAGATGCTGTGAACTTGATCTTCTTGCAATCACTTGGGGCAGTAGATGTCACGCTTGCAGTGCGAGGTGTACCGTCAGCAGAAACACTGATAATTTGTTCTCCACCTTGCGACCCATAATTGACACGTTTTGGGTCTGCAATAATTCTATCCTCCGTAGTTATATCACCACAATAATTTACTGAACACTTATCAAGATTTAGCTTTAGAATTTGCGTCCCTTTAGAAGGTGTTTTGCTGGAACGTACCACCTTGCTCTGTGGAGCTCTTTTGGTAGAACCAGACACACTTTTCAAAAGTGCTTTAAAGGAGAACATGGTCGAAATAAGAGACTCGACATGCTTAAAACCAAAGTTAACTTCCATTCCAGTAACGTCTATTGAAAATATCAATTTCATCTTATTTGGATCGCTTCCCTCACTGGAATCCACTTCTCGATGTCCCCAATCTAGACTAACTCGAGCAATATGCACTAACGAACCTGAATTGATTTCTACGGAAAATAAGCTTTCTTTCAAGCACTTTTGATAATCATCTGCCATGTGCAAATGCAATTCACCAAGTTCTCCATGCACTTGAATACCTTTATTTGCTATATTATTTGCAAAAAGGTGAGAAGACTGTGAACATACCTGCATTATCAAGGAAAATGGTTACATTTTATTGTTTATATCACATTGATGAAAAGAACAGTTAGTTAGAGAGAAAAAATTACTCAAAATAAAATCAATATAGACCCTTAGGATGATCCCTGCTTCTCAGGGAAAGATATATTGGAAAATTCCCAGGATATTCAAAGAGTGGGAAGAAATACAAAATATTACTAGAAAATTACAACCTAGCTGATTGCAATTTAAATTATATTTAAGGCATTTGACAAGGTGGAAGCAGAATTAATTGTGAGAATGCAGTGAAATACACTCACTTTCACCTTCCCACGTAAGTAGCGAGAATAAATGAGTTTTTATTTAGACGAAAGTGGCCAATATAAAAGTAACATATGAGAGGAAAGTGTGAGAGAGAGCGTGGGTTGAATAAGGTGGAATATTTTCTATCTACTTTCTTGCTTTCAATACTAACTGGACCCATCTTCTGGGGGGGGGGGGGTCGCCAAGGACCTAGAATCCACTTACAACTCTTCTTTCTGCACTTTCCTCCGCCAAACAATCCCTTTTTATCATCTTCTGTTTTATTTATTTGTTTCTATGTTTGATCTCTACCTTTTCAGTAGTTTCCTCATCTGCTATCAACTTAACATAAACCATTAGTACATCTTCCTACAATAACTCATCCATTTTTGGCACTTGGTAGTTTCTCAACTGCACATCATGATCATTGAAAATAATCAAATCAGAACAGATTCAGTAAAAAGAAATTAAATCTTCAAGAGATAATAAATTGCCATGACATATCCAAGAGCCATCCACAAAACAATTATTCAAAGACATAAGTATATGAAACTTAGGAGGAGTTTAAATTAAACTCGCAAAAACTTATGATATATTAAAGTGCATCTGCATCAATCAGTGATTATGTTGTGAAAACTTACATGGTAAAATGGTAATTCATTCAGACTATGAACCACAATAGTCATCTCTGGAGCAGAAAGAGTACATGTCCACATTATAGTTTTCAATTTGCTCGTCTGGTTCTGAGATCTTTCTTTATGAGAACTCTCATCACGAAGTACAATTGCTTTCTTTTTTGAGGAGTGAAGTCGAAGCCAAGGCGTTAGTCTATTGATCATGACATTGCACTGGGTTCCACCGAGCTTGACATCAACCTCGGCTCTAATTGGTTGAAGCGGCTGAGAGTAAACGAAGATGAGTTATACTTGAAATAAAGGTATGGTAAGGGATGAACATGAAAGTGCAAAACTATTTACAATGATGATTAAAATATTAGCGCGATGGAGAATAGTTTGGGCAGCATTCACCGGTATGAAAAAATATTTCACATCTTGAAAGAACTCTAAAAATTCTCGGTATGACATTCGAATGATACTCAATAAACAAGTTTCAGACCAGCATTTAGAGCAACTGATTTCTTAATAAAAGAGAAACCATGAAGGGATGTGCAAGTGTCAAAAGGCAAAGGACCAAAAGAAATATCAGTAAAGATTTTGACCGTGTTACACTCCAAAGGAATAAACGGAAATAAAAAAATATATATATATCAGTGAAAACATACATATGACATAGCATGATTTTCCTACTTCATATATTTTGTCCAAACAGAGCCAAAGAGGAGCACTAAAAGAGGAGTCACATTCTTGATACGGTAAAAAGTGAGAAACCCCTAAATTGTGATGAGCCAGTCAAAAGTCAGAACGCATGCAGAGATAGAACAATTGCAACATCCAGCACAAACATTAATTGCAGGGAGAAAATTACTACTTGGGGGCAAGCAATAATTTCTCAATGAATTGTGGGGATTGTGGAATATCTAGATGATGTATATAACAATAAACAGTTCTCTAAAGTCCTTAACAAAAATTAAAAATGCAAACAGGTATAGTTATTTTCCTATCAAATACCAGTCGCGTCATATCGGATGAAAATTTTTCCTATCTGATACCGTAGATCAGGAATATTCAAAAATTATACTGTCGCATGAAAATATAAATCCTAAATCTATCTGATTTAGATGACCGTTACATACATTACATTTTTATATAAAAAATACAACAAACCTAAGGCAAGGAATAATAGTTTCAACCATTACATATAATCCCCTCTTCAACATACATTCAAAATAATACATAAAAGAAGGATTCACTGTGGAGCTTATCAAACACCAAAACTCTAATAAGTCTGTTTAAAAATAAAAAAGTAAAAAAAAAAATAAACTTCTTGAAATTAGGCTCTACCCATCCTTATTATTAACTCTCTCGAGTTCTCTCGTCAAGTACTTCTTGCATTAATGTACAGTATCTAGTGAGAATGCAGTATCTAGTGAGAATGCAGAAAGAGAAAGAGGTAGTACTCTTAAGAGTTATGACAGTAAAAGGAGAAGAAACAGTTATCAACTCTTAACAAAAATAAAAAAACAAGACATGACATTAAAAAGCAGACAAAACCTAGCATTAAAACAAAATAGCTACCCAAAAGCAAGCTCTCAAGTCTTCTCCAAGAATTAACGACAGGAATGCAACAAAACAAACACTCCAAACAAAACCCATTCAAATCAAGCGAATAAAAAGAACAAAAATTACAGTAACTTAAAATCTATTCTCTACTCTCAAGAGAAGCAAACAAAACGAAAAGAGAAAGAGAGGTTACTTGCTGTTCTAGAGCAATGGAGAGAGGAAGAAGTCGACGCAAAGGATTCAAGGATTCATAAGGAAAACGAAACGATGAGGATGAAAGGAGAAGAAGACGAAACAAAGAGGAAAGAGCAGTAAACAATTGGGAGGAAGGAGATAAGGATTGGAGATAAGATTAGATTTTTTACTGTTAGTAGAATAGACTTGGCCTCAACCGGATTACGGTTTAAATCCGGGTTGAACCCAAACCAATTCACTTCTTGTAACGTCCCGGGTCAACTCATCTACTCGTCTAAGAACCGAGTCATTCCCATAGTCACGATCCGGTATTTCCATAGTCTCACCCGCAAACTAGCCAGTAAGGAGGGCAACTTGGGTTCATTGACTTCAGTATATAAGGATCACTCCATTCTATCTTCTGTCCAATGTGGAACTAAATTCTCACATTTCCACACCCATATACACACATATTATATACTACTACCTAGGCCCAACCGGTTAAAGCCCATATAATTATTATTCCATCTAGGAGCCCACTAATTAAACACTAAGCCCACCACCTTAGAGGTATTACACTACTCAAATCCACTAGCGCTCTATCGAACCGGCTGATATAACAAATACCGGCCGATATTACGCCCAAAATATAACAATAATGATATCCGGTTTGAAAATGTTCCATCAGTAACAGAAAACTATAGAAACTGTTATAACACAAGATAATTAAAACACTGAATTATAGAGAGATTAAATGGTATAGCAATAAAAGGTTATGAAAGGATGAGGTAAATGAAAGAGTTGATCGGATAGAAAAGAACCATTCAATGAACCCAAAGATTTTTAGATAATAGTCTTTGCTGTTGCTGCTGGCCTGCTGCTATTGCCATTGTTTTTAGTTGAAACTTGGGTTTTTGTAACCTAGAAATTTTCATGCTAATACAACTTGCGCTTAAATAATAAAAATTGCTTGGAAAATTTTAACGAAATATGAAGGTTATACAAGTCCAGGCAGATTTAAAGGACCAAGAGTAGTACGTAAGTACACAATTTAAACCTTCAACAATAGCACATCTCCTATAAGCAGCCAATAAATAATTCCAGATAATGAAATCTGAAATCCATGTGAACACAGAGATGGCTACTAAACAGTGCAATTGTGTTTACGTTCTCTGATTGTATGTATACTTATTTATACTGTCAATGGGAATGCCTTCAGTTTGGCTCTTGGCTCTAAATGATCCTTAGAGTCATCTGTAGCTATTTATAAATAATATTTCATCTTTTGCCTTCTTCTAGACATTTCCCAGAGTCTAGGGGGAAATGGAAAACATCAGTCTTGTTAGGTTAAAGGGGAAAATCCTCTCTCCTGTCCATCATTTCATGGACCAGAATTTTGTACCAACTTATAGAGGATTGGCATCAGCTAGTGAATTGATCATAAAATCTTGACAAATCTTCATGGAGCTTTCTCTCCATACCCGCTATTAAAAGTTTTTCTAACATATATTAGGTTTTAATCCACTTTCTAGACGCACCCTAGCTAGTTAAATTGAGAGATGCTCTAGCTACTTAAATTGAGCATGAATAAAAATATTTTAAAAAAACATTTGTCTTTAATATACATATTATTTACCCCAGCTGCTAGTAATATTTGTAGAAGTGTGGTTCAAAAATAAGCTTAATATGGTAACTACCTAAGAAGCACGGACAGGAACAGGATGCAACACAACAAACTAACACAAGTAAAATTATAAAAATACAGATTCCACATAGGAGTGTATGTGCTTCATAGGTTACAAAAGAAACATTTATATGCAAACTTCAAAAAAAAAAGGTTATTAACTAACAACTAAGAACTTAAGTTAGTTATGAGTGCACATCCACATAGGAGTGTATGTGCTTCAGAGGTTACAACAGAAAATTTTATATGCAAAACTAAAAAATAATATGGAGTAATTTTTAAAAAAAAGGTAATTAACTAACAGCTAAGAACTTAAGTTAGTTATAAGTGCACATAACCACTTGTGGGCGGAGTCAGGATGATCCGCGGGGGGGGGTGTTTGGAAAAACCCCTTATATTAATACAGGTATTTTAAAATTTTGATGAGGCTTGGCCCCCCTAGCTCCACCCCCGAACAAAAAGGTATGAGAGAGGCCATAAATTTTCAATAAACCAAAGATTGGGTCAAGTTGTAATAAAGACAAATCATTATATTTCATATAGAAGATTCTCTTTCATATTATAAAGAAGAAGAACAAACATATCAAAGCCAGGATTCGAATTCCTGACCTCTCATTTAGTAGCGATCAAACTAAGCACTAGACCCTGTTGACACTTCTGAATATTTTAGGGAGGGGCCAGGCTTTTAAATAAATTAAATTTTCAAAAAACCCCTTATACCTAATACAAGGTTTTCGAGAACTTTGCAGGGGCTGGGTCCCCCCTAGGTTCCGCCCCTGAACAAAAGGTATAGGAGAGTTCATAAATTTTCAATAAACCAAAGATTGGGTCAAGTTGTAATAAAGACAAATCATTCATGAAAGTGAAGTGCAAATATCAAAGAAAACACAGTCTAACAAGACCAGGGGCTCACTTGCACTGGAACATCAATTGAACCTATAACAGCAACTTTCAAAATCTCCAAGATGGATTTAGTGCCTTCTCTGATGAGCTGAAAGAGAAAGAAATTGACATAATAAAATTCACCAAATATCGCTATAAACTTGAAGATAATTCTCAATTAACAATATAAAAATGTGACAAGTACATGAATTTCGCTGAATTCCATTTGAATATCAAAGTGCGGTGTAGTTTCCCCAGATTCCTCACATACTGTAGACTTACAACATCTAAGCTGGATGCCCATCACATTGTTCTCAACAGTAAGGTCTTGACCCAGATGCCTAAACTTCACATCTAGCTTAGGCAAATTGAAGCTAACCTTCCAGAAAATAAAATATTTTTTGTTAACCAATATTCATAGTGAATTTAAGACCACAACAATATAAACACATATTTACTTTAAATTTAGTAAATATCAAAAATTATCAATAAGAATACAACACAAATGGTTAAAATAAATATGTACTGCATTGACAAAAGCCAATATACAATGAGAAAGACATATATTCAAAGTAAGCATTACTAGAAATGTGGTAATAGAAATACTTAGGGGCACTAGAGATATTGTATGCAGCATAGGAGAACAATAAGAAGGAAGATAAGCTCCAGAAGTATAAACAGTCGGTTACTCCTTTAGCCAAAGAAATAAGATGACTTAAGAAACTGTGTTCCTGTTTTAGTTGAAGATGACCTCTACCTCCCCCACTTCCACCTCTTCCGCCACTCACTCCTCCCTCTGCCTAACTCCCTCTGGCCTGTCCGCCACCACCTCTTCTTTGCCTCCCTCCTTCTATTAGCTTCTAATTGCAAGTATACTTGAGGCCTTATTAGCTTCTAATTTGATCATTATATATTTTGTTATGTGAGTAACTATGTGCAATTGAGCATTCTTTTCTACTTTGTGGTTTTTAATTTTATAAATTGCAATATTTTAGAAGGATAATCCAAACTCCATAACCTAACTTTGTATGACATTGTAAATTCTGGTAGTATGTGTATACCGTTTTGCGTTATTATTTTGATATATTGGTTTATCCTCTAATCAAAATATGAGTAGGTGTATACATGCTACAATACATATTATTTATTTATTTATATTTTCTTTGGCGTTTTCTTCCACTCAAGCAAACGTTTTTCTCTGTGCCTCTCGCCTGAGGAGATAGTGGTGTCTAGCCCCTTGACTTCTCCTTCCGCTTTTAAAACTATAATATATATGCAGATTTAAATTCTCAAACCCAAGAGATCAAGACAGAACAAGAAACATAAACTATTTTGGAGTATTTACCACACGAATAACTCTAACTTGAAATCTTCAAGTTGATCAGCAAAAGCTATGAATGAAAGTACCCTAACCTTTTCAGGAATAACATGCCTCCTCAATAAAGAAGACAACTTGTTGACTTGAGGATTTTGGGCTGCACTAACATCCAAAGTAGCACCTTCCCTAACATTAGCACTAGTGGATGCATCAGATTTCTTCTTGGTTCTTACAAAGAGAGTCTCATTCAAGTTTATGGTGATGTCTCCACTTTGCAAATCCACATTCTTGACAATGATCCCTTCCCTGACACATTAAGCATACAAAATTTTGATGTATAATAGGTGATATAAATAAAGCAATGGAAAGAACTGCAATAATCACAGATATAACTGATTGAAACATTTTTACTCATTTTGCTTAAACGCCATTCTCAAATCAATTAACTTACTGGTATGGGTGCAATATGTAGCATAAGAACAGTGAGCATAAGTTCATCCATCATTCAATATATTACTTTACAGCATGCTATGATGTTGAATGATTCAAATTAAAAGGAAGAATGGCCTTCTATGAATGAAATGTGCTTCCAGTTTATATCCTATTCTAGTAAACTAGTGTAAGCAAAAGCATTTATAGCAAAACACAATTGGTGCCTTAACATGACAAGACAAAACAAGCACGTCTATCCAAGTGCAACAGTTAACAATAACAAATATGGTAATGTCTGTTCACCTCAAAAGTATGTATAAGAAAATTGAAAAAGTATGGTATTCCTCTACTGGTAAGAATGGATTGGTTCATAGATTTACATATTGTAGCTTCTTCCACAAGTAACAAGCATCAAAATATGCAAAAAGGATATTTTCGGACAAGCAAAAGTTCATGCATTGCACATAACAAATAAGATATTGAATAGACTGGTAAATTTTGTAGAAAAATCTTTTTAAGTGGATTTCTGATAGGGTTATTCCCAAAGATGCCACCCACAAATATGCCAATTCCAAATAAGCCATCCATTGAACCATATTTCAACAAAAGCCAACCAAAACGTGGGGCCCACCGAAAATGGAAACTTTGTTAACTTTTGTTAGTTCACCGCTAGTTAACCGCAACTGACGGTAGCCAAATTACCCTTCTACTTCTCCCTCCTCTCTGTTTCTCTCCTAAAACATAACTCTAACCCTAACCCTAACCACTACCCAATACAACGGCCCCACATCCCCCTTCTGCCTCCATTAGCCATATCACAACGTACACCCGAGGTAGGGGTGGCAATGGGGAAGGGTAAACCCTTACCCAATTACCCTAAGGGTAAGGGTAAGGGTTGACCTTTTTTTTACCTACGGGTAGGGTAAGAGCATCCACAGTCGTTTGCTTTATTGCCATTTTTGCCATTTTTTTCCTACTGTAGCGCTCACAGTCGTTTGCTATTTTGCCATTTTTTGGCAAAAGCGCTACAGTAGATACGGAGAAATAGCAATCGAAATAGCAATATGCATATTATAGCGGACGAAACATGATGTTTCGTCTGGATTATTTTATTATATTCTTAATTGATCGGACGAAACATGATGTTTCGTCCGAAGTAAAAAAAAAAACAATAAAATAACCTTTAAACGTGGGAATGAACATGATGTTTCGTCTCAATTTGAGACGAAACATCATGCTTCGTCCCAATCCGAATTTCAAAAAAAATTTGTAAATTTTAAAATTTTTTTGCAATTTTTTTAATTGATTTTGCAAATTTTTAATTTGTTTTTGCAAAAAAAAATTACAATTTGTTTAAAAAATTCTTTTTGCAATTTTTTTTTTTAAAAAAATTCCGGAAAAACTGGACGAAGCACCATGCTTCGTCCAGAATCTGGGCCATTTTTTGGAAATTTTTGTAATTTTTTTAATTGTTTTTGCAAATTTTTTAATTGTTTTTGCAAATATTATTTACGAATATTTTTAAAATTTGTTTTTTGCAATTTTTTTTTGCAAAAAAAACCTTTATTTTTTTTCCAATTTTTGGGACGAAACATCATGTTTCGTTCCGCCATTTTTTTGCCAATTTTTTGCCAATTTTTTGCCAATCGACAACTGTGGATGCTCATCGAATTGGATTGCTAAAAAATGCATTTTGCCATTTTTTACATCGAACGACTGTGGATGCTCTAAGGGTATAATTTTATACCCATTTAAAAAATAGGGTAGGATAAGGGTAAAGGCAAACATATGTACCTTCCCATTTCCTTTTACCCGTATAAATATATGTTAAGACTCATTCATATATGACATGTAAAATGAGTAGAAAGTGTGGAGAGGATTATACGACTCATGTGATTAAGTTACATAAAAATTGAATTACAAAAGAAGATAATCATTTTTTTTTACAATTTTTGTTCTATAACTTGATTTTGTTAAAAAGTTATATTAATTATTTCACCCGTTTAACCTTTAGGGTAGAGGAAGGTAATTTTCTAAATTACCCGTTATGATAAGGGTTATAAAGCACAAAAACGGATACGGGGTGAAGGTATGACATGACACGGGTACAGGGATACGTGATTTTACAAAAAACTGGGATATGGGCGCATTAGTGGGTACGTTAAGTATAATATATTTTATATTAAATATATAAATAAACATTTATTTATGAAAAAAGCTCCTAAAAATGTAAATATTTGAATCGTTTCATAGAATTATAAGAACATATTATAATTATGAGCATTTTTGGAGAAAAAATTCATAATCTAACTATCAAAACATTGGGTATGCTTGTTTTGTGTTTGAGCATAACTTAAAACATCAAGTTTTTGAAATTACATTAGGGCCCCAAATATTTATCTAAATATAATTGTCCACAAGTTACAAAAAATGTATGAAAAAATTGGATATTACTGGGGTACACACCCGGAAGTACCCAAGGAGAATCGGCACCCGATACGCACCCGACACGGGTATGTTGGGCATTTGGAAGTACCTGTGCTTCCTAGGATGAGGGTAAAGTATATGGACTTTAGGGTAGGGTAAAGGTAAACCCCATACTTTCCCCTTACCCTACACCCATTGCCATCCCTAACCCTAGGCCACCCCTCTTACTCGCTCACCTGCAGCAGTCAACCACCCTACTCAACTTTATCCCTTTGTGGATTGCTTTTATATTTAAAAATATATAATAATGATGGTAAAAAATAGATTTTAAAAAAACCCATTCTTAGTAAAATTGTGATGTGTGTAACTTCACTCAATTACACAAACAAGATTTTGTAAAATCTCAAATGTAAGTCAGAAGCAGTCAATTCTATTTTGTAAGGTAAGCTAAAACCTAAACTTTATTAGAGTACATAATTTTGAATATCTATAAATTGCAACTCAGGATTATGAATCCTCTAGAACCCTAATCAGATTGATTTAGCTAAAAGCATGGTTATCAAAATCATCTAATGCACGATATGTATCTTAAGATTTGATATGATATACACTAAAATTGAAATGTATCTTATGGGTGTTTCTCAAGTGGCAATTTACCTAACTACACACCTTGCATATCTTACAATACACTATATTTAGAATAAATTGATTCCAATAATAATTGGGTTTACAACATGTTTGGGAATAACATTTTGTGTAGATATAAACTGCAAATTTGCTTTAAGAAAATGGTCAAAACCCCAAACTACGCTAATCTTGCTTCATAGAAACATATAACTATCACATATGTAGCAAAATTCTTTGACCTGGAAATTCAAGCGTTCAAGCAACCCAAATCCTCTCCTATAAACTAAACTTAACTAGACGTTGAGTCACTAACATAATAAATCATTATTGTACATTTATTTATCCTTTGGTATCTCCTTACCTCTTGATAAATTTTTAAACTCCAGGCTTACATTTCCCCTTAGATAATTGATATAGAATTAAGTACCTAGATTAGTAACGCATTTCTTCTATTTTAATCGATAAAATCTGTTTTTTAACCTTGACTTAAGAAGATTGATGTCAAATAACAACCATCACTATATTGTGAAATTCTTCATATAGCTTTGTAATTTAGTCGATTTGCAAGACAAGAGGGTGAGGATGATGATTACGATAATCCAACTTATTTAAAGAATTATGAGCAAGTCGGAACTATTTACAAGCAAATTATTTAATTTCGTTTATTTTTTGCTTTATAGATTTATATATCACTACCTAATGTGATTCTAGTTGTTAACATTATTTTCATTCGAAAATTGTAGTTCAACCGATAGTATAAATTAGTGTGACATCGATGGTAGTAACAAATCCCTCCATGTTTTTATGTTAGGTTTGTAAATTGGTTTTGATTCAAATCATTATCTTAGAATCTTTTTTATTTACTTTTATTAATATATACAAGTAATTTTTCCCATACTTCAATTAAATATAAATATATAATTAATTGATTCGCAATTTGCACATTTAACTTCCAATGCGTGATATGGTACAATTCACAATAGTGATACATGACACCAATTCAATGTGATCACTTGGCTAAAAGCTTAATAATTCCAAGAAATTATGGAAGTGAGACTAATATTCCAAGCAATAGATTCGCTTTAGGTACTGCTTTCAAACTTACGGTAAAAGTAAGTGTTTTGCAATATCTCCTAAAACTGTCATCCAGCCAAAGTGCTAATCCAAAGCTTCTTTTTCTTTCTTTAATATCCCACCACAATTTATGTGATGCATTTGGCTTTGGGAAAATCACTTCTTATTTAATGCTTAGAAAAGAAATTTGGATTTATGTTTTTCTTCTCCTCTTCTCTATTGTTCTTCCTTCTAGAATTCTAAAACTCTGTCCTTGGTGTACTTTCTTCCCCTCCAACCCCAAAAATCCTCGTTGCCTCCCCGTTCTCACCCCAAAAACCCATCTCCTTATCCTCTGCCCCAAAACACTAATTCTTAGTCCAACCTCTCTCCTTTCCCCTCCTTTGCCCAGAACCCTACTTCTCATCTTTACTTTTAAAAGGCTTTTGTTTCTGTAATCCAAAAATTTGGACTTGTCACCATCTCACCGCTCATTTAACGCACCCATGAGTAATCATCGATCCCTTGATGATCTACTCATGGGTTCTTCATGGCATCTCGTTAGTTAAAGTAATTTAAAATTTTGAGTAACTCAAAGAGTCATTTATGTAGGGATGTCAGTGATATTGATCTTAAGTTCTAATTGGGTGTTGCTTTTGTGATGTTAATTCGGGGCATAAGTTTTATGTTATTTTCATCTTCTTTTTTTGGAACAAGGTCGTAGTCATACACGCACTATCTCATTTCATAATAAGGGATTGGTGCATGCATCACTCGAATTCTTGAGCTCATGCTCACTATTGAAGATGCATATGTAACACCCTAGATTTTCATTTATGAGATTTTGTGATTTTACGTGCTTTGCACGTATAATTTCATTTGTATAATTTCTCGTATAAAATATATTTCTTATATAGTATTTGTTCCTCTTTATTTTCCAAAAATCATTTTCTTTAAAAGCCTAATTAAAATCTAAGCCTAATTGTCTTTTTTAAGCTCACTCTATTAATCAATTAATTTAATTATTTAAACCCATGGTTAAATTGGCCCATTAGTGAGCCCATTTAACTTATTTCTCTTTAAAAATAATCCAACTTGTAGTGTAGACTCTTTTTATGAACAATTAAATTTTTATTCACATGTACACTTGTAAGGAGGGGTACTAGTTGGCACGTGCAAGCACTAGGGTGTGCATTGCACACTTTTTTCCCATAGGCCGGATTGTAGATGGAGGGAGTGGGAGAGATGGAAGTGGTAGAGAGGTGGTTGTTCATCATGGGTAGTTTTTATAACTCCCTAGTTCATCTAGACCATTGATCTCTAACCATTTGATCACATCCTAGCCCAACATTCACCCAAAAAATTTGTATAAATACCCCTCCCTATACTCTTCATTCTCACACTTAAAATTTTTGAAAGAAAAGAATAGAAAGAAAAGAAAGATAAGTTATTTTAGTGAGACAAAAGATTGAGGAGTTGTAAGATTGTGTGCTATTGTGTTCTTCATCCAAGGAGGAGGCCGGCATTTTCAAGGATCAAGAAGAGGGAGCTCGGGTTGCTTGCATCACTAGGAGGGGAGTCAATTTGGTGGCTTGATCTAGGAGGAGAAGGCTTCGCTCGATCGTTGTAGGAGATCTCTAGGAGTTTATTTGTTTTTCTCTCCATCAAAGGTGGGTGATTCTCTTACACTTCTAATTAGGTTCATGCTAGAGTATGATTGATGCAATTGAAAAGAAACATAGCTATTCTAGCCATGTGTTATGAGAATGAGACAAATTAGAATGCTTAATTGTGTGTGAAAAGAATGATGATTAGTTGCAAATTTTGATAGTTCAATATTAACCATGCTACCGTGCTTTAATTGATGATTTGTGCTATACTAAAGAGACATGATTGTATGCTTAATTGGATCGAAATAATAATCATGCTTAATGGTGATTTTGCTATCTCAATTGTTAATAAGAAAACAGGGATTTGTTACTGAAATGATTAAGCAACAATAATAATCATGATAAGAAAGAAATATGAGAAGTTTGAATGCAACCTTACAAAGGAAACTATTGTATGTGTTTATTGAAATTACAAGACATAATCATTTTAGAGGGAAAATCACATTTTTATGCCATAAATTAAGTTTTTAGTTACTGATATTTTAGAAGTACATAAAAATTAGGTTCCGGAAATTTTGATTGTAATTGGAGAAGAAACGAAGTGGAAACTAGTTTTTTTCAAATAAAAATCGAATGAACGAAATTCGGATCAAAACCCGTAAAACCTAAACCAAATCAGCTTAGTCACTTGGATTAATTGGCTAGTAGGTGCGGTTGGGTGCGCTTACTGTAGCGTGGGTCTGGTCTTGGGTCTCGGGTTCGAAACTTGGCCTCAGTTTTGATTTTAAAATTTTTTGGGTAAAAACCGAGCGCTAGAAACAAATTCATTTGGATTCGAGTCCTCTCTATGACGCGGTTGCGCCCTGTCTCTTCTGGTTAGCGCGTGCGCTGGTGGCTTTGTCTGTGGTTGCTGGTTCGATTCCGGACTTTGACATGATTAAACCCCTTTTCGATTTTTAATGTTTTTGTGATTTTTTTGACTTCAAAAAAATTCGGGAAAAATCTGATAATCGTTATAAAAATATATAGACTTCATGAAAAATATTTGTACACTATTTTGACTTAAATTAAATAGTGTGAGAAGAAAATTTGAGTAGAACCTTGTAAAATCTATATTTGCACAAGTATAAGAAGAAAAGTTATTTTTGAGTTATACTAAATTTATAAAAGAGAATTTCTGTATAAAAAGAACTTGAAGTGTGTTCATTATGGATGTCATTATCTTGGGTGATGTATGCATTGAAAGTTAAATGAAAAATATGATTTTGATTTTTGGAGAAAATGAAATAATCGTACGGAAATTAAGTGGAATTATTTAGACTTATTTGTTTGAATGAAAATGTTATAAATTGAAATTGAACATTGAATTATGGAAAGGAGATGGATATTTATTTGAACTATGAAAAGACTATATGAGTATGAGAACTCAATTTTTGTGATTATGAATTGAAATTGAGAACTAGAGTGTAGCTAAGTCTCATACCGGCATCAAAAAGAAATACGTTGAAATGAAAAGACCAAGATTTGGTCACGTTGTATAAATGGTTAAGACCGGTATAGTGGAAAGGCTAACTCTAGAAAATTGATTTTTGTTCATGTTTCAAATAACTAAGGACTAGATACAGAGTGAAGACGTGATGAAAATAAGAGGAAAACACGAGTATGAGGGCCTCGGAGCTACAGTGTGAGAGTATTCACAGGCTGTCTTCACGATGCGTCGTGACATGACGTGGATATGTCTCCAGGAGTCCGTACCGCAGGGGACGCTCGTGGGGTGTTTGGTGACTGCGGGTGGTGTCATGTCCCATGACGGAGGCTGAATTGTCCATAGGTTCTTCACGATGCGTCGTGACATGACGAGGGATTCCCCTCCAGGCTGTCTGGATATGAGCTCGTAACTCATAGAATATCTAGGGTACTTATCGTAGTTACAGTAGTAGTTTAAGTCATCGCGAGGGATTGAACCCTACAAGATGAACGGTTAAGGGCTTGCCCTCAGACCTATGTAGTATGGGATGCATAGAATCTGAACAAGTGCGCATTAGTGTCATCTAATGTAAATAACTGCATTAAGGACTAAGTGCACCACACAACACGACATCAATAGGATAGTCCCTTCTAGTTCTGTTTGTGATCAAGTTTGTGGTTTGTTTAAGTATTTGAGAATCGTTATACTGTTTTCGGCATAGAGAGGATAGTCATGTATAATATTTCGTCGGTTGTAAGCAACTGACGCGACCACAGTTTCTATACAGGATAAAGTGGTTAACAAGACTAAAGAATGCATGCTGATTAAAGATTGATTCAAGTGTTGTACATTTCAATTTATGTAAATTATTGTAAATTGCTTCCGCTGTAAATATGTAATGTAAATGTAAACTCTGATGTAACAAAAAAAATTATTTCCTTGTAAAATTGTACGAAGAGAGGTGTAAAGATCCTGTGGAACTTCGAATTCGGTCTGTTTTGGAATTCGGGGTGTTACAGCTTACCACTGCACTACTACGGCACTTGCATTTATGATGTTGAGTTATATTTTATTTGCACAAATATAGCAACTTTTTAGCATACAATTTTTCATTATCTCTTTCTACCCAATTCCATGGGAATGGATATTTTACAATTTTATAATTCTTCACTCAAGCTATATAAATTATATAATTAAATTCACGGTGCAAATGTCCTTTCTTAATTTATTTCATACATAACTTTTCTGATATTATTAGAATGTACTGCATATAAAAAATTTAGATGTAGAAAAATTTAATAATAACAATAACTAAGTAGACTATCACTGGAATTCATGAAAAAAAATCCATTACATTTAAATTTTAAGACATTTCAACTATTCAAATATTTTGAAAATCACAAAGCATATATACAAAAATAAAATACAAAACAATTATTTATCAAACACCACATTTCCACATTCAGACAACAGTTTTGCAACTCCATTACAAACAAATCATATTGTTAAAAAAGTACTTTCTATGCCTACAGCACTTTTGGTTCACAGCAATGTCAAATGTAGCCCAAAAAAGAAATCAAATTTAAAGAGGATAGAGTAGCACGCTCACTCAAAAAACACAAATATGACAGTACAGATAAAGGGAAAACACAAATATGACAGTACAGATAAAGGTCAAATAGATAATATTAGCATGAGCTTTCATGTCATAAATATACAAAATAAAAAATCTATCAGCCATGTCTACAAAGTACGAGAAGGAAGAAAAACTTACTTTTCGTGGCCAAACTCGCATGAAAGAGATAAACTATCCCACATAAAAGGAGTAGAGTCCCTATCCATAATAAGTGAACAAGATTGTAGACTGGTCGAGAAGTCTCCTTGGTCAAAACCAGAGTGGTCAAAACTAGGTGAATCGAATACTTGCACGAGTAGAGGGTTGACAAAAAGCTTGATAAATAGAACAGGATTAGGTCCACCATCTTTAGAAATGTCTAACCTCAAATCTTTGATTTCAATAGAAGCGTCTGGTGCCTACATGAATTTCAAAAAAAGTTTTAAATTAATATATACATACACAAAAGAAAAAGGGGGAAAAATATGCAATATGTTGATAGTACCACCACATTTTCATGTAACTCCTCAGAGCATCAACAGTCGTTTCTCATATTTGCCATTTTCTCAAAATTTGAGAAACTGCGCTCTGCAGTCGTTTGCAATTTTGCCATATTTTGGCAAATGCGCTACAGTCGTTTGCTATATTTGAGAAACAAAATGGTGATTCTCATAATATAGGGGACGGAAACATGTTGTTCCGTCCCAATTTTTTTTTTTAATTGTATCGGACGAGACATGTTGTTTCAACCTGAATTTTTTATAAATTTTTTTTTAAGATCAATTCCGTCTCAATTTTTTTAAAATAAAAAATAAAAAAAATAGAACGGGACGGGTTGTCCCGTTCGATCTAAAAATTGGACAAACGGGACATGTCCCATTTGAACCCAAACCGTCACTTTCACCCAATTAACCCACTAACTTAACACTCTAATCAATATCAATTAATATTTAATAAATATTTAGTATTATTTTAATCAATAATTAATTAACTAATTACTTTTTAATTACTAATTATTATTTAATAACTAATTACTATTTAATAAATTTTTAAAAAATTACGAGAGACGAGACAACATGTCCTGTCTCTTCCGATTATTAAATAAATTTTTTTCTGACCATGCTAGACGAAACATGTTGTACTGTCTCCCTATTTTTTAAGAAAATTTTAGCAAACGACCAATGCACACATACGCTCCGTTTAATATTTCTATATTTTCCATTTTCTCAAATATGAGAAACACCATTGTGGATGCTCTAAGAAAAAAAACAGATTTCCTTAACATGAGACAAAGATGATAAAACTTCTATGTTGTTTAATGCGAACAGGGAGCAGAGCAGGGCTCTAGAACTCTTGGTGGAGCAGGTAGGACCTGCAGGGTCACCTTTATGTTCGTAACTTTTGGATAAGGTCCGGGAGTGGCGTAGGACCACAGGGTCCGGGTGGAGTATGACCAGGGAGTGGGGTAGGATCACAGGGTCTCGGCATACATAATGGCATAACCAATGATTCTGACAGCAGCGACGGAACTAGACCAAGCGACTGCAATCTTACCAGTCACTAGATGAATGTCAGAAACAGGAAGGAGTACAAGAGTAGAATGCATGGCGAGAGATTGAACCCTATTATCTGGAGAATACGAACTCGATTTGGGGAGTATGTAGTATGGGATGCATACGTTTCCAAATCAAGTTTGCATTAGATTAAGAGCATGGTGTGCATATGAATTGTGCATTAGAATTTAGATCATAACATACACCGACACTTGTGGTTTGACTTTCACATTTTTCTTCTACATCAAATATTGATTGTTGAGGATTTTGGAGATTGTGGTTTTCATCCGCGTTGCGTCAGTTGTATTCAACTGACGTGCCCACAGTTTGCTAATGCAGGATCACTGATCGTGGGGCAGGGGACTCGAGCTGCGGAAAGCATCCAAGTGGAAGATATAGTTTCCTTGCGCAATGTAAGTTTCTAATTTCCTGTAATTTTTCTGTGTTGTGTACTCATTGAAGTAAAGATTCTGGATAAGTGTCACGAGCTCTCAGTGTGTGGAACTCGAGGTGCTACAGACTTACATTTGTGACAAGGTTGATTATTAAAGCTCAAATTTTTTCATAGTTAAATGTACAATTCATAACTAGAAATTTGGCCTAGAAGGCCTTTTAGTTACTTGGTATAACTAGCATGTGGAGGTTGTACACAATTAGAAAAAAAAATAAAAAGTAGGTGATGAACAGGGACTTGCATGACAAGAAGGATAGAACCCCAAATTCAGATATTGTTGTCAATTCCATTAAGGCAGCAACAAGTTCCTCATGCAGCCAAAAAATTATGGTAATGAAATTCAGTATCCACTAATTTCTTGAAAACCAAGCACCACAGACGTGGTTTTAGGAAGCTTGGAACCAAAACTGCGGTCCAACTACTACTGCATCCTAGTGAATTGTATGCAACAATTATAGAATTTGCACTTGCAAACATCTGCGCGCATTTGCAAGCGGATAGAAAATGAAGAGCCCGGTGATGGTGCTGGGAGAAGTACAAGGTTTAAAATAAGAAGTTGCAACTCAGATTTCTATATTAAAGAGTTGGATGGGAAGGAGCATACACAACTGTAGTAGCAAACGCAAGAGCAAATTGCAGTGAAGTAGTGAACTCAACACCTAAAACAACCGCTTAGTGATGCTATAGTTGTTATGCACTCATAACGCAGCCAACCAAAGAGTCCCACAGATGACAAGCTGGAGATGTTTATATACACATAGAGAAGATCGATTTTCTCTTTGTAATGGCTAACCATGAAATGATACATATGCAAGTGTGAGAGTGGTGCTCTGGTAAGCTCTTCGCTGGTGGACAAGAGGTCGGAGGTTCGGATCCCGCTTGCACTAAAAAAATCCCAATTAATATATTCGGGGTAAAATGTGCGTGCGCGTGGCTATGTCAAAAAAATTTTGAAATGATATATATGACTAATGTCAACAACAAATACCATATTACAAGACGATAAATATTTTACAATATCATGAATATGATTTATAACGAACTAACATAATTGACAAAACCTCGAGGTTTTGAATATAGGAGTATGTTTAATATTATATTTGATAACAAAGTCATAGTAAGACCATCAAGAATCTCTTGATAAATTATTTGTTTCCTATTTAAGTTTTATAATGAATACAACTATGTAGAAAGAAATAGATGGTATCTCCAACATTTCTTAGATACAATGTCAGGTGTTAATTGTTCAGTTGCTCATGAAGTAAACGGAGCAAAAAAAAAACATCCAGACGATCATATCTATATGTTTGATGGTTGTACCTAATGAAGCATCCTCCCATTACATAGAATGCTTAACACAACTCTCAATTTCATTGAAGTCCTCTACATTAGATTATATTAGATACCCAGTTATTTTTTGCAGAATTGTTGTACACTTTAACGCATTTCCTTCTATTCAGAATCTTTTTTGCTTTGCCCACCCCGGGTCAGCTCACTTGTCTAAGAACCTAACCACGGCCCCACCACCTCCCACAAAAGACCCAGCATAGGTACCGTTAGGTTCATTGGCTTTCTATTTATACTACTCACATTCTCTTGATTTATCTAATGTGGAACTAAATCTCTCATTCTCACTTTCAGTTGTATGCAACCTATTATTCACTAGCATACGAATACATACATGCCTTCTTTATTAGCACACAAACTAGCCCCACTAGTTAAGCCCATGATAATTCAATAATTCCTACAAGCACAATATAATTCTAGGTCCACCAACTCTAGGATAATACAATCACCCCTCCTTATGGACTTGTCGTCCTTCCTAAAGCTTAGACCCGCATCTAACCAGAACCTCCTTGTTAGCCAATGTCATCCACATGGATGTCATTACCCTGGGCCCACCAGCATATTGTCCTGTTACTACCTATGTATTGTAACACCCCGTACTTAAGAGGGGTATATATAAATATTATATCGGGTAAAATATAATATAATATAATATGTGTGTGTGTGTGTGTGTGTGTGTGGCGAGAAGTGGTGGGCCTATAGGAGATTTCTATGGGCTTGGAATTAAGTGAATTAATGAAGGAGCCTATAGATATGTGTATGGGGCTTAGGTCATTAAAATCACAAAAGGACAAAAATATGAATGAAGATGAGAAGAGTGGTGTTGTGCTTGGCTTTGGCGTGGGTTTGGAATGTCTCATATCAGAAATCATGAGGAGAAAATGATAGGATAAATAGAAATTGCCAAGGATCAAAAGGTACCTAACAGTCCGGACACCTTTTGTGAGGCACGTCTGTGGTGAGCAGTTGTTAGAATTTTATTTGTTCGTGTATTGCGTGCACGTGTAGCTGCGTGCGCAGATGAGCTGGGCTCGGGGCGTTACAAATGATATTAGAACCGACTTTCCACACCGAGTGTGTGCAAGATGTACGCCTGAGATGGAGCGAGGTTGGTACAGGTCACCCGGATAGGAAACTGTACAATTAGCAGAATCAGGGTAGTCCTCTCCACATTGGCTAAAAATGAATCCTGGATCACCACTTTCACTTTCACCAACGAAAGATAGAATCGTCCTTTCGAGTTGAACAAGTCCCGGGGTGCCTGATGGACGCTGAGTTCTTAAGGGGGTGTGTGTGTAACACCCCGTACTTAAGAGGGGTATATATAAATATTATATTGGGTAAAATATAATATATATGTGTGTGTGTGTGTGGGTGTGTGTGGTGAGAAGTGGTTGGCCTATAGGAGGTTTCTATGGGCTTGGAATTAAGTGAATTAATGGAGGAGCATATAGATGTGTATGGGGCTTAGGTCATTAAAATCACAAAAGGACAAAAATATGAATGAAAATGAGAAAAATGGTGTTGTGCTTGGCTTTGGCGTGGGTTTGGAATGTCCCATATCAGAAATCATGAGGAAATGAGAGGATAGATAGAAATTGCCAAGGATCAAAAGATACCTAATGGTCCGGACACCTTTTGTGAGGCACGCCTGTGGTGGGCAGTTGTTAGGATTTTATTTGTTCGCATATTGCGCGCACGTGTAGCCGCGTGCGCAGCTGAGCCGGGCTCGGGGCGTTACATGTATAAACCCATTGTGGCTCCACCATCAATGTAAAAAAGTCCGACGTCAAAAAGTCCGACACTCGGCTCTGATACAATTTGTAACTCCCCAGGTCTGCACACCAGCTCGTCTAAGAACCTAATCATAACCCCACCACATGGCTTGCCTCCCCCAAAAGAGCGATCTTAATATATACATTTGGGTTCATTGGCTTTTTATTTATACTACTTTTCATTTATCCGATATGGGACTAAATTTTCATTCTCACATACAATTATATACAACCTATTCACTAGCATACTAATATATCCAGGCTTTCTTTATTAGCCCACAAACTAGGCCCACTAGTTAAGCCCAAGATAATTCAATAATTCTTAAAGCCCACTATACTAATTCTAAATCCACCAATTTCGGGATATTGTGTACATGCTGCTCAAGAGTTTCCATCCTTTTAAATTTACCATATGGTTCAGTATTTGGGATTGGGACCATGGTCTCTTTGCCCACTCGCACCTTAGAACTGAATTCAGTTCCCTATAGAGAGTCCATCTATTTCACCCATCTATGTTCTTAGTCTACGACTAATTGGGGGGCCTGTTCATTTATTTCATGAGTTGCGTATCAATAGGAAACTTTCCTTACTGTGTGTGTGAGAGAGAAAGAGCCTACCTGCTGGCTTCCTAACATTTACAGGAAGCCCCACTTCTGTCCCAGACTTCAAATTCAGCAAAAATAAGAAATATATATATATATAGAGAGAGAGAGGGTCTTTCCTAAGATTTAGGGGAATTGCCTCTCATGTCCTGAGCTCCAAAATTGGAACGAAAATCGGGGTTAATGTCATAATGGAAAACAGTGTCATTCAATGCCAGATCTTTCATGAAGCCTTGCACTCATCAGGCAGTCCCATTTAGATAGATAAAGGCTTTTATATACTAAGGAAGATCATGATGTGTTGTAAACTTCAATGTGACCTTAATTCGTAAACTCCCTTTCGTTCACCACATAGAAGCCAAAAAACTCCCAGTAACCTAATTCTCATATTCAATTAATTTCTACGCTAAATTATAAGTAAGCAGATTTCGGGCACAAATAGAAAGTATACTGGTGAAAGACATTTTATTTCTTTTGTTTTTACATTACAACCAAAAAAAAATACTTAAGAAATATAGTACTGTGATAACAATGGTCATTAAGAACTAACCCAGAAAAATAAATGGGGGGGGGGGGGGGGTTATGGGACAAAACAGTTACGAACGGGGATGCCAATAGACATATTTATTCCTTTTATTGAGCCAACTCGAAGCTGCTTCTTACTAAAATCAAGTAAATCAAATTGATCACTAAATGCATATAAATGATGTATACTATGTCGAGAACAAAACAATACCTTCACAACCAATTCTGTCACAGAAACTGAAAGAAATCTGGATATGTTAGTCACAAGCATCCATTTTCCTTTTCCAGGTGAGCTTTTTCTTGTACTCTTTGGTTTACTCTTTTTAATACTCTTCTCAGTAGGCCTTACAACAACATCAAGATCACATATCACAAACTGCAATTTTGGATCCCCAGAAATGAAACTGAACCCCAGCTTAACCAGTGATTTGCGCAGGCTAAGCTTGATTTCACCGACAGATAAAGATTCAACGGCACCCTGAAAAGGTGGGATAAAAAATTGTCAGGCCAAGCCAAACATGATGATGCACTAATGTTCATACCAGATACATTAAAGAATAGGAGGTGATACAGGTAAGAAGCCCCCCGAAAAAAGAGATTACAGGTCAATCCAAGGATGCAGCTAATGGCAAAATAACTACAAGACAACAACTTATTGTCAACATCCTCATGAGAAAACAAATAGTTGTAGCCTATGGCAACTGGCTCAGATGGTAAAAAGGATGGGGTGTATCGTGGTGGGATGACCCAAGTTCAAGTACTGTAAACTTATGGGCATCTATAACAAAAACAACAACAGCAAAGAAGTTGAAATAAGGCTAGATCTTCATGGTAAGATATCGAAATGATATTATTGAGAAATGTGGATCCCATTTTTTAATTAAGATGTGGGGCCTTCAAAAGCACGAATAACAATGTTACAATAATTATATGAAACAGTCTCTTTGCATGCACTTAGTTTGTGACCAATTATGAAACAAACAGCACACTAAGTCCACTTGATTGTAGTGACATCTTTGATGACAAAATTAACAATATAGGCAGTAACCAAATATAGTATATAATTAATACAATTAAGGTGTAATTAATTACTAATTTGTGCATGTAAGTTGTTCGAAAAGACAAATCTCACCTATTGCTATTGATTTAACAATTCTGGCAATGACTGAAGTTTCACCACAGTACTACAATTGCTATACTTAAACCATGGATAACATTTATGTAAGCAGAAGCCAAACTATCCAAGTTCTGCAAACAACGCAAGCCCGTTACTTCTAGGAAATAGGTTTTTGAAGCAATATGCAAATAATGTGCTCACTCAGCAGCAGTAGGGTAGGATAATCAATGAAGCAAATATAAATGGAGATTATATGGTTCCCACAGGTTAAGGACTCAAGGGATAGTACTAGGTAAGACTGGGAAAAACAGTGAGCTCAAATTTTGGTAGGTGAGCAATCTAAGTATTCTTCGAGCAGGGCCCAACAGTGTGGGATTATTGAAGTAGCTAGACCCATGCAATCCCACTGTAAACTAAGTAATTTTATTTAAAAAATCAGAATTTCATGAATTTCACGTATTCTGTATTTTTTTGTGTAACAATTTACATACCCATAGTTTCAAGGTTGTGCATTGCCAAATCCATTAAATTTCAAGAATACCACAAAACCCGATCTTTTCCTTTCATATATGCTATTAATCCCAAGATTAGTTATTGTGCACCGGTACTGAGTGTATTGTACAAAAAATTACAGGAGTCCACGGTTCTTCTCCAAAATTTTCTTGATCAATCATCTCTTGCCCCTCTCTGCATATCATCCCTCTCCTTTCTCTGAAAATACTTTTGACAGCTCAAACAACTCTACCTCACTCTACTTCCACTACAGAGCAGGTGTGCATCTCTCACTCACCAAATTTCATATTTAGATTCTTAAGAGGATTCAAATCATTATAAATCTCGTCCTAACTTAAAATGACAAAAGCCCAAACAACAGTGACCAATAAATGAGACTTCATTTTCTTCCACTAGATCTCATTTTGTATCTAATCAGGATCCACACTAACCCAGAAATCAATAATGATAAAAAGTTGGGAGATCGTTGATCACTACACTATCGTCACGAGAATCTGGCACTCCTAAATCTTGTGTAAATCAGTAGTTTCACTCACTTATTGTGATTCTAATAATAAACTTGAGATCAAAATGGATCTCGCTTGATGTGAAGGGGGAAAAGAGAGATGGAAAACGTGGAATGGAGAAAATGGAGGAACTTAGGATGAGAATAATGTTGAACCTAAAACAAAATCCCTTTGGAAAGGTAAAATAGGGATCTCTTACAATCAATGCAAAAATATTGTATCAGTTTGCCTTGGGTTCAAAAACATCCAAAGTAAAAGAATTGGGTTTTTTGACATTTTTTAAACTAATTAAGTTTTAAAATAAATTAGTTTCAAAGTTTGGGGGTAGAAGTATATTTCCATGTTTAGAACATGAATATAAATCATTTGCCCGCATTATATGGCATAAATCACATGGTGTATATTTTCTTAAGTTGTGAGTCCAAATTTTGAGCGGAAACCAACCAGATTAACTCAACAACTCTTTCTACATCTGCCACACTATTCCCTACTTCAGATTATCTTCTCATTTCTTTTGTTCTCCTCACTTTTACCATTGCTTTAGTAAGATGTCCGCCAAATTGGTACTTATTCTCTAAACAAAAATCGATATGGGTCAGTTCATTCTTATTCTCTTTAACAAAATATATAGATATTTTTGTTAGTTTTTCTTTTTGAAATATTTTCCAAAAAATGTGTAGCGGAGATGAGGATGCTAAGATGGATGTGTGGTAAAACCAAGAATGATAGAATTAGAAACAAGCATATACGAAACAGAGTAAAGGCAGCTCCTATCCAGGATAAATTAAGAGAGAATCGTTTCAAGTGGTTTGAACATGTTATACGTAGACCTAATAGTGTGTCCATTAGAAAGAGTGATTTGATAAGTTTTAAGGGAAGAGTAAGGCGTAGGGGAAGACCTAAACTGACTTGGATGGAAACATTGAGAAAAGATATGATAGCTTGTGGCCTTACAAAAGATATTGCACTAAACCGAGCACAATAAAAAACCATGATTCATGTAGCTGACCCAGCTAGTCGGGAAAAAGGCTTAGTTGTTGTTGTTGTTGTTGTTGTTGTTCCCTCTTCATTAATCAAAAATTCTCTTTTTCTCCTTTACATTTTTTAACAATCAAGCAGCTCTTGGAGAGCTGCTCTTTGAAGTAGAACATTTGTAGTTGTTGTTGTTTATTTCCATCAATCTTTTTCATTTGGTAAGCCATAGATTATGAAGATTCAATTTTTTTCAAGTATTCCTAGACTTATTAAATATTTTCCTTGACTTCTTCTGAATATTTTCCTAGACTTATTAAATATTTTCCTTGACTTCTTCTGAATATTATGAACACGAAGAAAGTTGTGCAAACTTTAATATTTATGCATGCCATTATTTTAAAGGTAAAAAGAATCTCATAATTAAAGAGTCCCTTTCATGGGATCTAGAACTGAATTAAATTATATGACTTTGGACATCAATGCAGAGAAATTCATAATACATCACTATGGTTTGCATGAAAATTAGGTAAAACTTGTTCAAATTCAGTTTCAGTATAAAATTATAAAGAAAACTGATATGGTGCTATGCGCGTAGCACACCATCACGAAAACGCGCAAAAAAAAAGGAAAAGCATGCATCACAAAGCATGAACGGATTTTGACGCGAACACATCAAAATGAAAAAAAAACAAAACAAAACAAAACAAAAGTCCGTCGTTCTCTTTTCTCTCCTCACTCCTCAATTTCTCATCGCTCTCTTTTCTCGCCACTGTGCCACACCACCACCCTCCAGCGTCACCGCCAATCTCCGTTCATTTTCAAGCTTTTCGGCTATCACCACCACTCCCCGGCCATCACCATTCCCTCGTCGAACCGCTATTGTCACTCGCCTGATTGTCGAGGTTTCAAATTTGACATGCAGTGAGATTCAAAGAGTAAAAGAAGGAAGGAGGAAAAGAAGAAAGAAGGAAGGAGGAGGAAACAAAAGGGGAAAAAACAGGAAATGAACGCGGTGACGGGATCGGGGGGTGAGAGAATCCCACGCATTGCGGATCCACGTTTCGGATCTGCAGAGTACACTATATACTTCGGAAACAGACGTGGAGCGGAAGAAGAAAGTATAAATCACGTAGCTAATTCAGTTACAAAGTCCGTGTAACAACCCACTTGATATAGTGTGCATATTACGTCACCTTAATCCATTATATCTACTTTTTAAAGACAAAATGCACAATTCTTTATCACCAGGTAATTAACAAAATTCCAAATTTATGTGTTCAAGCACTCGATATCAATTTTCAAAGAGTACACAAGACAAAAAAAAATTAACAAAAATAAATTCTATCATACATATATGAAGAGATAGATAAAACAAAATAGCATAATATTGATCTAAATTTCAAGTATAAAGAATGGTGAATGACCTTCTCGAACTTCAAGGTAATATCCCTTAAACAGTTGCATCCTGCGACACGAAACTCTACAGATGCTTTCAGTACTCGGCTCAAGAACCATGCCAACAACCTTGCAGCAAATCTTCAACAAGAGATAGTATAAGCCAAGGTATAATTTAACAAAAGGGTGTACTTATGTTGGTTGTAAAAGGACAACTACGAATATTAAAAGATTTTAAAAGAGGAGCTACTAGGGCACTAGTATTAAGAAAACAGATAGAGAAAGAAGCATTTTGTTCCAGAGGTACCAACTCTAATTTATAATAAGACATTACACATCACATATGTATAAATAAAGTGTTGGACAATATAGAAAACATTGAAATTGCTCCGGAAAGTATCAAAACCTTTGTCTGTATACACATACATCGCCATGGATGTTGATATGGCCCAATTAAAAAGATTTCCAAACCAGTTACCTAATTCACTCTAAACCTCCCGTACCGCGATCTTGTTTGATCACAATATTTAGTAATTCTTTCAAAAATTACCACAGAAGAAAAGATAATCCCATCCATTCTTTAATTGCAAAAATTACCGATAGAAGAAGGGTGCAAAAAAAATAATAAATAGATTTAATTTGAAAACAGATAATGACTACAAAAAATAACAGAATAATAACAAGAAAAGAAAGATGGATATGGATAAGATTAGTTTAGGGATATCCTTTTATTTAATTTTTCCATTTTAATTTCTTCATTAGGGGCCGTTTATTTGCTAGCACATAAAATTGGTAATCGGATTTAAACGAGTGAGAACAAAAACAGTGTTTTTCATTATTTTGTTGGTCATTGTCTGTTAGCAAGGAAAACGGCAAGAATTCACATGCTAAAATAATACATTGTTTTTTCTTTGTTAGTTTGCGAGGAAAATTAAATGACGAAAAAAGAAAAGAGAAAGAGAGAGATAAGTTTTCCAAGCCAATTCACCACAATTTATGGTGATTCTGTTTTTTGGCAATTCTGATGAGTTGTCATAACTCTAACAAACTCTCATTCCTCTCAAACAAACAAAGCATTTTAAAATATGGAAAATAGTGGAATTGAAAATGTTGATGTGGCATGCTAAATAAAGTAAATCCATGGTCTTTTCTATCAAACAAACGGTGTCTTAGCTGAAAAGAGATGGTAATTGATAAGATTAGTTTAAATAGTTAGTCACAGGAAGTGCATATAAAATTAAAAAAATAACTTTAAACTAAATTATGGTTTTTGTTGTTTCCTAATAAATCATATAATTATGTAGTCATTAGCAAGAGACATCATGCTTGATTATAATAAATCACACGTAATCATCATGTACTCATTAGTTGTGTACACATGTTATATATCCGTATTTCAACGATCCAATAAAATGTATCTTAATGTACAACGAACAGAACTAGCGAACCAATTAAGGCTACCCCTACGAATTGCGAATTTACAAATTAACGAACCGTGAACTTGTACCTGTATTGCGAACCAAGCGAATCTAGGTAACATTGATCCAAACAGATGGACCAAATATTAAGAGATTAGAAAAACATTGTACTTCAAACAAAAGTGAAGGTGGGCTTGGCATAAGACACCAGACAGGTAAAAGGAAAACCCCGGGTTCCTCCCATTATAAAGTCTAGCGAGGTTCCATGCAAAGCCTTATCTTGCATTAAGAAGTGATTATTTTCACAGCTAAAATATGTGAACTCCAAGTTATGTATAGTGCCTTACTTCTAATAAATAACCGCTCAAATACTACAATTGTTGCAACTTCTGAAGTGGTAGGCCCTATATAGCACGGGTACCTCTCAAGGAGCCATACAGGTACTCAAAACACGTTGGACACCACTTCATGGACACTTGTCGGACACTCCTCGTGAACGTCCCAATTTTAATTGTACATCTTGTAACACCCCGTACTTACGCGGGTATATATATAATATTATATATAGGAATATAATATATATATATATATGAGATGGTTGGTTGGTTGTGGCCTATAGAAGGATCCTATGGGATTATGATCAAGGATTGATGAAAGTGACCTATAGGGCATAGGCTGTTAATTGCATGAAAATGACATGCATGCATGGGGTTTGACGTGAATGGCTTGGACACTTAGTCCCATATCGAAAATTGGTGGAGAAATGTGTGAGTATATATAGGATTCCATATGATAAAGGTTCTCCTAACGGATATACCCACCTTTTGATGGTGCCTGTGGTGGGCGTGGCTAGAGTTTTGTGTCCGTTCTTTCGCGTGCGCGCACGTGTAGCCACATGCACAGCTGATCCGGGCCCGGGGCGTTACACATCTTATGTGTTGGGCACTTCTTAGATACTTCCCCAAGATGCATTGGGAAGATAATGATAATATTATTAGGCATTTATGAAATGAGGTTGTTAATGACAAGAATTATGGAGAGAAAAGGCATGTCTTGCATGTTTGTTTTGTATGATTGTGCACCTATATAGCACAAGTACATCTATTAAGGAGTTGAACCCATATGGGACACGTGTTGAACACAACACTTTATGCACACTGTTGGACACTCCTCATGAATGTCCCAAATTTTATAATAATTTCATGAATGCCGCAATTTTTATAATATATCTTAGGGTTTTTTCCACGTGAATGTCCCAAATTTTATAATAATTTCATGAATGCCGCAATTTTTATAATATATCTTTGGGTTTTTTCCACGTAACTCCCACACGTTTTCTTAATTCCAAATAACTCACTCATAAATCACTAATTCCATATAACTACGGTGACCAACTCCAAAAAAGACGCATCATAACTTCATTTGCAACATCATGGGAATTGTGATCTATGAAACCCAATTTTCGAGAAAAAATCTCAAGTAGAATGGTCAAGAACATAATAAGATCGCAAGGATAGAAAAGCTATTTTTTTAGAATGAGACCCTTCCAGTTCATTTTTTTTCTTGAAAGACTGTTCAATGGATCATAATTTTCATGATTTTGCAATTGACATCCTGGAGGATCGCTTTCGGAGTTGACCGAGGGAGTAATATGATAAAAATGATTTAAGAGTGAGTTTTATGGAATTAGAACATTTGCTAATGAGTCATGTGGAGAAACCCTAAATCATATATGTTGGACACTTCTTAAATACTTCGTCAGCATTTCTCATAACACATAATCAACAATTTTCAAGCACATCTTCATATTTCTTATTTCTTATATTAATTTATTGTAGTTGCTTGCATGTAAATCTCCATTCATATAATGTAAAGTGAAGTATTATCACTTTTTTGTGAACAATATATCTTTCATTTTGATTATGACCAACAAATTATATTGTTAAACACCGTTTAGATAAATTTTATGATTAATTGACATAACATTCAAGTTAAGTTATATAATATTATAGTTGTGTCTGTGTGTCCTACTTTAACAAATTTGGTGTGCGCCATATACTACCTATATGCATGCTCCCTGTGTCCTACTTTAACAATATTGAATGGCATGTATGAATCCAACAAGGATAAGATTTTTATAAAAAGCAATGAGTTCCTAGAGATGAGAGGATTTAAATCATGTTTTGCATTATATTCGATGAAGTTCTTTGGAAGGGTTGTCAAAGGAGTTTTAATATGAACCTTTGACATATTCCTCACAAAATTATTAGCATGTGCCACGCATATATGTTTTCCTTTTCATGAAGAAAGCTTCATATAATCCTTAATACATCACAATTGTTATAAATTTTCAAGTCACATACATAATACATAATACAAATTGGAGTCTAATTTATTCCTTCCAAGGAGTCCAACAAAACACACCCCTCTCCCTCTATATAATAGTATAGACAAAGACGTACCCAAGATGCTCCTAAAACTATCTCAAAGAACATGTAAAGTCGATCATTAATCAGTTATTAAAAATCAAATTATATCCAACCAAATTAAGTAATTAACTAATATGTTTGCTATCTTTTGGATATTTCCTTAACTTTTTGTAGGGTTCACAAATGGAGGCAATGATATTCAATCGGAACGTGGATAAGCATTAATCTTCTTTTCAAAAAGGAAAAGTATATTGCCTAAAAAATCTAGATGTGAACAATTCAAAACTAATTTTCGAATTGTAAATAATAATCTACAATGCATAGTAAGTGAAAATACAACGATTGAAGAAGATGAAGATTGCACCGATATCCCTTTAGCTGTCTATAATTTTCTCGACTTTAGTACAACATCCGAGTTAGCAGAACAACCCAAAAGTTAGAAGGGTAATGTGAGAATTATAACATTTTTTTATTAATTTATGTTTATGATAATCTATGTTGTTCACATTACATATTTTGTTTTGTATGCAGACATAACTGGAATGCTTATGGAAGATAGAGCCATAAATTGGGTTAAGCAGGATAACAAAAATATTCCCCTTCGAGAAAATATTCTTGCAGATGCATTGTAAGAGTAATTTTTGAAAAGGAACAAAAAAATATTTTCATATTCACCAACTTTCCCTCCCCGGTCCACCAACTTTTCATCTTTAAATGTTACTTTCACCATTTTTAGTACAAAATTTTAAGCAACTATCGCAATTAATTCTACATGTTGAACCACGAGCATGGTGTGGTTTCAACATCAAGAGAAGAGCTCCAGTATACCCCCTAAAAACTTTCCTAGATTCCCCCACCCACTTGACCAACCTCTTCCACTCTCAAATCCTTTTTGTTTTCCCAATCTTATTACATAATTTTCTTTAACTTTTGCAATTAATTCTAAATTTTTAAGCACGAATCTGGGATGGTTTCACCATCAAGGGAAGAGCTCTAAAATACCCACCTAAAAACCCTTAACTTCTTCCCTAAACTCACCCACCAACTTCACCAGCCTCTTCTATACCAAATGCTTCTTTCCAACTTCTAAATACCCAGTGAATGATAATTCTTTATCCTACTACTAGAATTTTTGGGTAACATATTTCTGGGAGAACCTATGTGAATCCCCAATTCAGAGAGCCGGAGGCAGTAAAATTAGAAGAAACATATAAATTAATTTTAGCTGTTTCATATGCATGGGCAATAAATATTTCGAGGAAAATCACTCTCTTCCAGGAGCATGTGACTTTGTCCAAACACCTCATGTCAATGAATGTGTGAGGATTTCCTTATACTAGACCCCCTTGCTTAAGGGAGAAACATATTCAGGTAAGACATGCAAGAGTAGGGCTGCAAACGAATCGAGCTATTCGCGAGCTATTCGGCTCGAGCTCGGTCAAAGCTCGGCACGAACCGAGCTCGTTTCGTAAACGAGCCAAGCTCGAGCTTGAATTTTTTTTTAGGCTAAGCTCGCGAGCTATTCGGCTCGAATATGGTCAAAGCTCGGCTCGTACCGAGCTCGAGCTCAAAATTGAGCTTGTTTCGTAAACGAACCAAGCTCGAGCCTGAAGGTATTCGGCTCGGCTCGGCTCGATTGCAACCCTATGCAAGAGGTTTAACGAGGGAAGTGAGTAGGAATTCTTTGTCGCCCAAGGGCCATTCATTCATCACTCCACAATAACACAATTAAAGAAGTGTTAAATGGACAAACATCTTAACGTAATTATCGCATAACCTTTGCCAATTCTGCCCAACCCCTAAATATACATCAAGGGAAAGCATAGCAAGATGAGTAAGTAGTAGTATCACTCACCAGTGATTAGGACAACAAATTCTTATTTCAGTCTTTACCGAAATTAGTAAATTAGCCAACTGCTTTACAGGGCCAGCCTAGACAAACAATTAATTTTTTTAGCCAAATCCTTATCTTTCTTTCAACTTCTAAGACTCAAAACGCCCTCCAAAATCATGAAATAGTTTGTTATGCTATAATTATCCTCCAACCACTACTAACAATAGAGTACTAATCAATGTTGATTAAACTTACTTTATTAATAAATTCATCTCTACTATTACAAGTAGAAAGTTGAGGTTGTATGTTCTATGCACACATTTTACTTTTCAAACTCTACAAAATCTCCACATAAATACAACCAACAACTTCACATCTTAATCACAACTTCTTTTATTTTACTTTTTTTATTTTAAAAACACATCCAAATTATATCGATTATGCACTTAATTTGTCTTATATAAAATTTTGATTTTTAACAAAACATGCGTTGGCCCGTGCAAAATTGCAAGTAATTGATGGAAACAACTCTAGATTTATCCAAACACATCCATCTGCTTCGCAAACGAATCAATATCGCAACAGAAAATTGAATTCTAAAAAATAAAAGTTCGAAAGGTTAGGTCTTACATAAAGACGACCCAGCCGGCGGCAGCGAAAGCAAGAAGAGCGATCAAGAACTTGGCCGGTGACGACGCCATTACAGATAATCTCTGGATCAAAAATCCTACGCGAATTTCACTCCACCTAGCGAGAAGGAGACGAAGAAGAGATCCGTCGCCATCGGAATCGACTTAGCTTTGAAATTCGGGACGAGATCTGAGGTTAGGGAGAGAGAAGAAGAGGAGGATTTGGGGATTTGTTTTTGTTGGAGAATTGGGGGTGAATGTATATGAATAAGAGAGAGAGTGAAGGGATGGGGAATGAATTTAAGGAATGAGCGATGAGAGCGGTGGGTTGTTTCCGGTTAATGCGAATCTGGGGACATGGGAGAAGTTGCAAGATTGGAAGATCAAAGAGGAGAATAAAAATATTGAACGCGAGTGCAAAGGGAATAAAGGCAGATTTGGATTGAACCGCACTGGATGGATGGATGGATGGATGGATGGGTTCTAGTGCTCCTTCTCACGTGTGATGCCCGTCGGAGAATTTTATTTACCAGTAATATACACGTGGAATGAACGTATTAATTTTTTTAAAAAAATTAAAGTGAAACTCTGATTTATACGTGCAATGCTTGTCTTAATAAATATGATTATATATTTTTAAAACTAAATGTGAAGAATATAATGAAAGAGTTTGAGTTGCACCTGTGTTGTACGTAAGTAGGTAAATTTATAACTCCAAATTAAAGTAAAAATTATGAAGTAGTGAGGACTCGAACGTGAGACCTTCTTCATATTAGTTATACACGTGCAATGTACAAGGTTTTTTTTTTTGGTTTCCTGGAAATCTTAACTTGGGAATTTACTTTCCCATATTTGGTATGCTAATTTTTAATTTCAAAATCTCATTAAACTAAGATTCCTAGGAATATTTTTTGACACAATTCTTAAACGGGGGGGGGGATTCTTAGATTCCCAAGGGCTTGGGAAAATGTTACTTCTTTAAAATTACAAATTTGCCCCCCAAAAAATCCTCTTCCTCTTTCTTTATATTTCTTCTCTTCTTTCTCCCTCAAAAACCCATCCCCACTTTCTCCCCCAAAAGACTATGGTTAACATAGATAAAGTGTCTGATCCGCTTGTCGTTTGGGTCATTGCTAGGGGCGACGAGGAAGAGCGTACGATAGTTGGAGAGGATGAACGGCATACAAGCAAGGGACTGAGTGAGAGATTGAGCCCAAATTGGCACGAGAAAGTTGTTCTGGCGGGGGTGGCCGATCAGTAGGACTAGATTTCGTTGTATTTTTGTTTGTTGGTTGGTGTGTATGAATTCCAGAACCCATCATGTTGGGATATGAACTTCATAAGCCTATTTTTTGTTGTTTGTTTTGTTAAATTTTTTAATGAAACGCGGGGGGAGGGAGCAATTGCCAACCTTTTACCATCGAAAAAAAAACATAAATAAAGTGTCTACGGTAAACTCCCCCAAAAGACTATGGTAAAGCCACTAAAAACAAATGAGATAACATTTGGTTGGGAAATGGATATGTTACTACAACAGGTTGCAATAGGAATAACGTCCCAGGGATTAATGACACTTTATCTATGTAAAAGAGGTTAACAAAGGAAAAAGACTATTATTTTTTGTAATTAATTAATATAGTGTTTCTGAGCCATTCAATGAGAAAGGAAGAATTCTAAGCAATGTTGTATTTGATGATTATTTGAATCTTTCGAGCCATTACAAGTTATATTCTCACTTTGTAGAATTATGTAACAGTTGCTCATGTTCTAATATTCTCTTTATTTGTGTCTTGCTGTGTTTTTTTAGGTTTATTTGGATTTTCATTTAAAGAAAATATTTGTGAAGAGAAGCAATTGAAAATATATATATATATATATATATATATATATATATATATATATATATATATATATATATATATTCAAATATTAATATCCAAAACCTGAGTAAAATCAAATATTTATGTATTTCATCAAACAGTTTGTTTTGTTATTTGAGGATGAGAGGGGTATTTTGGATAATAAGATTAACATTCTGGATAATAAGATTAACATTCCCAGAAAATATGTAGCTCAACCAAACATAGAAAATTAAGTTTCCAACTAACATTCCTAGAGATGTTTAAGACATACCAAACATATTTTATGATTCCTAAAAATCATAAATCCTGGGAACCAAAAAAAATTTTTGTACCAAACGCCCCCTAAGGTCTTCTCCCATTATAATATTAGAGATTAAAAGGATTAATTAATTTTTTTTTTACAAAAATTCGACCTCCTGATGTAGCATTTTTTTAACAAGTATTTTCCACGTAAAAAAATATAAATTTTAAATTCTAACACAGTAAGGACTCAAATCTGAAACATCCATCATATTAGTGTACGTGCGTCACACGCATTGATAGATTTACAAATGACACTAAGGCATTCTCTCATTATAATATTAGAGACTAGTAATTTGCACATGCTATGCACATTTTCATAAATTTGTTTGTTTTTTAAGTAAAAACTCTAGCAAAGTGAGGACTCAAACTTGAGACTTCTTTCATATTAATTATGTACGTGTGTTGCACGTGTTGATAGATTGACACTAAGGTCTTCTCCCATTATAATAATAGAGATAAATATAATAATAATAACTAATATTCTGTACGTACGATGCATGTTTTAATTAAAAAAAATATAGAGTAAATAATAAGACGTAATCTAGCATCGAACCTGAAACCTCCTTTTACTCGTACATACTATTTACAAATTATCCCTAGTAGCACAAACTTTTATTTTATATGAGCGACATTTTTGCAAATAATTATGTCGTAAATAAATTTGAACTTTGAAGGTATTATGGTAACTAACAACAATTGAGTAAATGAATGGTTTAACTCCCACTTATAAAAATGAATGGTTGATATTAGATGGTTGAATGTCTACAAATGACAACCCAACTCTCCCATCATAATATTAGATATTGTGTGGTGTAGATTTAATTGAGGTTGAATGCATACAAATTAAAGGTTGTCTACAAATGACAGCTCTCCTATTATAATATTAGAGATAGAGATTACAGATAACTAGTAATTTACACGTGCGATGCACGCCTTAATAATATAGTTTTTTAAATTAAAAATTAGATGTAGTCTGGGTTTGAACCCAAGACTTTCTTTATAATAGTTATGCACATGTGTTGCACGCGTCGGTAGATTTACAAATGACACTAAGGTCTTCTCCCATTATAATATTAGATTAGATATTAGAGATTAGAGATTAGAGATTTACACGTGCGATGTACGTCTTAGTAAATACAGTTATTTTCAAAGTCAAAATTCAGAAGTAGTCTGGGTTTGAACCTAAGACTTCCTTTATAATAGTTATGCACATGGGTTGCACGCGTTGATAGATTGACAAATGTCACTATGGCCTTCTCCCCATTATAATATTAGAGATTAGAGATAACTAGTAATTTACACGTACGATGCACATCTTAATAAAAATAGTTTTTTTAAATAAAAAATCCATACGTAGTCTAGGATTTGAACCTATGACCTCCTATATAATAGTTATGCACGTGTGTTGCACGCGTTGGTAGATTCACAAATGACACTAAGGCCTTCTTTCATTATAATATTAGAGATTAGAGATTAGAGATATTATATTATATTATATTACATTATATTATATTATATTACAGAGCAGAGATATATACCAATTTTTAAAACTATTCGCAAGAAAATGTAACTTGTCAAACTAATTGTGGTAAGGGACTTAACAACTAAACTCGTCGTTCCCAATAGCGAGCTTAGTTATTTCATGCTCGTTGTTGGTATACAACGAGTGTGTGTGTGTGTGTTTTGGGGGGGGGGGGGGGGGTCGCCGTTTAGTTCACACACACACACACAAAAAAAAAAAAAACGATGCCTTTTTCCCCGAAAGTCTAACAGAGAGTTTTTTAGTTCAACATTTTCGAACAAGACTTGTCGTTGGGAACGGCGAGGTTCTTTACGCTAAACTTGTAACACCCCGCAAAATTGGAAATTATAATTTTGCCCTCGTGTGTTATGCACGTGTATTTTGTAACGTATTTTCACCACATATTTTGATTACCGACTATTTATATATTTTCAGTTATAATTTTTCCCTATTTTGAGTTAACAAAATTATAATATTTCGATATTTGTATTCTACGTGCTTTCTACGTGTTTTCAATACACATATTAATTACATATTTTCCGCCGCTATGGGTGATAATTTCTGGGTTCTAATTATTTATTTTATGTTTACAAATCTATTTTTATAAAACTGAAATTTATTTTTTCCCTATTTCGATTAAAATGCATTTTTCGATTTTCTGCACGTATAATGCACGTGCTTTCTACGTGTTGTGATTTCATCATGAAATATATGTAAATTAGTAAATATAATTTTGGTTATATTGTTTTCGATTATATTTAATAATTTTTCATCAATAAAATTAATTTTTCGCATTTTGATATTTTACGTGCGATACACGTGTTTCCTACGCACATAGTAATTACGTCATAGAATATATAAATTAATAAATAATTTTTTTATATTGTATTTAACATTTTTTTGTTGATAAAGTCAATTTCAGTATTTCGGTATTTTACGTGCGACGCACGTGTTTTGGTGTTCGTAGATGAGTGTATTTGTTTCTAAAATAAAATTCGGAGTGTGTGTAACACTCGGTAGTTTTCAAAAGAGTATATATATATATATATATATATATATATATATATATATATATATATATATATATATATATATATATATAAAAGGTATAGTATATGTATACTATACAGTGTTATATATATGGGTTGATATATATGTGATAGTTTGTATGTTAATATGTTGTTGGCTGTTAGGTGAATTGTATGCATGATGGCATAACTAGGTAAATGTATTATTATGGTTAGTTGAAATGTATTAGGTGGGTCCCAACGTGCAAAGAAAGCACACCAATTTGAGCTGTGGACTCCGGTCAAATGCCCAAGGGTGATGTAGCCAAATGCCCAAGGGTGATGTAGCCTACGGGTTCCTGTACAGCACAGTGCTGGATTTCGGTTTTGAGCTGTGGCTGGTTACATGCTAGAGAGGAGAGAGGATTTAAATGAGGGGGTTATGATTTGAAGGATTAAGAGAGGTGGTGAGTTGAAGAGTTGGGGGTTTTTGAGAGTTAGGAAAATGAAAGGTTAAAAAAATTAATTTTAGTAATTTATTAGGTGTGTAATTTTGTAAATTGAACCCTAGCAAAATCTTATAAATAGTACCAATTTCTTCTCATTTTACACACCAAAAGAAAACAAATAAGAGAAAGAGAGAAAAGAAAAGAGAAGAAGAAAGAATAAGAGTAAGAAAAAGAAAGAGAGAAGAGAGTTTTGTGCTTGGAGGCCATTGCTAGGAGGAGAAGAGCTAGGAATCCTTGGAGCTAGAAGTGGTGATCATTCTTTCAATCGTTCAAGCTTTCGATCAAGGTGGGTGATCCTATGCTTTCTAATTGTAGAAATTGTATGCTAATTATTTTATATGACTAGTATGAATTGAATGTGATGAGAAATGTGTAGATAAATTCCGTGCTAGCAACGATCTTGTTGAGGTTTAGTGAATATTTGATTACCATGCTAATTAAAAGGGTTCAACTAAAGGATTAATCTTATGAACCATGTTAGAATGCTTGCAAATTTATGATTTGTCCAATGTGTGATGTGTATGAATAATTGTGTGAGAATATTATATTTCGTCATATGTTTAGAGACGTGATGATTTAGAAAGAAAAAGAAAAGAGAAAATAATTTTTGTTACTACCACGAAATTTGTCAACATAAGTTAAAAATACAAGTTGTTGCATGAAAGAATTTCTTTGAGATATCTATGGTTCATTCAGAGACATATCTGATTTTTAGCACAAATTCTAGTTAGTATAATGATTGGACATAAATTAGTTTTAAGAAATATGATCCTTAATTTTCGAGTTTGGGAATAAATGCAAATTTTTGTAAAGAAAGGAAAAATCTATTTTTGAAAATGAAGATAGATTATAAAAATAAATTTGAATTTACTTGATTATTATTTTTTAGATTTCATCTCAGTCCAAAAGTGAGATTTATTCCAATGTCCTAAATGATTGGATTATTGGGCGAACAAGTGTTATTAAAAGAAACCAAATTCAAATTAGTATTAACAAAAATACATTAATACAACTTCTAAACAGAAAATATAATTGGACTTATTGGTTAGCCAGTGAATACTATTTTATAAGAGGTCCTGGGTTCGAATCTTGATAGTTAACTTTTATTTTGTTTTACTCAATAAAAATCTGAATCGGTACTGTTGGTATAAAGTGATTTTTTATCCGATTCATGACACAAGTCCACAATGGACTTAGTGGCTAGCCTATTGGACTTTGGGCTCTGCTGTGAGTGGTCGGCAGACCCGGGTTCGAAACTGGCCAGTCCCTTTTATATTTTTTTTTTGTTTGTTTGTTTTGTTTAATTGTTCTGGACACTTTCTGACTTGAAGGAAGTTTGGGAAAAATTTCTTTTTTTTTTCTCTTATATTCTAAAGTCATATAAATATCCATTAAGAATGATTCTTAAGTTTAATCTTATATTGTTTTGTGACAAAGAAGTTGAAATAGTAAAATGCACTTTGTTTCCAAAATTATTTTTTTGAATAAATAGTTCTTTTGAAGAGAAGGAAAATATGTAATAAGATTCTCGTCATAAACAACCCTTTCGTTGAGTAAGAATGCTAAATTTGATTAAAAGTTTGTGTGAATTCATATAAAGTTTAAAAAGAATTTCTTTACAAATTATTTTGACTTGACAAGATCATGTTTATTTGTTGACGAGATCATGTAAATATGCTTGTTTGTAGTTAGAACTTTTATGTGATTAATTTCTCAAAAGAGATTTAGATTTATGCTATAAAGTCATGAAAAGAATTGTTGTCATAGAAAGATAGTGATTGAATTGAATGAATGATGCTAAACAAGGCATATAACAAGCTGTAAATAGATAATGAATACTTTGAGTTAAGACATGCTTATTAAAGGGTGTGAATACCCATGATTCTTGTACATGAAAACTATGATTTAAGTGTTGTGAGACCTCGGTTACCGGCAATATTGAAAGAAAGATTTAAGATATTGCCGTGGGGCGATCTCGTATTTTGTGAACAAGTCCGGTAGGAGGTAATACTGATTCTAAGAATGATAACGCATTCATGTCTTGAACTAAATAACTAGGCACATAAGTGAAGATGTAGTAAACTTAGGGAAACGTAAGTGGGGTGCTCTATATAGTCGGCGGTGGACTCCAAGACTATAGACCCAGTTGGTGGACTGAGGTTGCCCTGTGGGAGATGGATTATTATATTTTAATCCGGGACTATGAGGACGGGTCAGCGGTGGACTCCGGGATCTTGAGTAGTCGGACGGATGGGTTTTGTGTTTACCGTCTCCAATGTATATATATATACTGGGCTAGAGGGTCATATACGGGACGATTCGCACGATGTGGAATCTGTTATAACAGCCGGCGGTGGACTCCAAGGCTGGGATTCAAATTCGTAGAATAGTCTGAACTTTGTTTTGCTACCAGGTAGTTTTCATGGCGAGGGATCGAGCCCTTTATTGTGGAGAACGTAGGCACTTGCCCTCGAATCTATGTAGTATGGGATGCATAGAATCCGAACAAGTGTGCATTAGTGTCATCCTAGTATAGGATTGTGTGCATTAGGTATTAAGGCATGACATACACTTATGTTTAGAATAATCACCTTTGACACTTTAATTGTTCATTCAATCTTTTTGTGATTTGTCAAAGTATGAGATCGTTATACTATTCCCAGCATAGAGAGGATAGCCGTGTATAACATTTCGTCAGTTATAAGTAACTGACGTGCCCACAGATTGACATGCAGGTAATGGACTATTCTTGAAGGAGAAAGGATAATATGATGCAATCGATGGCTCAATTTATAAAGTTGTATAAGTTATATTTTTGTTTTTTTGTTCAAATGTTGTAATCTTTATTTCTTCCGCAGTGTAAAAACCAAGTGTAAATAAACTCTGATGTACTATTGGAAAAGTTTTAAAATTCCTTGTAAAATTGTACGAAGTGAAGTAAAGATCCTGTGAAATCTCGAATTTATCCTTATATTTAAAATTCGGGGTGTTACAGATGGTATCAGAGCATGCTTCACAAGTAGTACAAGTTTATAAGGAACGATAAAAAGGGACGATAAATTTGGGAACAAGCCAAAAGAGTCCTTCTGTCAACCGGGTGTAAACAGCCCTAAGCGACACGGTATTTAAGCGTCTTCGGACCACCGCTAGCTGGGAACCGAATCCTACAGCTAACCCAAGTAAATCAGAACTTGATAGACTAAAGATTTGTTTAGGAAGAGTAGTAAGATCATTGACTATAGTCTAGAACCCGTGACACCTTATTGAGTAGTTACAACATTATTCCTGCAGACACTAGAGTGTGAGTTTCAGTCTATAGAGATTTAAATGTAAGTGATTTACATTTGTGTTGCTCTATACACTGATGTTTTCTCTTTCTTTTGGATGACTGGAGTCGTGAATGAAGTTGTTATTGAACTTGCATTCAATTTCATTCATGATGTTCTCCTCGTATACATTAATATGAGAGTGTATGCGAGCACATTTTCCCTTGGGTATCAGAGTGGCACAGTGGAAGCGTGGTTGGCTTGGACCGTCATTCATGATACCTTACACACTTCCCTCTCAAATTATTTTTGTAGATCATTATCATGGTACTTTCTCCATATTCAATATATAAATTTTTAATAAATATTTTCTTATGTTATTAAATCATTTGAATATTTATTATTTATCTATCTTCCTTAGTCTTGATATTTTAAACTTGTTTTTCAAACTTAAAATTTTGTCTTTCATGTATTTATGTCACTTTATGTTTACCCGTTTATATCTACTCTTACTTTACGTATTTTGTCAAGTTGCTGTTTATTAAATTAATATTGCAACCACTATTTTCTTCATTTATTATTTTGGAATTTTCTTATGTGCACTCATTTCATACGATTTGATTTCTGTGATACTATATTATTTTATCCTATATGTTTTTAACAAGATTGAAATTTTCTACCTATATAAATGTGACCTACTATTGTTTTGTTTGTTTACATTCGGTACTATTATTGCATATTTGTTTTGATAAATTCATTTTTCTATTAATCGCTATTCACTACTTTTATAGTTTTACACATCTTTAATATACTGCATATACTCACTATTTATACAATATCCCTTCTCAAATTTTAACTGTCTTTGCATTCTTAGTTATTACTTATATATTTTTTTTCCAATGATCTCTATATGTATCATATATTTCAATATTCTTATTATACATATCATTTTACCCTCATCTAATTACATTAATACTTTTGTTTATGGCTATTGTCCTAAATTGCTATACTATATAATTATTGGTTTCAATTGTGTTTTCGTCTCGTGTATGTGCCTTACACTATTTTGTCTTAATATTATAAATTATTTTTATTACTACAAATTTTTGTATATATATCTATTTTTATGTTTTTGCCGTCATAATTTTCAATTTCATTTACAACTTTTTCATTCCCTTATATATCACTGATTTCAAAATATAACGCCCAATATTCAAAGATTACATCTTTTCGTCTTCCATTTTAGTGCAACCTAATATCGAGAAGGCAAGTCTGCAGTTGGATACCAACGAGACGAACCTACACCAGAAGGAGATATCCTACTTTAATAAACCCTATTTTGTTTTCTATAATATTTACATACCACTAATCTATTTTCGTACTAGCTTATACTAATTTATAATCTGGTATTATATTATTTAAACTGATTTCTATCTTACTTGTGTAAATCACTATTTAATATCAACTATCTCCTTCCTAATATTTCAAATCTTTTCATACCGCTTTATCGTAATTTATTTTGCCACCAACTTATCGTAGATTTTGGTGTCTACTCACCTAACAAAAATAAATTTTGTATTTATACTTTTTCTTCAATTTGCAAATTATTTCTATATGATCAGTTTTCGCATTATTTCAATAATATATTACTACTTTTTCCTACTATGATGTTTGCTTTATTCTGACAAACTATTTATAATTTTCATGTCATACTATTGGTTGTCTCACTCTAGAATTTTTATGCCTATGAAATTTTGTACGTTGGTTTACTTGACAATTCGAAAGTATTTCAATGTATGCATTCTATTTTAAATTTTCAAATTTTATGCATAACTATTATAATTACCTTACAAACTATTTTATTAATTGATATACAATGTCATTTTATGTTTTCAACCAAGACTCATTCCCATTTATTTTGCCAAACTCTTATTCAATGGTCTCGTTTTAAATTGTTAATTCGATTTCGTTATATATTTTGTAAATTTTCTACAGTTTATTACATTGATAAATTTTTCCGAATTACCTATTGACTATGTTTCTTCGCCACATTGTTTTCCGAACTATTTCGAAATTAACAACTTAATCAACTTTTTCCTTTTATCCAATAGCTTAACTAATATTATTTTTGTACAAAATTTTCTTTCAAACTATTCTCTCAAACATATATTATATAAAAAATACACCTGATGTAAGAGGATGTTTGGTAATGTAACACCCCGCAAAATTGAAAATGACAATTTTGCCCTCATGTGTTACGCACGTGCATTTTGTAACGTGTTTTTACTACGTATTTTTATTTCCGACTCTTTATGCATTTTCCGTATTGATTTTATCTTATTTGTGTCAACTCAAATGCAATATTTCAATCTCTACATTTTTACGTGCTTTTTACGTATTTTTGATGCACGTATTGAATATGTGTTTCCACCATTACTTATAATATTTTATACATGTTTAAATTATTTATTTTATGTATTCAAACCCATTTTATAAAACAGAAATTTATTTTTCTCGCATTTTGATCTAAATACTTTTGTACGTGTAATGCACGTGCTTTCCATGTACGTAATGATTACGTCATGAAATATATAAAATTAATAAATACATTTGTCCTATATTTTATTTTTATTATCTTTAACATTTTTCCGTTGATAAAAACCAAATTTCGTATTTTTATGTTTTACGTGCGAAGCACGTGTTTTTCGGTGCGCGTATTTAAGCGTATTTATTTTCAAAATAAATTTCGAAGTGTGTATAACATCCCGTAATTTCTAAAATAAATATAATAGTATATATATAATGTATATATTATATACTTTGATATAAAGTTGGCTGGTTTGGTAATTATTTTGAAATGAATGAATGAATGGAGATAGGGGGCCACGTTGAAGGATAGGCAGCATTTGGTCAAAGCCAGGTGATCTGGGATTTTGAGGTGGGGCCCACTCAGACAGGAAAGAAAGATACAGAATGAGGCTTCCCTGTGTGTGCTTTTGATGACGTGGGCTTTGGGGCCCACATGGGAGAAAGAGAGAGCGGTTGAAGATGAGAAGTTGGGCTTTTCACTGTGCTTGACCGGTTTTGAATGTGAGAGGGTAGGGGTTATGGGAGTTAGAGATGTGAAGAGATAGGAGTTAGGAAAGTGAAAAGGTGGAGATTTAAGTGAGAATTTATTAGGTGGAGAAATTTGTACTTTAAACCCTCATTTTGACCTATAAATACACCACTCATTTTTCTTCTCTTGTCACACCTAAATTAACAAACTTAAGAGAGAAAAAGAAAGAGAGAAAGAGAGTATTTCTTGTGCTTTGGAGGCTTGCTAGGAGGTGACGGATAAGGAGGTGCTAGTTGGAGCTAGGAGTTAGAAGTGTCTCTTCATTCTTGATTTTCATTCTTCATAAGAGGGGGGTGGTTTCTTACTTTCTAAAAGTAGAGAATGCATGCTTAAATTTATAAATGAGTAGTATAGATTGAACATGATGTGATGTATGTCAATAAAATCCATGTTAATATAGTCTACCACGAATGAAGAAATCTTGTTGTGATTATGTAACTAAATGTCACCATGATAATTAGAAAAAAGAGCATTGACAAAAGTATTTATGCCATGAATCATGCTAGTGTGTTTGTAAATTTGTACATGTCCTTTATATGAAAATTTGTAGAAACATTGTTATATTCAGTATATGCCTTGATAATTAGAAAGAAAAATATTTTGAATTAATGTCATGAATCACACTAGTATACTTGATAAATTGTACATGTCAAAATTATATAACTTATATGTTAAAATTCTCTTTTGGAAACAGATTGTAGTAAAGTTCATTTTGAGAACAAATAAAATCTTATAAGGTGATTAAAAAGAAATATACTGCTACTTTTTGGAATGATGCAAATTTATGGTTATTAAAGAAAAGAAATAATATTTTCTTTTATTAATACAAAGTTTAAGTTATCAACAAAAAAATTTGTAATTTACTGTTTTTGAGAAAACTCAGTATGAATGGAAAAATTTTTGATCAAGTAGAAAGATTGGATCAATTGAATAATCGAGTTTGTGAAAAATAACTTAATAACCGTACAGTTGAACAAAAGCACATTAGTATATTTTCACAGTAGAAATTACTATTGGACTTATTGGTTAGTGGAGACTCCTTAAGATCATGTGCTGTTAGTATTGGGGTCACGAGTTCGAATCCTGGCAACCTGTTCTTTTTTTTATTTTGGCTTAAACAAATAAACAGTGAAGCGTTAATATATAGTGGCTTCGACCCACCTTTTTAACACAAAGCCCACATGGGCTTAGTGGCTAGTGGGGCCGGCTTTGGGCGTTCTCTGGGTGCTGTGCGGGTTGCTTGGTTCGAAACCTGATGTGCCCTTTTTTTTGTTGTTATTGATATTATGGGTGTTTTTTATGTTAGAAAAAATTGGGAAAGTGTATTATTCTTGTAAGATGATATAAAATTTATTAGAAATAATTCCAGAATTTTTCATGGATATTTGAGATATAAAAATGGAAATTTGAGATAGGAAAATAAATTATGTGACTTCAAAATTTTATTATTTGAGAATCGAACTTTCTTTTGTGAAGAAGAGTAAAATATTATTTTTTTGTGAAGTGATTTCTCTTGAAGAGATTACACTCTTATTTTGTTTAAAGAATATTTTGAAGTGAGTTGAGACAGTGTATGCGCTTGAATTTGTTCATGAGATTTCATGTGATAAAATTGTGTTCTTAAAACGAATTATTTGCTTCTAAAGATTATGAATGGATAAATGGATCATGAATAGTGACAAGACTAAGAAAATGATTACTTTGTGAATAAGTGTTAAGACAAGATATTGATCATTTGTGAATAAGTTGAAGATAAGAATATCTAAGTTTAAGGCATGTTTATTGAAGGGTATGTGTACCCATGGATTCTTGTACATGAAAAGTTGTGATTTAGAGTTAGTGAGACCTCAGATACAGGCACTATTGAATTGAAAAGAGTTGAGATATATTTTGAGATATGGCCATGGAGCTATCTCGTATTTTGTTGATTAAGTCCGGTAGGAGGTAAAACTAATTCTAGGTATGAAAATTTATTCATGTCTTGAACTTAAGAACTAGGCACATAAGTGAAGATGTGGTAAACCTTGGGCAAACGTAAGTGGGGCTCTCTATATGGTCAGGCGGTGGTCTTGCCGCGGCGGTTCACCGGGACTATAGACCCAGTCGCGCGGTGTACTTTGGAACTGTGGTGGCCTCATGGGAGACGAGCTTTTATTTTCAATCCGGGACTATGCGTGGTCGGGCGGATAGTTTGCCGTACTCCAAAGTATATACGGATACCGGGGCTAGATGGGCACTTGCGAGAAGTTTGCACGACGAGGAGTCTGTATAACAGTCGAGCGGGGGTCTTGCTGCGGCGGTTCTCCGGGACAGGGATCCATACTCGTGGAACGTCTCAACCTTGTTTTATTATTGGGTAGTTTGTCATGGCAAGGGATCGAACCCTTTATTATGGAGTACGTAGGTGCTTGTCCTCAAACCTATGTAGTATGGGATGCATAGAATCCGAACAAGTATGCATTTGTGTCATCTTAGTATGAAAACGTGTGCATTAGGCATTAAGGCATCGCATACACTTACATGTTTAGAATAATCACTTTTGACACTTTATTGTTCATTCAAATTTGTGGTCTGTTAAAGTATTGAGATCGTTATATGTACGGCATAGAGAGAGGATGGTCGAGTATAACATTTTCGTCAGTTGTAAGTAATTTAAGTGCCCATATCTTATTATGCAGGAACTGGACTTTTTCATGAAGAAGTAAAGAAGTTATGATGCAGCTGATTAATTACATTGATAAAGTTGTACAAGTTGTGTATTATTTTTATTATTGTAATTCATTTTTATCTTCCGCTGTGTAAACATTGTAAACAACTCTGTTGTATTGTAAAAAGTTTAAATTTCCTTGTAAAATTGTACGAAGTGAAGTGTAAAGATTCTGTGGAATCTCGAATTCGGTCTTATTTGGAATTCGGGGCGTTACATGCAAGGAATGAGTGGAATGGAAGCATGCAACTGCAAAAGTGAAGTAAAAGTGATGTAATACCCCTAGTATGTACTACTTTTCTTACAATGAAAATACATATACATTGTTTTATATATATATATATATATATATATATATATATATATATATATATATATACATACATACATACATACATTAATATTGTTATTGTTATTGTTATTTTTATCATACACTATTATTTCTATATTTATTTTTGCTTAGCATATCCATATGGTTAACTTTTTAAAAACCGAATATGTTTTCCTTCCTAAAAGCCCAACTTTCTTTTCTTAAAGCCCAATCCAATATGGTTATTTAAGGGGTTAAGTGAAATTAGTTTAAACCTAAGGGGGTTAAATGCAAAAAGGGGGACACCTAAGCATTTCTACATCTTTCCACACTTCACTACTTCTCTCTCTTTCTCTCTTTACAATCGGCAGCAACATCAGTATCTCCACCCCCTTTCTATATATATTTACCTATTACTACTACTCCTACTTCTATTAATGCTTTAACTACTACTACTGCTGTTGTTAGTGCTTAATACTACTACTCTTACTGCTGCTATACTACTACTCTTACTGCTGTTATACTACTGCTTACTACTTCTACTACTATTGCTTGCTACTCCTACTACCACAACTGCTGATTACTACTGCTGCAACTGCTGATTACTACTGTTGTAACTGCTGATTACTACTGCTGCAACTGCTGATTATTGTTGCTGCTACTGTTGTCTACTCCTACCACTACTACTACTATACTAATTTACTACTACTACTACTATACTACTTTTATGATTGGCGTAAGAAGTCAAGGAAGGAAGCAACTTGAAGCAAGAAAAAAAAGGAAGCATATTCTTGAAGTTCACAAGTTCACTAAGTAAAAGTGGGTATTCTTCATACCTCATGTATTTTATTATTATTATTTTTCTTTATATGTGGAATGATTGATTGATGCTTGCTAGAAAATGTGGTGAGTATTTTTTCTTACTTATGAATGTTGTGAATTTTTATATGCATAAATATACTAGTGAACAAATAAAGATTTAATCTTCGTGTTAAAGATGATAGAAAGTGTGAAAGACGAATCTTTTATGCATGATTATAAATAAAAATGTAACTCCTATTTTTCGTATCTGTATTTTTCTACTGTATTTTCATTTCTGGTATTCTTGTATTCAAATTGAGATCTGTATTGTTGTTCTAGTTCGAATAAAATCTCTTCTTTTGCTTCAACTCAATTTTGGTGCCAATATTTCTTTCAATTTGTATTATTCGTTCTGCTCTTTTGTGTCATTCTTCTTGTAGAAATTGACTATTCATTCCATCCTTTTCTTTTTCCCCAATTTTATTCAATTTTGACTAAGTCCCTAGTTGGATCCCCCTAAAACCCGCTATCCAAATACCCAATAACCCAAACCCCTCCCATTTAAACCCTAATCTCTTTTAACCCTAACCCAAAACCCTCCTAATACTGTTTAACCCTAAAAAACCGCCGCCAACCTTCTTTCCCGTCTCCTTCTCCCTCCATCAAATCGAACCCATTTCCCTTCACCAATCCCCATCGCCAGTTGTCACCTCTGATCGCCCTCATCGCCTCGTCACCTTACGTCATCGCCCCCGATCACCTCGCAACCCTCCACCATCGTCTTCTCGCCGAACCCAACTCCCGAACCCACTCCATTGCCATCGCCATTGCCCTCGAACTCAACTCTCCACCATTACCTCGCCCTCCGACCACCTCTAGCCACTCCCGCCGTCGTCCCCTTTCCACTTCGATCACCATCGTCAGTCGAAACTTCTCGAAGTCATCCCCAGCTTTCCTCCCCTGTTTCGAACCCAAAAACAGAGTCGCCGCTGCCACCTACCGTCGTCGCCGTCATTGACTGCTCCCCAGTCGAACCTCGGTGTCGTTGCTGCCGCCCAGCCGTCGTGTCGCCATGTTGAAGTCCCCCCGCGGTGCTGCACCTCCCCTCTTTCTCTCGCTCTCTGTTTCAGTGAAGGAGGGAAGAAGAAGGGCTTTTTGATTCCCGACTGTTAGATCTCATCAGATCAGATCTTGATTTGATCAGATCTGTGTGGGTGTTTGCTATTTGGCACCAGAGCAGATCCGGATCCGATCCTGTGTGGGTGTTTGCACGTGTCTCATACGTGCGTGCGTGTGTCCGTGCTAGTGCATAGTCTCTCGGGATTCTCATCTCGTATTGGTTCATGTTCGGATTCACCATCGTTCAGGCAAGTATTCTCCTTGTACAATTTATTGACCTAGTACAAGCATTTAATTGAAAATACCGCAAATAGGTTGTAGTTGTGACTCCTTCTTGTCTTATCAATCGTTGATCTTGAATATTTTACCGTCGATCCCTAAATCTTAAGAGTCACAACACCTTCGTCGTTATATTTACAATTATTTGGGCTCATTTTATCTCCTAGTCACATGAACACATGAAATTAAGAAACCCTAGATTTGTAGATGTGTGTTGTATCTTGGATGTGATGATCTTGCATTCCTTGGGTTGAGAAATAGATGTTGCTTTCTGATTTGATAGCCACTACACCCGTATTTGTATCACACATTAATCTTGGCTCATAATAACCAATTATCATGCAACTTATATATGAAAAACAGTCACACTTGTTGCTGTCCTGAACTTTACTTGCTGTTTCAACCCCTTTAAAGTCAAAATTTGAACTTGAGCCCTGAACATGAAATGTATCTCTAAATGTCTAGATGTCGATAGCCTCAAGAATTTTTGAATTCCGAGTTACGGTCTAGGATATATCGCAGTTTTACTGCTGCTGTGTCGGTAGTCGCAGATTCACAAAATTGCTGCACCTCTTTAGTTTGCAAATTATTTTAGCTATGCTACCAGTAGGCTATTGACCTGAAATTTTACATGCTGTTGATGGACACCTTAGAGAACATCCCCAAATTATCTCAGAATTAATTAATAAAGTTTCAACCTTATTTCACATGTATAAACTCAAATTCACAAATTCTGCCTGAACACAATAGCTGTATAGTTTGCTGTTTTGAGTCTTGACACATGTTACCACAACTTTTATGCACCTTAATTATATGCGTTGGAACCGGGCAGAAGTCTAATTTCTAGATCTTCTGAAGGATCCAATTTTGCTATCTTGTAGCAACGGGAATCGCGTTTTTGGTACAGCAATGTTGTGCTGTCCAGAATTGAAATTTTCGTTGTTCTTGATATTTTGATTCGTGTTGACCCTCGAATATGCTATATAGATACCTTAAACTTGTTCCATGTCCATGATTATGATTTATTGACTTGTTTCGTACACTTGCATGCTTGCTTAATAAAAATTAATAAAAATAACAAGCCAGGGTTTAAGGGAAAGACCATAGTTGTAAACAATATAGGTAAGTGTACGTGTTTCCCAGTACTCGGTTCATGAACTTATTGCACCTTGATGTATTCATGGAGCCGGTTACTTGGTTTATGAACTTGTTGTATTCATGAACCCACTGTGTGGTTCTTGAACTTGTTAGTATTCACGGACTCGCTTCGTGAACTTGTTATTTATTTTCGTATTCATGAACCGTGCTTGCTTGATACTTGATACCTGAGTACGCCGCCCTATAAAAATCCATTACTAGGCCTAAACGTAACTGATTTGTATGTAGCAACCATATAGTAAAAAGATGGCTGCATGAATTGCTACCTAGATAGTAATAACTACAAGACTTGATACATGAAACCTAAACTTGATAAATGCTTACTTGATACTTGATGACATGATACATGAGACTTGATACTTGAATATAATACTTGACACTTGCGACTTGACACTTGTACTTGACAACTTGACACTTGCCTTGAGACTTGTTACTTGACACTTATACTTGATACTTGTCACTTAATGTTGGATACTCTTATATGTCACTAGTCACTTGATCTACCATTAGTATTTGTTACCCAACCTGATCACTTGAGTTATCCTTCTTGCTAGTTAGTTCTTGAATTCCCACTACTTGTTGCATCCCTATTATATTCTTGATTCAAAATTTTGTTCCATGTTTCTTGTACTCGTTTTTACTATTTGTGGCCCTAACTTGCACTAAGGGCATTTTCTCTTGTTTTCCATATTTTTTCCTTTTTATAATTATTAAACAGACTTTGGAGACAAACTGCCTGCCGGGATTGATGAGCAGAGATTTTAGACTTCAAATGGAGAAAAGACATGCTTAGATTATTTGTTTTCTTATGTTATTTATTTCTTGCTACTTAAAACTTGTAACGGGCTTATGTTCCCGAGTTTTACATTTGATCCAGACTTGAAAACTATTTGGATATTATTATTAATTTGTTTTCAATTGTTTTCTGTTGCTTAATAAACTATTCATGCATGCTTGGTTGTATATATATCTTGTTATATTCTTGTTGTGATGCTGAGTCGATCCTACAGCTTATGGATGATGTTAAAATCATTCGCTGGGCTTCATCACGCGCTCGTATTCCATTCATTCTGATCCCTTCATATCCAATTCTTGATTCCTTATTTCCTACCATCTCTTACATTCGTCCTGATTTGTTGATTCCATATTGGGTATAAATTTATCCTTTTCGTACCCATGTTCTTTTGATTTCAGTATTTTCTGCTTGTCTCGTTAATCTCTTCTTATTTTAACTCGTGTGTCATTCATTGCTTTCCGTACCTTGCATTCATCTTCAATTGTTGAATTATTTTGAGTATCATGCTAGTTATTCCTTCCTTGCCATATTCTCTTCAAATTCTGCTTGTGCCCCCTCGTTCATCTTCCTTCATATTCAATTCTTTGATTTCTATTTTCTTTCGTCCCTTGTAGTCGTCCTCCTTTGCTGACTCTTTATTGAGTATACAATTCATTCTTCTCCTGCCTATATTTTCTTTATAAATTTTTTTCCGAAAAATTTATGTATTTCGACTATTATTTGTTATATTTTGGATCTTCTATAAAATTATTTCTAAAACAAAAATTTTGTTATTTCTAATAACTGTGTATTTTAATATCACCAATTTCAAAACGTAACTTCGTACTTAAATTGAGCAATCAATATCTAAGTATGTGTGGGAGATTGCATCATCCCGTTCATCGTTTTGATGCAACTTGATGTCGAGATGGCAAACATGCAACTAGACGTCAATGGAGGCAAATTGCAACTGGATATCGGGGAGGCAAAATGTGCAACCGAATATCTACATGGCAACCTGCAACCTGATGTCGTAGAGGCAAACCTGCAACTTGATGTCGAGAAGGCAAGTCTACAGATGAATATAAATGAGGCGAACCCACGTCAAAAAATTTCTACTACTATTATTATGAGTATTATTATTATTATTGTTATTACTATTAATATTATTATTATTGTATTATTTTATTCTTACTATTTTATTTTTGTTGTTAATATTGAATTACTTTCACAAAAATGATGAACCCCAAAATTATATTCTGTCTTACATTATTATCCTTACCAGTATTGTTATTATTATTATTATTATTTTTACCAGTATGATTACGACGATTATTACTGTTATTATTAATTTTATTATTTTTTGTTATTATTATTTTATTATTAATAAGTGTTGATTTTGTATTATTAATATTATTTTTTTTAACGCCCATTAGTTTTTACCTAATTATTTAAATTAAAGCGCTTATCTAAAGCCCAATTTTATTTTCCTTTGATTGAGGTATTTATTAATATCTAACTCGAGCCCAACCCAAATTCTCCTACCTATATTCTCTTTAATTTTGGTGTCTCATTCCTTTCTTCCTGCTTGGATCGTCGCTTGGTGTCATGTGGTCTACAACGACATGTCTGGAGCTTGGAACGTCACCATCAGAGTGTCGTAGCGGAAGTGTGGTGGTCTTTATAGATGACATCTTGGTGTATTCGCGGAACCGAGTAGAGCATGTGGAACATCTGAGATTGGTCTTGCAGACACTGAGGGAGAATAAGCTCTTTGGAAAACTCAGCAAGTGCGAGTTCTGGCTTGATCGAGTCACATTCTTGGGACATATTATCTTGGGCGAGGGAATCTCTGTAGATCCGTCCAAGATTGCTGCGGTGAAGGATCCGTCCATGTTGGAGTATGTAGTATGGGATGCATACGTTTCCAAATCAAGTTTGCGTTAGATTAAGAGCATGGTGTGCATATGAGTTGTGCATTAGAATCTAGATCATGACATACACCAACATTTATGTTTGTATGACTTTCAAGTTTCTTTTCTTCTGCATCAAATATTGATTGTTGAGGATTTTGGAGATTGTGGGTTTCATCCGCATTGTGTCGGTTCTATTCAATTGATGTGCCCACAGTTTACTAATTGCAGGATTGCTGATCGTAGAGCAGAAGGCTCGAGCTGTGGACAGCATCCAAGTGGAGGATATAGTTTCCATGTATAATGTAAGTTTCTAATTTCTTGTAGTTTTCCTGTGTTGTGTACTCATTGAAGTAAAGATTCTGGGTAAGTGTCACGAGCTTCCAGCATGTGGAACTCGGGGCGCTACAGAAGTGGTATCAGAGCTAAACTTCAAATTGTAGTACCAACACAGCAGGAAATTAGACTTGGATGCCTCAGTTAGAGCCAGATTTAGTTTGGATAGTAGGACGATCATGATTCATATCGTTGTACATCCAGCCTATGTTTATGATCTCCCTATATCCGGAACTAACCCTTGTCTATGTTTTCTTATTTTTGAAGGGACTGGGGAAGAAACGAAGGTGGCAGTAACGGAAGGACCGAGGGTGAAGGTAGAGTCTATCAAAGAAACAGAGGTAGCAACAACAGGAGGACTGAAGGTGAAGGCAGTGGAGTAAATCCTGCCAATCTCAATATCGAAGCAGATTTTGCTCGGGTATATCAAATAATGGGAACTTTATGGAGGACAGTCAAAATTTCTCACCACCACTAGGAACCCAGGAAAGGAATGCAGGCGATGCCATTGCTAACCACATCAAGATGGTAGAATCCTTTAAGAGAATGAAACCACCAGTATTTGAAGGCCAAGCAGATCCAACAGCAGCCGACGATTGGATTCGTCAGGTGGAGACTGTGTTTGAAGTAGTTAAAACACCAGAAGAAAGTAAAATTACATTGGCGACTATCCTTTTGGAAAAAGACGCAGGAGTATGGTGGTAATCAGTCAAGCGGGGCATGAGTGATGGACCAATTGCATGGGAGAACTTCATTGAAGAATTCAGGCAACATTACATCCCTCTGGACGTCCGAGAAGAAAAGGCTACGGAGTTCATCAATTTGAGGCGGGGCAGTATGGCAGTACGAGAATATGAAACAAAGTTTACACAGTTATCTCGATACGCCCCGGAAATGGTTCAAGATGAAGTTAAGAAGGCTAAAAGGTTCGAGCAGGGTCTTCGACCCGGACTGAGGTCAAGATGGTGCCTTTATGCATTCGGAGGTTTAATAAGCTAGTTCGACGGGCCGCAGTAACAGAGATGGATATGAACCAAGCAAGCACCTGCAAGAGAAGACCGGGAATCAGAACGAAGAGAAACGGTATGTTCCAGGCACAGATTTCATGGAGCAAGGCCCGAACCAGAAGTTCCAGAAGCCTAATACCAGTACAGAAGTCGTCAAGCCAGTAAAGTGTTTCCTCTGTGGAGAGCGAGGACACGTTAAATCCCAGTGCTCAAGGAATAAGATTCAGGATAGTGAACAAACATGTTTCAAATGTGGAAAGGTTGGCCATGTCAGGCCAAAATGCCCACAACTGCAAAAGGACAACAGTGGTCCAGGGCAGAAGAATAATGATCAAGGGAATAAGTCCTTCCGTCAGGGACATGTTTTCGCACTGACTGAAGCAGATGCTGAGAAGGAATATTTGGGTCATCACGGGTACTGAAGGATGTAATATAATTTGTTGTGCTGCTAAAAATGATATGTTTTGGTTGTGACTAGAAGTATGAAGGTTTCTATATGTACTCCGTATGTACTTGGATGATAAGTGTTAAATTAAATATGATGTTGTGTTTTGAAATGGGTATGTTAAACATTTTTCTGGGTGTCTGATCCTTTCCACTGGTATAGTTCCAAGGACGGAACTATTTTAAGAGGGGAGCGATGTAATACCCCTAGTATGTACTAATTTTCTTACAATGAAAATACATATACATTGTTATATATATACACATTAATATTGTTATTGTTATTGTTATTGTTATCATACACTAGTATTTCTATATTTATTTTTGTTTAGCATATCCATATGGTTAACTTTTTTAAAACCTAATATGTTTTCATTCTTAAAAGCCCAACTTTCTTTTCTTAGAGCTCAACCCAATATGGTTATTTAAGGGATTAAGTGAAATTAGTTTAAACGTAAGGGTGTTAAATGCAAAAAGGGGGACACATAAGCATTTCTACATCTTTCCACACTTCACTACTTCTCTCTCTTTCTCTCTTTACAACCGGCAGCAACATCAGTAGTTTTCTCCACCCCCTTTCTCTATATATTTACCCATTACTACTACTCCTACTTCTACTACTGCTGTAACTACTACTACTGCTGCTGTTACTTCTTAATACTACTACTCTTACTGCTGCTATACTGCTACCCTTAATGCTGCTATACTACTACTTTTACTACTAATTCTACAACTGCTTACTACTTCTACTATTACTGCTTGATACTTCTACTACCATAACTGCTGATGCAACTGCTGATTGCTACTGCTGCAACTGCTATCTGCTCCTACCCTTACTACTACTATACTACTTTACTACTACTATTACTATACTACTTTTATGATTAGAGCAAGAAGTCAAGGAAGGAAGCAACTTGAAGCAAGGAAAAGAAGGAAGCATTATTACTGTTGCAAATTAACATCCTCTCTCCAAAAAAGATCCCAAAAAAGAAACCGTATAACGTCTCTCTCTCTCCATCTTCTCCGGCCAGATCTGGCACCTCCTGCTTCAGTTTCCTCTAGCCCTTTCTTTTTTCTGCTTCCCCTTCCCTGCTCTACAAACCCATCTCCCTATTTTTCTCCCTCCTGTCCCCTTCGTGGTGGCTCACGTCTGTGACCTATCCTCGTCAGATTCGTCTCCCATCCCCTTCTCCCCCTCCCTCCCTCTCGATTCTACTTCCCTCCTCCATTCTCTCCCTTTTCTCCATCCTTTTCACCTGATCTTCGTCCTTGATTTGGCCCTTTCTCTTCCCCTCTTTTACCCCTGATCTTCTTTCTTTCCTGTGACCTTTTCTGCCCTTTTTGCCCTTCAATTTCCCTATTCTGATGCCTTCCTTCCCTCGTCTGGATTGGCTCCCTCTACTGGTGGCAGTGGCGAGCTCTAGCCTGTTTGCTCTTGGGTACTCCTTTGGTGGTTGGCTTCTTCCCCCCTCTGCGTTTCGACCTCCGCCAGGAGGTCTGTTCCGGTGGGGCCTCATTTTCTCCCTTGGCGGAGTTCCGGCGGCATATTCGTCCTGTGCGCGTTCGTGAGCAGCGCGTTCCTGGGCAGCATGTGCCTGCTATGCTGCCATTCCCTTTTTTTTTTTTTTTTTTTTTTTTTGAAGGCTTGCTTCTTCTTTTGGGCCGAGTGTCAGTCATAGACCTTACTTGGGTTCAGGTGGTTAAAAAAAAGTTGGGGAAATTTTTTTGGAGCCCCTTGGGCTTTCTGCGACCCACACTTCCAATTCTCGGAACCTTCTAGGGTACTCCAGTACCTCTTATTCCCGCCAAACCTCCGCCTCTTCTCCAATCTCCTTTTATTCCTCTACCTTTCATCCCCCATTAAAGTGCCACCGCTATCTTCAAGTTGGCCATCTGAAAGCTTTCTGTTGCTTTAAAATGAAGTGTCTGTTTTGTGAGAAGACTGGGCACTCGCGGAATAGATGTTTCTCTTTACAACAATTATTGGGTATGCCTTTGGGGGTGCCCATTTCTGATCCCGTCCTTTCAGCACTGGATTTTTCTTCCCTGCGTTCCAAATTAGTGGATCTCAATTCCACTAAATCTAAAAAAGCTAGAGTTTCGGAGAAGGCTCCTATCCTGCTGACGCCGCCTGCGTCTGTCCTCCTTCCTTCCTCCTCGCTCATTCCTACTGCTCCGAAAGTAGTGACTCCTTCACCTCCACTTTCCAAACCCCCCCAATATATTAGTCTGTACTCTCACGCCAGATCTTCAAGTCAAATTGGACCAAATGCTATGTCTCGGCACCATCTCTTTCTCTGGAGGCTCCATTTCCCACTTTTCCCTCAATTCGGTCCTCTCAAAATCTTGCAATATTTCTGACTGGTCTTGGGCTCTGAACGCTTGCTCTAATGGTGAAGTGGTTATTAATTGCCATTCGGTTCAGATTCTGGAGGACTTGATAGCCATGAAATTGCTATCCTTGGGCTTCACTACGTTGCTGGTTCGTAAATGGGCCTGTGTGGGTGCTCATAAGGCGGAGTCTTGTGCGATATCTTTCAAAGTTACCATTATTGGATTACCTCCCTTTTGCGATTCCCCGAAGTTGGTGGCGGATATGACTATTTGTATTGGTGACCTTGTTTGCACCTCCTCAACTTCTCTCCTTTCCTCTGGTTGTTTACAGGTGGAAGCCATCTTTTATGCCCCCCTCTTTCCTCTCGTATTAAAGAGTAATCCCTCAGGGTTGGAGATTATTCATTCACCATCGCTATCTATTACCATGACACTCAGTCTTCTTTCTTGGAAGGTCCCTTGATCTCTGAGAACATCATGCCGCAGCCTCTTGTGGCTGAGACTAAGAAGGCTCTTGCTTTCACTGAAGGTTCATCCTCTGGCCCGCTTGTCGCCTCTAAGTCTCAGCTTCAGCATAAGAAGATTCCCAAGGGAAACTCGTGGGGTGTGCGGTTCCTGCAATCCAACCGCCCTCCCACCTCTACTTCTGCCCCTTTCGCGCATTCTCTCTCCAAACCCCCCAATCTAGTGTGGATTAACCCCGATATTGCAGCCAGTTCTCCTTCTCTAGCTAATGTGAAAACTAGCTCTCGGTCTGACCCTGCATTGCCTCCCAGTTAGCCATCTTCTGCTTTAATTCCTTCTCCACCGCCTAAGCATCCTGTTCCCTCTACCGTTGATGCGAAGTGGCCAAACTGGTCTATTAACCCCCATTATGCTTTGGATTGGGACAAGTTCACCACTGCAATCCCTGCCAATCCTTCATCCAAATCTTCCACTGCCGCTCGTGAAGTGGATGACAAGTGGATTGAGCAAGATGATCTTCTTGGTGTTGAAGAGAAGGAGTTACGCAAGAAATCGACTGATTGCAAGGTACTGGTTTCCTCCTCTCCTATTAGTTTTCTTCATTACTCATTGGGGCCTTTCATTGTTAATTACTGTTTTTCTTTTCTATTGTTTCCGTGTAAGTTGATGGTTTCTTGTGAGGTTTTGGACTGGTTTAAAATTTGTGTACATGATAGTAGTTCGATCCCCTTTTCATCAGCTATTTCTATAGCGCCTGGTTCTCCCGATCCTACTGAAACACGGCTCTTTGTTCAGTTCGAAGATTCTCCTTCCTCTACCTGTTGGGACCTTCTTGGTGCTGAACCTGTGTTCAGCGGTGAAAGATCATCCTCTCTAACCAATGTTTCTCTTTCTCTTCACCCCTCTTCGTCCCCAAACCAATTCTCTTCTCCCCTTCCGCCAAGTGCGAGGGTGAATCAACAGGATCAGCCAGGTTTTAAAGGGAAGCCCATTACCAATGCCAAGTTGGTTAGATCTAGCGCTCGCATTCGAGCTAATAACCAAGGAAGGTGCTCTCCAGCTAAAAGAGCGTCCTTGGCTGCGCAAGTGCGCAATTTGGAAATCCCTCCCCCCGCCCTAGGTTGCTCCGTTGATTCCCAAGGTCCCTTTGGATCAGTTTACCAGATTCATTTTGACTCATTATCGGATCCAGCTCTACTTGACTTAGCTTCTGATTTGGGTTTTGTCATGGGCCCAGCCAATCCTTCCTTTCTCAATTCTCTTCGTTCGCTCGAAACAGCGAGAGCTAGCGCGAACAATCGTTCTAATGATTAGTATCTCTTGGAATATCCGTGGCTTAGGGTCTACCGCTAGGCAAGAAGATATTTATAACCTTATTTCTTCTCTCCATTGTGACTTCATTTCTATTCAGGAATCTAAGATTAATTCCTTCGCTCCTGCGCTGGGTCAGGCACTTGGGGCTCTCTCCTTTCGGATTGGATAGCCTTAGATGCAATCCATTCGAGAGGCGGGATCCTCTTTGGCTATAAAGCCTCTGCTTTTGACGTTATTGCTATCCAGCGCCTTTCCTTTTTTCTTGTCGTCAACCTCTATTGGATTCAGTATGACTGTACATTGACGGTCGTTTCGGTTTATGGGCCTGCTACCCATGATCTTCGCCCCTTATTCTAGCAAGAATTTCTTTCCTTCGTTGGTTCCATCCAAGGTCTTTGGATTTTTTGTGGGGATTTCAATGTCACCCGGTTCGCTCATGAACGTTTGGGGAATGCTTCCAACTCGGCGAACTCTGCCCAGTTTAACGATTGCATTCAGTCCCTCCAACTGGTGGACCTTCCGATCAATGGTCGCTCTTTTACTTGGTCCAATATGAGATTGTCTCCCTCTATGGCTAAGCTCGACCATTTTTTAGTCTCCCATCAGTGGGTCTCCAAGTTCCACAACTCTTTCGCTCAAGCCCTCCCCAATCCTTGCTCAGACCATGTGCCGATCGCCCTTTCATTCGGATTTCAACTTCTCCAAACCTTTTAAGTTCCGCTTTAAAAAATTCTGACTTGAAGACCAGGTCTTCGTCAACTTAGTTGGGGAGTGCCTGTCTGCTGTCACTGGTTCCTATGGTCTGGGCAGAATACTTTTAAAACTCCATGCGGTGAAATATGGTAGCAAAAATTGGCATAAACAAAAATTTGCGGATATGAGCTTTTTGAAAAACTCCCTTCTTTCTTCTATTCAAGAGATTGATCGTGCGGAAGAGAACCATGTCTCTCCCAGGCCGATCGATCGAAAAGAAATGAGTGTAAAAGGGATTTTGCTGCTCTTCTTCATTTGGATCATATCAAATGGGCTCAAAGAGCCAAAGTTAAGTGGCTCGAAGAGGGGGACGGGAACACGTCCTTCTTTCATAAGTTTGCTTTTCACTGTCAAAGATGTAACCATATCTCCTCTATCTTCGAAGAGAATGTAGAAGTTCGTACTAACTCCGAATTTCATTCTGCCTTCCTCAAATTCTTCAAACTCCTAATAGGTACTGCGACTCTGCGAGACCTCGTTCTTGTCAGCTCAATTGGTTCAATCTTTATAGGATGGAGCATCATGATCTTTCTAGTCTTGAATTACCTTTCTCTGTGGAAGAAATTAAAGAGGTTGTTTTCTCTATGCGGAGTGATTCAGCTCCAGGACCGGATGGCTTCCCGACATTCTTTTTTCAGAAATTTTGGGATTTTCTAAAGGACGATTTCTTGGCCTTGTTCACTGATCTCTTCTCTGGTCAATTTTCTTTTGACCGTATTAATTATGCCAACATCGTGCTCATTCCAAAGATTATGGGCGCTAATCGTGTCTCTGCTTTCAGACCCATTAGCTTATTAAACTCTACCTTCAAAATCGTTATGAAAGTCCTTGCTAATCGACTTAGCTCGGTCATTTCCCCCCTCATTGATCCAGCGCAATCGGGTTTTATTAAAAACAGATTTATCTTGCATAGTGTGGCTTCGGCTCAGGAAGTTATCTCCAATTGTCATCGCTCTAAATCGGAAGGGATTCTCTTGAAACTTGATTTCGAAACAGCTTATGACAAGGTTGATTGGAATTTCCTCCTTGAGATCCTGCTTCAACGTGGCTTCGGTCTTAAATGGACTGCATGGATTTAATCCAGTTTATTCTCTGGAATTTCTTCCATTTTGATTAATGGTACTGAAGGACATAAGTTTAAGTGTAAATGCGGCCTCCGTCAGGGTGACCCGATTTCTCCGTTATTATTCTCCCTAGTCGCAGACATTTTCAGTAAACTTCTGTTGCATGCTTGGAATTCCAATCTAATCGAGGGTTTGGGTGGTTTCAATGGTTTTCGTGGTATTCTTAATCTTCAAGATGCTGATGATACGATTTTGTTCTTAAAACCGGATGGGGTTGCCTTGCGTAACTTAAAACTCCTTCTCTACCTTTTCGAGAATGCTTCTGGTTTATCTATTAACTTCACTAAAACTTCGGTTCTTTGGCTAGGTGGATCGGAGAATCGTAATTTTGAAATTGCTCAGTTTTTTAACTGTGGTATCGCGTCGTTTCTTCTCCTTTACCTTGGCATTCTGTTGAGATGGGGTAAACTACACAAATCATACTGGACTCTGCTGATTGATAAAGTGGAGTCCAGACTCAATGTGTGGGCTGGTAAACTTCTTTCGAGGGGAGGACGTCTTATCCTTGTTAATTCGGTTCTCTCGTCCATCCCTTTATACATGATGTCCTTCTTTTACATTCCTTCCTGGGTTATCGCCAAGATCGACCATATTAGATGGAACTTCTTTTGGTCGGGCTCTTCCACCTTCAGATCAGCCATACATCTTTGCAATTGGGGCTTGATTTGCAAATCGAAACGAGAAGGTGGTCTTCGAGTGATAAACCTCAGAAATCAGAATCTTGTGTTATTTGGTAAATGGATTTGGAGTATCCTCAACATGGGAGACTCTTCTTGGGCTCGCCTTATTTGCCTTAAATATTTCTCTCGTCATAAAATTTGGAAACTCGACTCTTCTCTCCCTAATTCGACCTCTTCGTTCTGGAAAGGTGTGTGGAAATCGGTATCACCCTTTAAATGTGGCCTGCTCAAAGTGTGCGGGCCTGGAGCATGCGTTCTGTTCTGGACGGACCTTTGGTTGGGCAACTTCTGTATTGCTTCTTCGTTTCCTGAGTTATTCCAGTTGGCTGCCAACCAGGCCGCTACCGTGGCAGATTATACCAATTACCACAATTGCTCCAGGTCTTGGCTCATTCATTTCGTTTGCAATCTGCCTCCCCCATTAATCCCCAGACTGATCTGTCTATTGGCGCAGCTTCAAACTTACTCCTGGCAACCCCAGGATGCTTACCGCTGGAGATGGAACAGCTTTGGTATTTTCACGGTTAAGTCTTTCTATAACTTTCTCAATTCGGGAGGAGTCTCCTCTCCTTTTACTAACTCTATTTGGAAGTCTTTTGCCCTCCTCAAGATCAAAATCTTGACTTGGCTCGCTATTCAGGAAAAATTACTTACTGTTGATATCCTTATAAAAAAAACATTGTGGTTGGACAAAATTGAGGGTTATGCAACCTGTCTCTGGAGAACGCTTTGCATGTATTCATTGATTGTCCATTTTCCCGGCCGTTATGGTGGATTGCCCACCGGGCTTGGGGTGCTTGGTTTTCCCGAATCTATGGACTCTTGGTTCACTTCTTGGCGCTCTTCTGCTGTCCTTATTCGCTTTCGTCCTTCCTGGGACGCCACTATGATGGCTTTCCTTTCGATCATTTGGAAGGAAAGAAATTTTCGCATCTTTTCCAACTCCAAGCGTCTGATCTCGAGTTTGATCGACGACCTCCTCTTCTTTCCCAAGCACTGGGCCTCTTCCTTGTCTCCGCAAAGGAGTGTCTCCTTAAATCTGCAAAGAAATGATACTGCAACTTCTTTATTCTATCAATTCAACTTCCTTCTGCCGTAGTGTATCAGTTTCGCACTGATCTTAGCCTATCCCCCCCCCCCTCTCTCTTATGTATTTATTACTCTGATTGGTTTATTCTTTTTGCTCTAATGGGTTTTTTTCTTCAGGTGTTTTGCCTTTCGTATATTTCTGGTTTGGGCTAATGTGTTTTTCTCGCTTTCCTTTTGCAGCTGTAAGCTTTCGGGAGGTGTCCCTCCCCTTTTCAGTGCTGTCCGACTGTTCTTTTGGGCGCCCGTTTTGCTAGATCCTCTTTTCTTTGGTGTTGGTATAGTCCCTTCCATGGGATTTTTTACCTTTTCTGTGGTTATATGACTGTATCTTCCTTTTGTAGGAGATTATTTTGGGACTTAATATGCACTACTTTACTTGTTGCTTATTGTGTTGTTTCTTATTCCTTGTCTTTGGGTTGGCTCTGCGCCACGTTTGGGTCTTACCCTATTTGGGGACTATATATGCGCCCCTTTACTTGTTTCTTATCGTGATGGTTCTTAAGCTTTATCTTTGGGTTGGCTTAGGGCCACTGTTTAGCTCTTACTCCATTTCATTTTCGGCTTTGGTTGCCTTTTCATTTACTATTGTTGGTGGGGTTGCCCTTGGTGGCCCAGGGTGATGCTCTCACCTGGATGCAGTTTTTCTGGGTTATTTGCTGTATGGGTGTATTGCAATTTTGCTTCAGTGCAGCTTTTTTTAGTGCGTTCGATGTGCGGGGTTCGGAGGTTCGGCTTTTTCAGGCCGTTGGTGTCTTCCTCTCCTGCTCCTTGCCTCGCTTGTCAGGTGGGATTCATGTCCGTTGTGGGCTTTTCCACGCTGGTTGCGCCTCTTGTTGTGGTCGTCTGCCTTGGCTGCTGTAGCTGTGTTCTTATTGTGGCGCCTGTTGTGTTTGTATCAGGGACTGTTGGTTTTGGCTGCAGATTGTTTTCTTTTGTAAATGTCTTTTTTACTTGCATCGCGTGTCCGCAAGCCTTTTCTTTTTCCTTTTATTCCTGTACTACTGCTTGTATTACTCCTCACTGCGTTGTTCTGTGTTGACTTATTATATATACTATTGTCCGGGCTAGAGTCGTTCGACTCTATCCTTTTCATCAAAAAAAAGGAAAAGAAGGAAGCATATTCTGGAAGTTCACTAGTTCACTAAGTAAAGTGGGTATTCTTCATACCTCATGCATTTTATTATTATTATTATTCTTTATATATGGAATGAATGATTGATACTTGCTAGAAATTGTAGTGAGTGTTTTTTCTTACTTATGAATGTTGTGAATTTTTATATGCATAAATATACTAGTGAACAAATAAAGATTTAATCTTTGTGTTAAAGATGATAGAAAGTGTGAAAGATAAATCTTTTATGCATGATTATAAATAAAAACCATGTCATTAGCAAGTTAGCATCTTGATTAGTAAAATTTTACATTGATAGTAAGCTACTAGCATCATACTAAAAATGTTAGTAAGCCTAATATGTGTTAGTAAGCTCCAATGTGTAGTTGAGAACTATATAAGAATTTTCTTGTGCAAGCAGTGATCACATTAGTAAGTTAGTAAGTTAAATAGGTTAGTATGGTAGCAAATTAGTAAAGTAGATTGTAGTAAAGTAAAGAGCTATGGATAGCATAAAAGAGATTGTAGGCATAAATGCGGTTATTGATGGAATATCGTATGCATGTGTATGAGGGTATGCATAATTGAATATTTACATATGGTAGTGTTTTGTGCACATTGAGTGCACTAGTGTGGTGCATGTTGGGCCAACCTCTAGCATGATTTGAAAGCTAAGTTGAATCCAAATTAAATCAAGATAAGACTTGTTGAGATTCAAATAGGTTGGATTCACTTATAACTTAGTTAGTGAATTAAGTTAATTTAGTTAAGTAACTTGCTGAAGGGTGAAAGTGGGAACTAGGAACACAGTTTAATTAACTTAGAAAATAGAAATTGTGATAATAAAGCAATTAGAATCGGGTGAGCTGGTGAATTAAGAAATTAATTTAGGATGACTGGTAAGGACAGACACTAGTTGGGCGTGTATTCACCTGTCAAGGGGACACGTGTGGCGTCGTCTCATATGGGACAAGTATGGCGTCGTCTCAACTGTTAATTTCTGAGATTTAGTGATAAAAACGGGATGCAGACATAAGTCACAAGTCCTATCGGAACTTAAGAGATGGACTCTTAAGTTTCCGTCTATGTTCTGGGTTATCAATTCGAACAAGGAGCAAGAGTGTAACTCTAAATCTCTTGGCGGCAGAGTAGGGATGGCTCTATCGATTCGCCTTATGTTCATGATAACTTTGATAGGGGCAGGAGCGGAGAAGGACCATGATTCCGGCAGAGCCGATGGTCACCGACCTAACCGGGAATGCAGAGTGACCATGATCTTGTCGGAGTGGAGAAGGACCATGATCTGAACCAACAGAGTGATCACTGCACAGATCTCAAAGCGCCTACAGGTAGATTAGCCATCACATGCCTATTTCTTAGACCTGGGCCCACTCCGAAACATGGGATTCTCTCAAGCCCATAAAAAGTGACAGGCAAGGCGCACTAAGAGAGACACCCAGCCCATGTTGGCTAGGAGTCAAATCTCGTATCCCTTAACAGGGATATCTTATCTCTTCAAGGGGGAGACATGAAAGATCCAACGGTCATGATTCGGTTTCTAGAATGTCTCTCGGGCCTATAAATATCCCTCCCCCTCTTCAGTCACCAGGTAATAAACAATTCACCAGTTTTCACTCTCTTACTCTCTCTTCCTATCTGGTTTTGACTTGAGCGTCGGTGGGTATTTCGTCGGGGCCACCCCCGGTGTTTCATCTACCGTCGAATTCAGATTACAGGAGGTCAATCAACGATCCATATTTATTCTCAGGAGCCCTAACAGTTTATAACGGCCAGATCACAGATTTGACTTTTAGTAGTGGCCTTCATAAATTAACTCACTATCTGTTTGTTCCCACACCGAAATAAGCAGCAACAATCCATTTTATTTTGTCCATATAAATGTGATAACCTCATAAAGTTGATGTAATAACATGCAGCCTTCCAGTAGTACTTTCCCTCAACCAGTTTGCTCGGATTCTGCATATATAGGATTAATGCAAACCTCCCTATATTTACATATGGAAACAAGGTATTTATTATAGTTAATTTAAACTTGTCATCTGAATTAAAGTAGTTACATTTCAGTTCTTTATTGTCATATAAATTAATCTTTTCTTTATAATATTGTTCCATCACAATGATGTTTTTATATTAGCTAATATTTAATTTTTTTTACAATCAGGGTAATGATAATACTAAATTGTCGAATCAGAGCTCAGAAATTGGAGGGGAAGCAGCATGGCAAGGCCTATACTTAGTCATAGAACTCTGAGAATTCTCAATACCTTAGAGCATGAACCTGATCATATTTCCAATAACATATTTTCAGATGCTCAGCTGCGACAGATCTCGGTGTAATTTCAGAAGCCATTATGCAACCATTTCATACACATTGTGTTTACTCACCATAAAGTACAACCATTTCATATACATTATGTTTACTCACCATAAAGTATGTACAGTATATATACATGTACGTAATTATAGTAACCTGAAACCTAAATATACAAATTTTGCTGATGATTACATAATGTGAATCATTTGTCCTTCATCGTGGACCTTGTTTTCTGTTATTCTTCATCACTACCAATTTAACAGAACTCTGTCCAACACAAGTTTTTTTTTTTTTTTTTTAATTTATAAAAAGGATAGATTCGACTGACTCTAGCCTAAAATATATATATAACAAAGCGAAAAAGTATCTTACAAGTGAGCAGCTTACAAGAAGGCAAACTGAATAAATCAACAATAAAAGAGAAGGCAAACTCATTACACTCAAGCCAAAAACTAATAAGATATTAGTTTCAGAATACGGCTAATCACAACAAACAGACAAGCAAAACTATCTGCTTATCAGCGACGGAAGCCAAAAGCAGGTAAGCGCGGCCAATCAAAGCATCTGCACCAGTGCCAAGCAGCAAGAGAGCCTTAGCAAAACAGAACTGAGCACTTGGCAAAACCATAGGATAAGGGTGCCCCCCCAAAATCGACCAAACTCAACCAAAGAGGGCAGCCACACACCAACAGAAGGACTCAGCTATACAACAATCATATTCGAAAAGGAGTGCTCCTGGCAATCAAAAGCATGAACCAGATCGACAAACAAAATCAGGACAAGAAAGAAATGCCACGAGAACACCCTGATGATCGATGAAAGTCATTACCGAACTCAATAAAAAGCAATAAGAAGATCATTCAGCCAAGGTTAGCATTAGCTACAAGGAGCATCGATCGACGAACCCCAATAGTCAATAACATGAAACCAGAATCCGACACCTGAATTGATACAACCAATCCAAGTAGCACCAAAACAACTTAATATGATAATAGAACGATTGAGGCTTCTAAAGAGAACAATAGGGATAAGAGAACATGAGAACAAAAGAGAAGCGCGAACATCATATAATAATTACAAACAAAGCAAGTCAGTCAAAATAACAGAGTGCTTGCATCCAAAAATACAAAAGGGTGAGAAGAGAAAAGGCAACCAAAATACATAACAGATTTCCAGAGAAGGGATAGACTAAATCCCAAGCAAAACCACCACACACCTGGAACTGATGATCCCAACCATAACAAAGGACCATGTAGCTCATATCTGCAATAGAAAAAGAAAACTACAGGCAAATAGAGTAAGAAAAAACTCGCTATAAAAGACAGAACAAAAATTTAAGGTGGCAGATAAGTGGATTGAAGAAAGATAGCAGCTGCCGCATCAAGGCGATGAAGTTGAAGAGCAATAACTTTATTATGAGATAAAACCGAAGCCCAAAATTTAGTGAAGAAAAGTAAATCTTCAACAAGACCAGAAATCGAACGAGCGGTGTTAGAGAAAATCCGGTTATTTCTTTCTTTCCAAATAATCCATATGAGAGCCATCATAGATAAATCCCATGATTTGGGCACCTCATTCTTAACACTATGGCACCTCCATCTCGTCCACCAAGATTCAACACAACTAGGACGGGATTGGACCTGCCAAGCACTCATACAAATCGTCCATAAGGGAATAACAAAATCACAACTCAAGAAAAGATGGTCTGCATCCTCCTGGTGATATAAACATAAAGAACAAAGTTGACCTAAGGCTAAATTCATCTTATTGTGTTTCTCCACAGTCAGTAATATGTTTTAAATATCCAGCCACGTAAGAATTTTAACCTTAAGCGGAAGAGAGCTGCTCCAAATAGGTTTCTCAATAGGTGAAGTAACACCTGCGTGATTAATGAAGTTGTAAAAAGATTTGACAGAAAAAGAACCCGAAGTAGTCCATCGCCACCGGACATCCTCATTAGGATGCCAAGAATAGGACTGTAAATCATAAAGAAGGTCAATGAATTTAGGAACTAGGGGCGGAGGAAGTGATCTTCTAAATGGAATATTCCATTCTCTGAGATCATTTATAACCACAATATAGTCTGCCATAGTGGCGTGAGGGTTGAGAGCTAAATGAAACAAGTCGGGCAACAGAAGCAAATTTGTAATTTCCCAACAAAAGATTAGTCCAAAACTTGACTTGGAACCATCAGCATGTTAGGGTTTTGGCCTCAAATACACATAGCACTAAGTACTTGAAGTTGGAGAAGGAGAGGAGGAACAAAGACAACAAGAGAAGACAACAACAAGTAGAAGGAGTGTAGCCTGGAGAGTTGATCTGCTGAGAGTTCTTCGAGTGTACAGGTCCAACAAATGAGGGGACGGTTGACCGGGTAGTCAACCGGTCAGGTCTCGGGTCTGGACTTACATGTGCGGTCGACCGACCTTGGGGGTGCGATCGACCGACTTCGGCGCCGTGCGTTTTTTGGGCTGACGAGTTTAAGGCCCAATTGCTTGATTTGTATTTATCTTTTAGAGTTTACTTGAGGGCTATATATATGGCTATAAACTCTAGGGTTTGAATCATTTGAAAAGATCAATTTGTGTAATCAAGAGGTGAGCCGTTATCATTATTCAACTTTAAGAGGAATTGTGTCGAGTGTTTCAAAGGTGAGAGAAAGAGAGATTGAGAGTTGTAATCTCTTTTGTAATCTTTGTATTTATTGGAAAATAAAAAATATTGGTTATCTCTGCATATTGATTGTGTTCTTGTGAGATCTTGCATATATTATGGTGACTTGTTCTTGGTTCATCTAAGTCTTGAGAGTTTCTATTGTTTGTGGTGTGTTTTCACTATTGGCACTACGAGTTGTGGTAGATTCTTCAACAAGTGGTATCAGAGCAACTAGGTTTGAGATGGCCGATAGCAAGACAAAGATCGAGAGATTCGATGGGAGTGACTTCGCGATGTGGAAGATTCAGATGATAGCGTATCTTCGTTAGAAAGATCTTGATGGTCCGTTGTTTGATGAGAAGCTGGTAGGTGCAGACAAGGATGCGAATGTCTCAGCGAATTGGAATCGTTTGGATCAGAAGGCGCCAGGGCTGATTCATTTGGGGCTGAGTAGGAAGGCATTATTTCATATCTCGAAGGCAAAGACCACAAAGGAGGCTATGGAGATTCTCACGAATATGTATGAGAACCCGTCGGTATCTAATCAAATTCTTCATATGAAGAAATTGGTTAATATGAAGTTGAGGGGAGGGAGTTCATTAGTAGAGCATGTGAACAATTACTGTATGGTTTACAACCAGATGGAAGCGGCAGGTTTGATATTTTCAGAGAGGGGGCAGTCATTGTTACTTCTATCTACTTTACCCGATAGTTATGATACGGTGGAACAGACTATTACAGGCACTATAACAGATTCGACAACTGTACAGGATATGATGAGTAGCATTCTGAACGAGGATGTGAGAAGGGTGAGAAACGGGGGATATCCATCATCATCTTCTAGAGATTCCGCAATGTACGTTGAGAAGAAACGTGGGAGATCTAAGAGCAGTGGAATAAGAAAGGATCAGAGTAGTTCATCTGCGATTGGGTCTGATGACAGCGATGAGGGACATGGGCCTGAGTGCTGGTATTGTCACAAGAAGGGTCACATGATGTGCAGTTGCAAGGCGTATATGAAAATAAGCAGGAGAAACTGAAGAGAGATATCCCAAAGGAAGCTCAAGTGGGTCTTGTTAAGGATCTATGTTTTTTAGCTCGGGAGGAGTTGGGCACTCTAGATTAGTGTATTGATTCGGGAGCTTCTTTTTATTGCACTCTGAGGGGAGAGGTGTTTGATGACTACAAGGAGGGTTCTTTTGGAGATGTAATCGTGAGGAATGGTCACCGGTGTCCTGTACGTGGGGTTGGTACTGTTAGCGTGAAAGCCAATGATGATCAATATGTTGTCTTACGGGAGACAATGCATATTCCAGACTTGAAGAAAAATCTTATTTCAATTAGAAGGCTAGACAAAGAGGGGTTTTCTACTACAGTTAGTAGTGGGGAAGTGGTGTATAGTTGCAGGTTCAAGGGTGATTGCAAAAGGTAAGCATAAGGGAACACTGTATTTGCTTAGAGACGTGAGGGGCATTTCTCCTGTGGTTGACTCTCAACCAGAATCAAGTAGTAGGTTGTGTGGGGTGCAACCGAGTTCTTTCAGTTATGGAGGGGAGGTTACTAATTTAGTGGGAGCTGCTGGCCATGGAAGTGATCCTAGAGGGCAATACGTTGCTGCAGTGAGGGTACTTTGCAAATTGGCAGTTGAAGCTTCAAGTCTTTCTTGTGTGATAGAGAGCACTGGTATCGATATGCAGAGTGATTTCGATGAGGGTAACCGAATTGGGACTGTAGGGGTTGAACAGTATGCGGATTTTGTGGAGATGTCATCCACAGAGACTTCTAATGTAGAGGGTGCATTGAGAGGTTTTGAACCATGCCCGGTGTTGATGGAGATTCTGCGAGTTGGGGAGTCTTGTAATACAGAATCCTACATGGGAGGTTGTTTCTCCGGTATTCGTGCTCTATGCGATTGGTGGAGGACATTCTTCGTGAGGCGATGAGGGGTGGTTAGTGCAATCCACGTGGTGGAGTGGCAGAAGTACTCTTCATGAGAATGGAGAGTACTTGGGTCTTCCATGAAAGTGGGAGATTGGCAGAGATAATGCGAGGTAAATATTGCAATTACTTTGAGGCATTGTGTATTTGGTCCAAGAGATTGTTAGGGTTTTGGCCTCAAATACACATAGGCACTGAGTGCTTGAAGTTGTAGAAGAATAGAAGGAGACAAAGACATCAAGAGAAGACAACAGTAAGTAGAAGAAGTGTAGTCTGGAGAGTTGCGGTCAACCGACATGAGGGTGCGTTCGGCCGACCCAACCTGCTGAGAGTTCTTCGAGTGTACAGGTCCACCAGAGGAGGGGATGGTTGATCGGGCTGTCGACCGGTCAGGTCTCGGGTCTGGACATACACGTTGCGGTCGACCGACCTTGGGGGTGCTGTAACATCCCACATTTTTATTTTTAATTTAAAATTCATTTTTTAATTTTGCACGTATGATGCACGTGCAAATTTTTACACTCATTTTGTTATTCTCATTTACAAACTTTTAGCATGCATAAGTTTTAATTAGCCTACTTTTGATCCATGGACCTATAGAATAAAATCTAGCCTATTAGGAGAGGAACCCACTAAATAATTAAATTAATTAATTAAGAAATGAGCCCATGAAGCAAGCCTACTATTAAAATCACAAATTAAGTTAAACATGCACTAATACAGAACAAGTTACAAATGTTAGTACACATTTAGAGTTATAGAAATGTATTCATATTTGTTTATGCATGTGTGCATGCATACACCAATGTACTTGGCCGGATTTGTGGGCTAGGGGTTGGTCGGTTTTGGAGAGCGGAGGAGAAGGGTTTGGGGGTTGAGTTTGTGAAGAGTGGGGAGGTGGAGAGTTGTAGGTTTTAGGAGTTTAGAACATAAAGAGTTTTTTTTATAGTAAGAAGACCGTAATCATCGATTCATTAATGCCTGATTAACGAAGCAAATTAGTACAACACAAGTCTACTATGGAGCATAGCGCTCCATCAACCCAAACCAAAATACAACGAAATACTAACATCTAGTGGCTAGGGATAACAACAACGAGAACAAGACGCTGTAGTGCGGGCCGCCTGTCCCTGTAATGTCCCGAATTCCAAATAAGGCTGAATTCGAGATTCCACAGAATCTTTACTTGACTTCGTGCAATTTTACAAGGAATTTAAAAAATTTTCAACAGTACATCGGAGTTCAAATACAACTTGGTTTTACACAGCAGAAGAATAAAATTTACAATGAAACATTTACAACATCTTTAAAATAAAACAGCATCAACATATCCACTTTATAGCTTCATGAACATCCTTTACCTGATTTTTATGGAGTGTTCTTGGTGTCGATTAGAATTAGACGTAGACGAGACGATTGGACACAAACTGTCACTAGTGTCTACGGTCCATATGACAGTAGATTGCGCCAAGAGTTGTGGTCAGAATTAAGATTCATTAGACAGAAATGGGGTGGACCATGGGTTATAGGCGGAGATTTTAATATCACTAGATTTCAGGATGAGCACAATGGCAAGAGACACAGATCGACGGAGCAAGACTCTTTCAACCGGACAATTGAAGATTTAGACTTATTAGAGTTAGAAATGACTGACACGAAATATACTTGGTCAAATATGCAGCGCAATCCGATTCTGGCTAAGCTAGATAGAGTTCTGGTGTCCAACGAGTGGGAGGACGCTAACCCTTTGGCGAAGGTCAAAAGTGCTATTCGATACACTTCAGATCATCTGCCTCTAGTCATCGATTGCGGGCTAATCGGTAGGAAAAAGTTCTACAGATTCAAATTCGAGAAAGCATGGACCGTATGTGAGGAAACCAGGCAGATCATCGCCGAATCATGGAAGGGTTCCACTACACAGTGCTCAGCTGTAGGAATTTGGGTGGAGAAAACCAGGCGGCTTAGAAGGAGATTAAAATCATGGGCCAGACGAAAGATTCTCGACATTAACCTTAGAAGAGAAGAGCTTGCGAATGGAATCGCAAACTTGGAAAGTGCTCAGGAGGACAGAGATCTACAGGATCGCGAGAAGGACGAGCTTGCCAGTAATAGACTAGAGTTGCAGAAGATCGAGCAGATGGAGGAATTATACTGGCAACAGAGAGCGAGGATACAATGGCTTAGAGAGGGAGACGCAAACACAAAGTATTTTCACAAAATCGCAAATGAAAGGCAAAGACAGAACCACATTACGGGCCTAACGATTAACGGAGTTTGGACAGAAGACGAAGATCTCATCAAAGAACATCTAGATAACCATTTTCATGATCTACTAGGACGTAATGCTGCTAGCAGATGTGCGATGGCCCAGGATATGTGGAGCGACTCTAGATTGGCTGGGAGCGATGAAATTGAATCAAGATTTACAGAAGCTGAGGTGTTTGAGGCAATTAAGAAGCTCGGTCAAGACAAAGCTCCAGGGCCAGACGGACTTCTGATATTCTTCTTCAAAATCTACTGGGAGATTATTAAAGACGACATGCTGAACATTTTTCACGAGCTATTCGACGGTAGGGCCAACCTGGATAGGTTAAATTATGCTACGATCGTTCTAGTTCCCAAGAAATCCGAGGTTAAGACTCATGAAGATCTCAGGCCGATAAGCTTGCTGAACGGATCGTTCAAAATAATTACAAAAGTCTTGGCTCTAAGATTAGCCCCTAACCTGAACGAGGTCATCGACCAATCGCAGAGTAGCTTCATTAGCGGTAGAGATATTTTGGACAGCATAGCCTCTGTACACGAAGTTGTCTTCCGAGGTAACAAAGCTAAAGAGGACGGTTTTATCCTTAACCTTGATTTTCAGAAAGCTTACGACTCTGTATCGTGGGCCTCTGTGGAGGAAGCTCTTACTCTCAAGGGATTCGGCGCAAAATGGAGATTATGGATGAAATTGTGCATGAGCGGCAGAAAATCGTCCGTCCAGGTGAACGGATGGCAAGGTAGATAGATCCTATGCAAGAGAGGTCTCCGACAAGGGGATCCATTATCATCCCTTCTCTTCGCCATAGTGGCTGACGCGCTAGCGGAAATGATTAGAAGAGCCATGGAAAACAATACGATTAAAGGGATTAGGATTAAAGGTATCGCTAAGCCAATGGCGATTCTCCAATATGCAGACGACACTATCCTATTTGGTAAAGGAACGGTGGAAGAAGCGACGACCATTAAGACTATATTGGCATGTTTCCAGATTTGGTCAGGTTTGCAAGTGAACCTAAAGAAGTCAAGTATCATTCCGATATGCGATCAGATGTCCACATCGTGTACGGAGATCATGGATATCTTAGAGTGCAAGACTGGAGATTTTCCTTTTAAATACCTAGGAGTGCCAATTAAGCCGGGATCTCTTCTGAAGGAGGATTGGAACTTCATTATCGCCAAGGTTGAAAAGAAGTTGGCAGGATGGCAGAGTAGATTCCTATCCCTGGGTGGAAGGATTATCTTGCTCAACTCTGTCCTTAGTGCAATCCCGTTGTATCTGATGTCCATCTACGAACTGCCTAAGTGGGTCATCAACAGGATAGATAAGCTGCGAAGAAGGTTTCTTTGGAAAGGCACGGATGAGGGAAACAAAGGGTTCCACTTGGTAAATTGGAGAAGAGTCTGCAAGAAAAGAGAATTCGGAGGATGGGGAATTGTCAGCCTGCACGACATGAACAAAGCCCTGCTCTGCAAGTGGTGGTGGAAGATTAATAACAAGCATAAAGGATGGTGGAACTACTCTTACAACCTTTACCGAAAGAGGCGAAAATTCCGATTTGGAGGTAGAAGCCCCTCGGCAAATGTCTCCCAAATTTGGAAGGGGATAGCTAAACAAGGAGACATTTTCCATACCAACACCACTTGCAAAGTAGGTAATGGGAAAAATACTAGATTCTGGAAGGACAAATGGTGTGGTAACACGTCGTTGCAAAACCAATTCCCATTAGCGGCAAAAGCTATGCAAAACTTAGACCTATCAGTGGCAGATGTTCGAAAGAACGGCAAGCTAAATTTTATAGTTTCCAACAACATTACACCGGAGAGCAGAGGCCAGTTTGAAGAGCTGAATAAGTTTATTCTTCAAGAAGGGGGGCTGGCTAATAGCATGGATGATGAAAGATGGTGGAATAGGGACAGCTCAAAGGTGTTCTCCGTATCATCCATGTATAAATGGATCAACGATGGGGGAACGAGATGTCAAGCGCAAGCTGTTATATGGAAGGCAAAAGTTCCTTACAGAGTCAAAGTTTTCTGTTGGTTAGCACACAGTAACACGATTCTATCCAAAGTGAACCTGAAGAAGAGGAATATGCATATCGATGGCACCTGTGAGACATGCCTTGCGGCTGAAGAAGACGTCAACCACATCCTCTTTCGATGTCCAAAAGCTCGGGTTATTTGAAAAATAGTTTGTAGGGGGTTTGGGTGTAATCAGTTTCCTAACTCTACCATTGATATTTGGGCGCACCTTAGAGATTCGTACATCAAATTAGAAGATAGAAGGGCTTGGGATATAGCAATAGCAGCCACAATTTGGAACCTCTGGCTAGAAAGAAATGATTTAATTTTTCGCAATAAAGTTTACAGAATTACTTGCTCCATGAATAAAATTTTCCTTCTCATTCATGATTGGGCAGGTGCTCAGGAAACAGCCAAGAGGACCAGGAACAGCGAAGAAGAATAGCAAAATTGGAGCATAGTGGGAACAGCCATGCTTGGAGCTGTGTTCGGTGCTATGGAGGTGATCTACAGATTCAGGAACAACGACGGAGCTTAGCCAGAGTGGCAGTCTCGAGTGGGGGTACTGGCTTGGTGATCAGGGGCAGTTTGTTCTACTTGTTGTTTTCTTTTGCGTTCTCGGATACGTCCGAGTACTTTTGTGGCTTCGTGTAGCTGGTTGCTCACGAGAGGTCTTTTCTGTTGTTGTTGTTGTTTACTTTTGATCTCGGGTAGGTCCGAGTACTTTTGATGTATCGTGATGCGTGTTGCACACGTGTTTTATCTATGCTGTACTACTTTGTTTCGTTATTTCTTATTAATGAAACGATGACTGGTGTCATCTTTTATCAAAAAAAAAAAAACATTCTTTACCTGCATGTAAGACTGTGGGCACGTCAGTTGATTACAACCAACGAAATGTTATACATGGCTATCCTCTCTATGCCGGGAATAGTATAACGATCTCCATACTTTAACAAAAATCACAACAGTTGAATGAATAATGTATTAAATTGTGACTACGCTAAACATGTAAGTGTATGCCATGCCTTAATGCCTAATGCACACATTTTATACTAGGATGACACTAATGCACACTTGTTCGGATTCTATGCATCCCATACTACATAGGTCCGAGGGCAAGCGCCTACGTACTCCACATTGAAGGGTTCGATCCCTCGCCATGAAACTACCCAGTAATAAACAAGGTTTAGATTATTACACCGATACGGATCTCAGCCTCCCCGCAAGTGACCCTCTACCCCCAGCCTCTCTGGCTATTGGAGTACGGCAAAACAAAAAACTATCCGCCTGATTACTCTAGATCCTGGAATCCACCGCTGACTCATCCTCATAATCCCAGATTTAAATATAAAAGCTCGTTTCCCACGAAGCAACCACAGTCCGCCGACTAGGTCTATAGCCATGGAAATCCACCGCCGACTATATAGAGCAACCCACTTATGTTTGCCCAGGCTTACTACACCTTCACCTAAGTGCCTAATTATTTTAGTTCAAGACATGAATGTGTTATCAATCCTAGAATCAGTTTTACCTCTTACCGGATTTGTTCGCCCGACGGCAATATCTCGAAATCAAATCTCAAAATATTTCTTTCAATATTACCGGTAACCGAGGTCTTACTAATTCATAAACTTTCATGTACAAGAAACATGAGTATTCACACCCTTCATCAAATATGTCTTAAACTTAGATATTCTTATTTTCACAAATGATCAATGTTTCATTTAATACTACTAATGATTCCTTAATAACAATAAATCTTTTTCATGAAGAAATTTTCATCCATCATCAATCTCTTTAATAGTTTAAGCACAAACAACAAATTCATATACCAAATACTCTTAATTTGCATAAGTGAATAATCACATCAAGATAAATTCATTCACATGAATAATTTATTCTCATTCTACCAATAAATCTCATTTGTAATTTAAAACTCATGGAATAACTCTAAGAATCAAATGCAATCTATTCAAGAGGCATTAAAATTTACATAGCATATATCTTCTAAAATAGGATCATACTCTTCTTAGTAATAAAACATAAACCTTTACTTACTTTCTATTTCAAACCTTCCTTTTTAAAGTCTCAATTATACATGAAAAATCTTGACACTAATTTTAGTAAGTTCTAAATCATTTTATAGAAATAATAGTATTTTTCCCAATTTTTGTTTCTCACCAAAAACCCCTTAAACTCACACACACACACACACACACACACACAAAAAAAAAAAAAAAAAAAAAAAAAAAAAAAAAAAAAAAAAAAAAAAAAAAAAAAAAAAAAACCCACTAGGGTTTGAACCCATGTACAATCAGCCAGAGCCCAAGGATCACAGCGCCGACCAACTAGCCCATTTGGACCTAATCTTTAAGTATCTCGCCGAATTCCCTTTATACTAAAAATCTCGGGCTATGACTTAATAAAACAAAAATATAAAAAGTTGTGGATCGCAAGTTTCAAACCTGCGACCCACCGACCCACATCTCCAACGCCAGACCGCTATGCTAACCGCGCCCATCAATAAGTAATCTATTCATATGCTTTTGTTACAACTTTCTGTGATCTCTTATATTTCATAAAAACTCGATTCCCTAATTAATCAAATCTTTTATTGGACTGAAATAAATTTATATAAACTGAGATTATTCTCTAACAGTAACTCATAGATATCCAACTCATGTTTTTTTATAGAAAGAACTAATTTTCAAATTGTTTCCCTTTACTAATAACAAACACTTTGTATTTATTCGAAAATATCACATTATATATTTTATAAACAATCAAAAGAGTTTATTGGTATCCAATTAACATTACAAATTTCATTTGCGTGTCATAAGAAGAATTCCTAACATCTTTCATACAGTCAATTATATGTAACTAGTGTGTAGCCAAAAGTAATTAATTTACTCTTTTCTCATACACTATTAAAATAATATAATTTATCTTACTTATCATGCATGTTTCACTATCATTCTTACTACATACAATCGTATAGTTCATCTGAAATTCCCATACTATTCATTCATTATTATTAGCATGCAAATTTATATAATTAGAAAGTAAGAGAACACCCACTTTATTTTACAAAACTCCTCTTTAACCTTAATCCAAATAATTTCACAATTACTAGTTTCCATATTTGTAAATTAACAAGCAAAATGAAAGTTTCTCCTTATTTCTAACATGACAATGTTTTGTTTCTTAATCAATAGTAATATTTCTACAATTTGGCATACATGAATTTATCTTTTAATTAAAATATCAACTTATACTACTCATAAAGCATGAAATACCTACAATTAGAAAGTAAGAAACCACTCACCTTAATTGAAGCTTGAACAAATGAAAGAAAGTGAACACCACTCCTAGCTCCAAAGACTCCTAGTTCTTCTCCTCCTAGCAATGGCCTCCAAGCACAAAACTCTCTTCTCTCTTTCTTTTTCCTTTCCCTTATTTCTTGATTACCTTTTGGTGTGAGAAGAGAGTAGAATGGTGGGTTATTTATAGGTCTAGGTTAGGGACTATATTGCATAATGTCACAACCTAATAAATTCTCTTTTTAATCCTCCAACCCTACACCTAACTCCTAAAGCCCCCAACTTTTCATCTCCCCACTCTCCAGAACACTTACTCTCATCTCTTCCCCTTATAAAACTCCAAACCAGTCAATTCTCTTCAAAACCAACACACAATGTGCTGCCTCTCATTTCCGTGGGTCACCTTGTGGTCAAAACCGAACACCATTTAACGTATAGCCCAACTTACTTCTCCACATACAACAACTCATGTTGTACTTCTTTCACCGTGGGCCCCATTGTCCAAAGCCACGTCAGCTTCAAGCTGACGCCACACATGGATGAATGCACAACAGCACAAGCATTGACATACCCACTCATTATTACACATCTCATTAACATATAATCCCACTACATTTCAATTCCAAATGCCGTGCATGCATGATTTTCAAACAACAACATATACTTATCATATATATATATATATATGGAAAGCTTCGGTTGAGCAATACTCTAGTGCTCACCGCGTGAACACTAGGTCTTCGGGAGTTCATATAAGTATATATATATACAAAATTGTATGGCTGAAAAGCATTGTTTTTATAGTCACATGATGGATGGACAAATGAATTTTAAATGATTTGATTTTACATATTTAGACTAATTTAGATGTGTAGATCAATATGAACGGTTCGGATTTTCGATATGAACGTCCGAAGGCCTAGTATTTACGCGGTGAGCACTAGAGTAGTGCTCAACCGAAGCTTTCCATATATATATATATATATATATATATATATATATATATATATATATAGAGAGAGAGAGAGAGAGAGAGAGAGAGAGAGAGAGAGAGAGAGAGAGAGAGAGAGAGAGTAAGTCTATTAAGAGCTGGGAAGCTGGGCTCCTTATCGGGAGCTGGAGATCTCAGCCATCCGATCGATCTTGATCGCGATCGGACGGCTGAGATCTAATGCCGCTTATCTTCAGATAGGGTGAGGGGTAAAAGTGGTATACTCAATCGATTAAGTATACCCCTTATCTCTTATCTTCGACAGCTCTCTTCTCTCCCGCTCTCTATCGTTCCAAACCCTAATATCTTCTCCTGCTCTCTCTCTCCTGCTCTCGAAGATCGCCCCGCTCTCTTCACAACCCTAATCGCTATCATCTCTTCTCTTATCACGCTCTCAGTCCCGATCCCCATCTTCGAAACCCTAATCCCGATCTCTCTTCGAAACCCTAATCGAAGATAGCGAAGTCGAGCTCTTCTCTCCCGCTCTCTTTCTTCGTCACCTGTGTAAACCCAACTCCACCATCGACCGGATCTCCAGTCTCTTATCTTCAGATCTGTCGAGGGGTAAAAGGGGTATAATCGATCAGACGCCATCGGCGATGAGGGTTTCGATTTCTCGGCTCATTGGGTTCTGCCTCTCTCAGATTCCGGAGGGAAGTGTTTGACTCTCATAAATGCTTTTATGATTTCTGTTTAATTTCTTGCATTTTCATTCGGTTTTGTTTGTAGGCAATGATGAGATTGATTTTGATATAATTTGGTTACAAAATTTTTGGGTATTGAAATTATTGTTTTGAAGGGTATTTGGTTGTGTGCCATGATAATTATTCAAAGTTGAATACACATCTGGGGTATGAGCGGGAGAGTAGATGGTGAAGAAATGAAAGTATGGTGTTTGAATGTCCAATGCCCTCAACACTTACCTTACATTTATGAGATTTGAGACTAGCTCAATTCACCAAATTTTTGGGCACCGATGACTCACAATGGTTTAGGCAGTGATGCAAAACACTTTATGATCTGAAAAATTATTTCAATCCTGTTTCAAGTATTCTTGATTATATATCTATCATATCCTAGTTGGCGCGGCACTCCCATGCAACCCTACTTATGATTAGTGTTTTCTGAGCCTACTGGTTTTCTTTAGTCTATATATATTCATGAGTAAGTCTATTATGTGAGTTTGGTCGATTGATTGTGAGAAGATAAGAGATAGGGGTTTTTGATTTTACCCCTTTTACCCCCCAAACATTCTGAAGATAAGCGGTATCAAAAATGAGTCGTTCCATCGCGATCAATCGCGAACGAATGGCTAAAAACCCCCGCTCTGGATAAGGATTTCAGTTCCCAAGCTCTTAATAGACTTACTCTATATATATAACACAGTTGATGATAAGCTCCGAACAACACAAACAGAACATGAAGTATCAAATTTTGTCAGCTCAGAACAAACACAAACAGATCATGACACTACAAAAAAACTATATATTAGGCAGTGATGCTAAACACTCTATGATCTGAATAATTATTTCAATTTGTTGTATTTATTCTTGATTATATATCTATCATATCCTAGTTGGCACTGCACCCCAATGCAGCCCTAGTTATGAATAGTGTGTTCTGAGCCTACTGGTTTTTTCTTTGTTTATGAAAGACAGTTGATAATAAGTTCAAAACAACAGAAACAGAGCATGAAGTATCAAAATTTGTAAGCTCCAAACAACAAAAAACTAGATTTTATAGTAACTGACGTTGGATGCGTATGTGTTGGGTACTCATGTAAGCCTTTTGGTCTTTGATTCTCTCAAACTGTTTGTTGGTGTAGGCCGTGATGCAAAACAGTTTATGATCTGAATATTTACTTCAAGATTGTTGTATTTATTCTTGATTATATATCTATCATATCCTAGTTGGCGCGGCACCCCAATGCAGCCCCAGTTATGAATAGTGTGTTCTGAGCCTACTGGTTTTATTTAAACCACATGTTCAGTGTCTGTTGTTCTGACACTATACCAAATTTCAAACTTCATGGCAAGCTTCTGTTTGTCTTGAGCATACACAATTTGATACTTCGTGTCCAGGTTCAAAGAGTTCATTTTATGTTTGTTCTGAGTGAACAAAATTTGATACTTCATCAATATGTTTCTGTTTGTTATGGGCTTACTTCAAGTTGACAAAATTGGATACTTCATGATCTGCACTTGACAAAATTGGATACTTCAAGTTCTGTTTGTGTTTGTTCTGAGATTACAAAATTTGATACTTCATGATCTGTATCTGATTCTTCTGAGCTAACAAAATTTGTATACTTCATGCTCTGTTTGTGTTAGCTCTGGACCGGCAAAATTTGATACTTCATGTTCTGTTTGTGTTATTTCTGAGCTTACAAATTTTGCATACTTCATGATCTGTCTGTGTTAGTTCTGGACTGGCAAAATTTTCATACTTCATGATCTGTTTGTATTGGTTCTGAGCTTACAAAATTTTGATACTACATGCTATGTTTGTGTTAGTTCTGAGCACTTTACAAAATTTGATACTTCATGATCAGTTGGTGTTAGTTCTGTGTTGGCAAAATTTGATACTTCATGCTATTTTTGTGTTGGTTCTGAGCGAGGGCAAAATTTAACACTTCATGATCTGTTTGTGTTAGTTCTGAGCTTACAAACTTTGACAATTCATGCTCTGTCTCTGTTTGCTATGAGCTTACAAACATTTGATACTTCACTATCTGTTTCTGTTTGCTCCCAAGCTGCTTGGTTCTCAGTTTCTGTTTTTGCTGAGCCAACAAATTTTGAACTTCATGTTCAGCCTCTGTTTTTCTGAGCCTACCATATTTACTTGAAGATTTTTTGCGTTCTGAACCGATTATCTGTTTTAATTATTTTGTCTTTTCCAGGTTAAATGAGTTATGTTTACTTTTGATTTCAGGTTGATTACAGCATGAAGTGCTTCTTGGAGATATTGAATACTGGACTACGGGAAAATTTGATATTTGGAGCAAACTTAAATTGTGTTTTTGTTGACAGTATACAAAACAAAATATGTATTAGGGGCAACAATAAGTTGTATACTTTCAGTATTTGTAAATTTTTTCATGTACGTGTACGTTATTAAACATTGTACTACGCTGTAAAGTGTTTGTTATGTTTCAGTTCTTTGTAAAGTGTCAGATGTCAAGTACATTTCTTATGCTGTAAAGTTTTTGTAAAGTATTACCTTGCAATTCTATGAAGATTGAATTTCTTCCACGTATTCAGTTCATTATTGTTTTGATGTCATGATTGAAATTCTGTGTATGTTTTGGTGTATTACGCAGCATGGCGTATCTAATTTATTTCCATGCTCAGAAGTCACACAAACCGAGCATGAAGTACCAAAATTTTGTAAGCTCTGAACTAACACAGACAGAGCATGAAGTAACAAATTTTGTAAGCTCAGAACTGACACAAACACAGCATGAAGTATGAAAATTTTGCCAGCACAGAACCAACACAAACAGGGCATGAAGTATTAAAATTTTGTAAGCTCAGAACTAACACAAACAGATCATGGAAGCATCAAAATTTGACCGTTCAGAACTAACACAAACAGAGCATGTAGTATACAGACCAAGAAGTATCAAATTTGTAAGCTCAGAACTAACAGAAACAGACCAAGAAGTATCAAATTTTGTAAGCGCAGAACTAACACAAACATACACATGAAGTATCAAATTTTGTAAAGCGCTCAGAACTGACACAAACAGACCATGTAGTAACCAAATTTTGCCAGCTCAGAACTGACACAAACATAGCATGAAGTATACCAATTTAGTAAGCTCAGAACCAACACAAACAGATCATGAAGTATGAAAAATTTGTAAGCTCAGAAATAGCACAAACAGAACATGAAGTATCAAATTTTGCTAGTCCAGAGCTGACACAAACAGTACATGAAGTATACAAATTTTGCCACTCCAGAACCAACACAAACAGAGCATGAAGTATGAAAAATTTGTAAGCTCAGAAATAACACAAACAGAACATGAAGTATCAAATTTTGCCAGTCCAGAGCTAACAAAAACAGAGCATGAAGTATACAAAATTTGCCAGTCCAGAACTAACACAAAAAGTTCATGAAGTATGCAAAATTTGTAAGCTCAGAAATAACACAAACAGAACATGAAGTATCAAATTTTGCCAGTCCAGAGCTAACACAGACAGATCATGAAGTATGCAAAATTTGCCAGTCCAGAACTAACACAGACAGATCATGAAGTATGCAAAAATTGTAAGCTCAGAAATAACACAAACAGAACATGAAGTATCAAATTTTGCCAGTCCAGAGCTAACACAAATAGAGCATGAAGTATACGAATTTTGCCAGTCCAGAACTAACACAGACAGATCATGAAGTATGCAAAATTTGCCAGTCCAGAACTAACACAGACAGATCATGAAGTATGCAAAAATTGTAAGCTCAGAAATAACACAAACAGAACATGAAGTAACAAATTTTGCCAGTCCAGAGCTAACACAAATAGAGCATGAAGTATACAAATTTTGCCAGTCCAAAACTAACACAGACAGATCATGAAGTATGCAAAATTTGCCAGTCCAGAACTAACACAGACAGATCATGAAGTATGCAAAATTGGTAAGCTCAGAAATAACACAAACAGATCATGAAGTATCAAATTTTGCCGGTCCAGAGCTAACACAAACAGAGCATGAAGTATACAAATTTTGTTAGCTCAGAACAATCAGATACAGATCATGAAGTATCAAATTTTGTAATCTCAGAACAAGCACAAACAGAACTTGAAGTATCCAATCTTGTCAAGTGCAGATCATGAAGTGTCCAATTTTGTCAACTTGAAGTAAGCCCAGAACAAACAGAAACAGAACTCGAAGTATCTCCGGTTCTTCGCTAACGACCTTCTTGTTCTTTCTCTTGAATTCCTGCACCAAATGATTCATCAAATAGAAGAAAATGCAAGTACGTATGTGGCATGTTCCTGGAGAGTGTATGTTGAACATGGTTAAAACTTGTAGGCTCAGAACAAGTGCAACAGAAAACATAAGACAGTAGACTCGGATGAAAAAATCATGCCGGCTCAGAAAAACACCACCATCAACCTTAATATCCGGTAAAACCATTGTTACAAATGCATTTTCAAAATGAAATTGAAAATGGGTAAGCTCAGAACAACTTAGTTTGAACAAAAGGATGAAGTGTCAAATAATTTCAGCTTCCCGACTCAAAACAAACCCAAAATGAACATGAAGTTGAACACCATCCAATAATCATGAAGTATCAAATCAGGCATAAACTTTTCATCACTGCCGCATATTAAATCAAGTATAAATGAGTCAAATGTGGAATTTTGAATTTGTCACTAGGGCTGCTTTATTAAGCCACACCGGCTAGTGGTCAAGAACAAAATTCAAGCTGCATAAACTTTTCATCATTGCCTACTAACTTGGAATTATAAACTATAAACCCAAATTTTTTTACCAACTTTTCGGGAACTAAATTTCTTATCGAGCATCAATTTTTTTCCATCAATATTTTACCTGCACACAAAGAAGACAAAAGGGTTAATTTAATAAATGTGCTATAATGTATTAAAGTACAATAACGGCAGATATGGTTCAGAAATTATTTTAATTTATGTATGACACGTACCTTGCAAAATCCACAGAAATAAACCAACAAAGTTCATGCTATATTCGGAGCCTCCTCTGTTATAGGTTCCATTGTTGAAAATGTAGTAGAAGCTTGTGACTCATTTATAGTAGAGCTACACGATTAATATTCACAAAATGAAATTAAGATTATACTATATATAAAGAAAATAAAGCATGAACTTTGTATTTAATTACTAACCTTTCCTTTAAAGGACAGGTATGACTGTCATGATTAACAAGCTTCTTGCACAAACGACACTTTCTTAGTGGTTTCGCAACCTTCTCCAATGCTTTCTCCTTACCCCCTTTAATGCGCTTCCCACTACCTTTGGTTTTTGCAATATCGGGTACATGAATATGGACTGTTCTAGGTAGTGAACTAGTTGTTGCTTGTTGTAATTCTTGGGGCATATCTTGTTGCAATTCTGCAACAACACCAACTAGTAATGTTTTAGCCTTCTGGCGCATCTCCTTTGATGAGTGAGCGATCCTCATCACTTTGTTGATTTCATTTGACAATTCCACCATGTCCAAATCTTGTGAACTACCGTAGCTACCGATGATTTCATCACCAGCATCATCATATACAATCTCGGTAGTTACCGAAGCGGTCCACCTCTTTAAAATATAAGATTGAGGCAGGAAATCAACAAACTCATTCCTTAATACCACAATGATGTGTCTACAAGGAATTCCCTCAACTTCAAATTTACTACAAGTGCAAGTCCCAGCATTATCCATTCCCTTGTAGAACACATCTCTTGTTTTATCAGATTGTACTGACTTTCCCATTCTCCTGACAATATAGTGTCGCACACTACCATCGTCAGCTTTCATTAAAGAGGCATAATTCAAGCTTTCAACTAGTTCAGCTTGAAATACATGAAATTTCGCTCTAGTGTACAGTTCAGACATTTGGGACTCAATTTCAAAATCTGTTTGCAGCTTTGGTTTTGTATGCAGAGTGGTGTAGTCAGCTGCTAACTGATTTTGTCTTTGTTTCCTTATTGCCCTTTCAAACCTCGTCATAAATTCATGTAAAGAATTTTTGCTATTAACATATTTATCTACAAAAGCATTCATGCTTTCTGATCTCTGAGTTGTGCGAATTCCAGCAGTAAAAATATGCTTAGCATAAGCTGGTATCCACTTCTCACGAAGCAAATAAATGTCAGAAAGCCAAGGATTACCTGTTATTGTAATATGTATCAAGTACTAATAGTACAAAAAAATGTTCAAACATAAGAATAATTTATTGAAACAAGTAATACCTGCAATTTGCACATTAGCATTCATTACGTCATTCCATCTCATCTCAAACTCTTCTGAGGTCTCTGATTCCCAAATGCAACTATGGAATGGAATGCTAAAATCACTATTCAGGCCCAGGCCACCAAGCTTATCGGGAAGCTTTTTAAGAATGTGCCACATGCAAAGCCTGTGGCTCGAACCAGGAAAACACATGCGAATTACATTATCCATTGCAGGATCTTGATCTGTGATGATCACTTTTGGTGGAGACCCACCCATTGTTTCACCCCATTTTTGAAACAACCAAACAAAAGAGTCGGTGGTCTCTTTATTTAGAAAAGCCGCACCAAAATTGATAAATTGGCCATGATGATTAACTCCAGTAAATGGAGCAAAAACCAACTTGTATTCATTGGTATCATATGTGGTATCAAAAATTAGCACTTCACCAAAATGCTTGTAAGCCTTCCTGGTAATAGCATCAACTCATAACACATGAGTTAATTTGTTGTCTTCATCAACCTTGTAATGAAAACAGAAAGAAGGATTCATCTCTTTTTCCTTTTGCAAGTGCTCCAGCAATATATCAACATCATAAGCTCTCATACCATCCTTCTCTCTTTGCAACGAATTTCTAATGGCTTTTTCAGTACAATTAATATTACTGAAACCTTCATTTTCTATTTCCATGAAGGACATAAAATCTGAAGTTCTTATGTTAGCCTCTTTGAAAGAACTAAGTAAACTTTTTTGCACTTCAGAGACAGTTTTATTACATCTTAGAAATTGTTGCTTTCTAGGTGTGACACAAATATGGGTGTGCTCTTCAATAAACCTACGGATTGACCATCTCCCGTCATCACCCCTTTGCATTCGTATTTGAGCCATACACCCTTCTTTCGTCACAGCCCTTCGCCTTCTCTTGATCAAATTTGAAGAAGACGATTCTTCATTATTGGCAACATTCACAACAGTTGTATCAACCGGCTTGCCTTACTTTGAGCAAACAAATTGTTGTGAATATCTCTCCTTTGTGGTACTGTCAACCATCGTTGCAAACTTGCGTACTGAAAAACCAACTAATTTTGCATATGTTTTATAAAATTCATATCCGTCGTCTAATGTTGCAAATACTAAACCAACAAATGGTTTAGAAGCATCATCAATGTCCCTCCAACTGGACTGAACATCTTGGCTTAGTAATTCTTCATTTTCAACCTCCATCCTTCATAGGAGAATGAGACAACAAAAATTAAAAATAAAGCTACAACTTTAAATTAGCACAAACGAAAAAGTCCAACAGACTACATTCTTGATCTACAAGTAATAAAGTGTTCATACTGAGGGGTTATGAAAGTTAGTGTTTGAAGAATTTAAGTATGTACAGATTTTAGACAGTTAATTTTTTTTCTTTTTGGGGAGAAACATCCATAGTTAAATGGCAAGCAACCTTCAGCTTCTTACATGGATTTTACATGGAATTTGGGTGCTTATATGCATGTGTCATGTCCTATTAGCAGTGACTGAAGCAAATCTCGAAAGAAAGAAAAACTAGACTGCATATTACATGGATTTTGTGTGCTTATATGCATGTGTCATGTCCACATCTTAAAATTCTATATACTAGTACGAATATTATTTGCTATTCTAAATGTACTAGTCCGAATACTAATGCGAATATTATCAGAGCCTAATTTAAGCGCTAAAAATATAAAAACAAACTAGAAGCATTTATAAAGGAAATAAAATTTGAATTCGAGATGAGAAATCGAAACCCTTGTCGCAGTCTGGGTTTTCCGTCGGAGAGAGAGAACGAACTTGTAGGTGCTCTTCTTTGGTGCTGCGACGACAAGGCCGATGGCGTCTGATCGATTATACCCCTTTTACCCCTCGACAGATCTGAAGATAAGCGACTGGAGATCCGGTCGATGATGGAGTTGGGTTTACACAGGCGACGAAGAAAGAGAGCGGGAGAGAAGAGCTCGACTTCACTATCTTCGATTAGGGTTTCGAAGAAAGATCGGGATTAGGGTTTCGAAGATGGGGATCGGGACTGAGAGCGTGAGATGAGAATAGATGATAGCGATTAGGGTTGTGAAGAGAGCGGGGCGATCTTCGAGAGCGGGAGAAGATATTAGGGTTTGGAACGATAGAGAGCGGGAGAGAAGAGAACTGTCGAAGATAAGAGATAAGGGGTATACTCAATCGATTGAGTATACCACTTTTACCCCTCACCCTATCTGAAGATAAGCGGCATTAGATCTCAGTCGTCCGATCGCGATCAAGATCGATCGAATGGCTGAGATCTCCAGCTCCCGATAAGGAGCCCAGCTTCCCAGCTCTTAATAGAATTACTCTATATATATATATGGGTAAAAGGGATATGAGCAAGTTGCTCATTTAGTAAATGAGCAATTGATTATGTGGCATGCATGTGATACATTGGACAACTAACTCATTTAATGATTTTTCAATCACATGTATGCCACATCATCAATTGCTTATTTACTAAATGAGCAAGTTGCTCATACCCCCTTTTCCCTATATATATATATATATATATATATATATATATATATATATATATATATATATATATATATCTTTGAAAATTTACGGATTGTCACACGCACTCCGAAATTTATTTCGAAAATAAATACGTTTAAATATGTTTACCGAAAACACATTTTTTTAGCTTTTGTTTTAAATAAAACCCAGACCCGAGAGCTTATATATAAGAAATTCGAAGTAGAGTTATGACACCAAAGTCCACTTGGACTCTTGGCTTGTGGTGTGTGCGACAGTCACTGCTTGTTGGGTCACGGGATCGAGTGTAACACCCTTGATTTGATTTATAAGATTTTGTGATTTTACGTGTTGTGCACGTATGATTTCGTTTGTATAATTTCTCGTATAAAATATTTTTATATAGTAATTGTTCTCTTTATTTTTCTAAAATTAATGCTACATCCGCGGGTATAGTAAATAGAAGCCTAATTTAAATCTAGGCCTAATTGTCCTTTTTAAGCCCACTATATTTATTAATTATTTAATTATTTTGAGCTCATGGTTAGTTTGGCCCATTAGTGAGCCCATTTACTTTAATTCTCTTTTGAAATGGTCTAACTTGTAGTGTAGACTCATTTCATGGATAATTAAATTTGTCACGTGAACAAATTTGTAAATGGGGGGTACTAGGTGGCACGTGCATGCAATGGAAGTGTGCATTGCACACCATTTTCCCCTTGGCCGGATTGTGATGGAGTGAGTGGAAAAGATGGAGGTGGTGGAGAGGTAGTTGTTCATCATGGGTAGTTTATATAACTCCCTATTTCATCTAAGTCCTTAATCTCTAACCCCCCCCCCCCCCCCCCCCTAATTAGCTCTCATTGCACCTAAAAGAAAGAATAGAAAGAGATGAAAAAATTCAAGTTGTGAGACAAAAGATTGAGGAGTTTTTGTGAGTTGAAAAGAGAAAGAGTTTTGTGCGGGTGCTTCAACTAGGAGGTCGGCATCTCAAGGACCAAGAAGGGAGAGCTCGGGTTCCAACATTGCAACAAGGAGAGGCACAACTTGGTGGTTGATCTAGGAGGAGAAGGCTTTGTTCAGTTGTTGTAGGAGATTCATTAGGAGTTCTTTGGTTTTCTCTCCATTATAAGGTGGGTGTTTTCATGCTTCTAATCTAGTTACCATGCTAGGAATAAATTGCTACTAAGAGAAAACTAAGTAATTTGGACTTATGGTTGTTTTTTAGATGAAATGATAAATTAGAGAATGATTGATAAATGATTGCTAAATTGAGAATCAAAGTGTTAGAAATTATCATCTTACCATGCTATATGTTTATGAGTTATGCTTTATGGAGATTTTGTGCTTGTGAGACAAATAATTAATTAAATGCATCATGGATAATTGTTATTTGAATTAAAGTTATACTAATGTAGAAAAATGAGAATTTGTATCGTAAAAATGTTGTAGGTTGATTAATGAGTAAAAGAACAAAGAAATAAGTTGTCTTGTGAAAAATCTAATTCTTGAATTATGTAAAAATGTAAACCGTTCTCAATGTCGAAACTATGGACATAGAACACAAAATAAGACCAAAAATGCATTTTTATAAGGCAAATAATGGTTTTTAAAATTACTAATTTACTGTAATTTCATATGTTTTATATTCTGGAAAATTTGAGTTCAAAAAGAGAAGAAAAAGAAACAAAACCGTTTTGAGAAATTATGAAATTTAGAGATGAACATAAAACTAGTTCAAACCCAACCAAACTCATTTCGGAACAATCTGGTCAATTAGACCATTTGGTCGGAGAGCATTTAGGTGCTACAGTAGTGTGGGGTTGTCTCTAGTCTCGGGTTTGATCCTGAGTAGGAGCTTTACTTTTTTTATTTTTTTGTTAAAAATCCCGAATGCCCAAAAATTGATACACATGGGTTAAAACCCAGTTCTTGTCGCCTCTGTGGTTTGGCGCAGTGGTCTCGGGTGGCGCCCGTTTGGCCGCTGGTTGTGGGTTCGAATCCGGGTGTGGGCTTTGGTTTATAAAGTGAATTTTTTTGAAGAAAATATTAATACTTTGAGTAATAAAAATAAATTAAGATTTGGAAAAAATGTGGGAAAAATTCCTAGTAATTAGGAGAAAAACACAAGTATGAGGGCCTCGAGTCTACGGTGTGAGAGTGATTCATAGGTTGCCTACTTGATGAGTCAAGTCTTGGCGTGGACACTACTCCGGAATTATCGGGATCGTGGCGACACTTGTGGGATGTTTGATTGACTACGGGTGGTGCCATGGTCCATGACGGAGGCTGAATTAACCATAGGCTGTAGAACCCCGTATTTTCAAATATTATTTTAATTATTTGAAAATGAATTTAAATGATTTTTGAGGATTTAATAAATATTTTCTAAGAAAGTCATCTTTTGTACACGTGCAAAACACGTGCAAATGACTTTTCAGAAGTTTGAAAAATTAAGTTTTCTTTATGAAAAATCGTTATTTATTATTTGAAGATTATTTAATATTTTTCCAGATTTTTCTGGAATTAATTATGCCTATTTGCAATTTTTGAGAAAAGAAGGACTTATTTGCAAAATTGACAATTTTGAGGGTTGAAGTGCAAAATGTGTTTTCTGGACTTTCCGATCAGTATTTGTTGAAGTTTAGAAACATATTTTTCTATTAGACCCTAATTTAAATTATATTTGAGTTAGTTTTCAAGGATACAATTATATATGTAAGACGTACTCTTAAAAGGATTATTTTGCAAATTGGGTGAAAACCCTAATATTTTAATCCGGCATATATAAGGGAAATCCCTTTCCCAGCCGTCATTCACAATATTTAGAATATTGAGATCTCTTTGAGGAACAAGAGGAGAATTCTTGGATCTAGCAAGGAGAAAGTTTGTGGATCTTTTCTTCAAATCAGGTGAGTTGGTTTGTTTGTTTTACTTTGTTTTGTTTGTTTTGATTGGTAGATGACGTGAGATCTTTGTTATGTTTGTTTGTGATCATTATACCATTCTTTGTTAGTCCCATTGTATGTAGGACATGGATCTTTAATTCGATATGGATGATGAGAACTTTTATTTGATATTTGGACCATGATGAGAAAAGATTTAGATTTGTTGAGGATATGTTGATTTATGAGATCATGTCGTTAGAAAGCAAATTTAGAACTGATTATGTTAAGCTTGGATATTAAACATCTGGATCTAGTGATTGCAAACCAATTTTGATTATGTGTTGAGGAAGACATTTAGTTAGCTTGAGAAAACCCTAATGGGAGAATTGAGAATTTAGATCATGAGAATATGAGATTGGAGAAATTGATTGATTGAGTAATGTAACCATGATAGAGATTGTTGAGAATTGTTCATTTGCCCGAATATAAATTAACTTTATGATCAGTAATTCTTTAGAAAACTTCAAGATGATTTTGTGTTCAGATCTGTAGCCGTCAGTCGACTGATCTGATGTGCAGTCGACTGGTACGAGCTTACAGTGTACTTTTGAGTCTTGAGATTTGTTCGGGACGGTCGACCTAGACTGTGGTCAGTCGACTGACCCTCTGCTTGTGGTTTTGTTCAGTTCTTTCGGGGCAGTCGACTGACTTCTTGGGTAAGTCGACTGGTCATGCCTTAGATTATTTTCGTAAAATGTTGGGATATGTCCTCTGGACAGTCGACTGGTCCATTGTACAGTCGACTGGTCCTGTAGGATCTTTGTATTTGATTTGAGATATTTTGTTAGTGTGTGATTTTGAGACATTTGTTTAGTACTTGATTCTGAGATATTGTTCAGTATTTGAGGTTGAGATATTTGTTCAGGGTTTGATTTTAAGATGTTCAGTTAAGTATTGGTTTTTGAGATGTTCAATTAAGAACATGATTTTGGAAATATTTTGTTGAGCCACTTGTTAAGTGGAATTTGTTCAGATATTTGTTTTGAGTCTCTAGAGGTACGTGGCCCTAGTATACCGGTATTTGTTCAGTCATTTGTTGAGGCCCTTTGAGGCGAATTTTCAGTTATTCAGATTTTAGTCCGGTAGGGTACACTACTCTAGGAGATTTGTTCAGCAACCCAAACTAATAAGGACAGGCATTAGTAGTGTCATGACGAATGGGAACTTGAGTTATGCACCTCAGTATGACTTTTGATGTAGGATTAGTCTCCTGAATTATCCAAGTAGTTAACTTGAGATGTGTGATTTATCTCCGGAATTATCCAGGTAGTTAACCTGAGATGTGAGGTATTTCTCCGGAATTATCCAAGTAATTATCTTGAGATGTGGGGTTGAACTACGGAATGATCGGAGTCGAGGCGACACTTTTGGGGTATCCTTGTGATTATGAGTCTATGTTTAGATGTGGGATGATCTCCTGAATTATCCAGGGAAAATACCTGTGATGTGGGATCAATCTCCGGAATGATCAAGCATGGGCAAATTATCATAGTTTATCTTCATCTCTGAGTAGTCATCGTTGTCAGCATGTAGTCATGATGTTTTCTTGAATCACTTTTATGCATTTGGATTTCCTGTTTTCGGCACACACTTGGCTTTTGGTTTTGGTATCACCCCTTATTCTTTGTTGTTACTTCATACTTTAGTGTTGATTATTATTTGTTGGATATTATGTTTTATGTTCATTTATGTTATTTGTTTGATTAGTTGCCACTCACACCATTTTTATGGCTGACCCCTTTAGTTTGGGGGTTAGGGTTCAACTCTAGCCTCTCTTGTTGCAGGTTACCGCTTAGATTGGAGGTTGGATGCTTGAGTGGGCATTTGAGATAATTGGATTATTTAGTGTTTGGTGCAAATTGTAAAGACATATTTGAGTTGTTAATAAAAGATTAAGTTGTGTTGAGATGTTTAGACTTCCGCTGTATTTGTAATAATTGTTGTAATAAAAGAAAGAAAATTTTAGTGGTGTTGTTGGTGTTTATTGTGGTATTGAAGTGGATTGCTGGGATTTCGCCACTTATTTTCTAAGCTCTCATATTAGAAATTTGGGGCGCTACAGAGATTGGTATCAGAGCTCCGCTTCAATATAATAATAGACTTAGTATGACAACCAACCTAGGTGTGGACACTAGAGAGTGAGTACCTAGGTGTGGACATCAGAGTGTGAGTATCACATAGAATTAAATTGTGATGTTTGGTTTGAAATTATGGTTTGGGTATGGTTATGGCTTTGCCATAGGGTAATGATATGAGTTTAAATTGTGAGTGTGTTGTTCTAACTTTACTCTCGTTTTGCAGTATTCAAAATGGTTGCACCCAGAGGTAGAAATGGTGGCAACAATGAGGATGGTTCTGGTAGTTCCCGAGGTAATGGGATCGACCTTGAAGCTGAGTTTGCCAAGGTATATCAGACGTTGAATACGCTGATGGCACTCAATGTGGCACAGCAGCAAGCGCAGCAGCAGAATCCGCCGCCCAATCATGGAGCTGGTCATGGATTGGTGAATGCCGACCCCATCAAGCAGATTGAATCCTTTAAGAGGATGAGGCCGCCAGTCTTTGAGGGGCAAGCTGATCCAACAGCAGCAGACAATTGGATTCGGAAGATGCAGACGATCTTCGAAGTGTCAGAGACTCCTGAAGCTAGCAAGGTGAAGTTGGCTTCGATGCAGCTGGAGAAAGATGCTGGTGTATGGTGGGAGTCACTGAAGAGGAACTTGGGAGATCAGCAGCTGACATGGGAAGGTTTTCTGGAGGAGTTCAGAGATCGCTTCTTTCCTCTTGATGTTCAGGAGAAGAAGGCGACTGAGTTCATGAACCTTCAGCAGGGGAGCATGACTGTTCGGGAGTATGAGACGAAGTTCGCTCAACTTTCGAGGTTTGCACCAGAATTGGTCATGGATGAAGCTAAGAAGGCCAAAAAGTTTGAGCAGGGCTTGAGGCCGAACTTGAGGTCAAGGATGGTTCCGTTGGGCATCCGAAGATTCGAGAAGCTGGTCAGAAGAGCAGCGATGACGGAAGAGGATATGGACTTGTTTCAGAAGAAGCAGGAATCATGGAACCGGAACAAGAGGCCAGCATCAGGCCAGAGTGGGAAGGGATTCCCCGCGAAGCAGGCAAAGTTCAGTGGACCGGTGCAGAAGGCATCTGGAGCTCAGGGAGTGACCTGCTACTACTGCAAGGAAGTAGGGCATTACAGGTCAGCATGTCCGAAGTTGGCAGAGCATGTTTGTTCTCAGTGTGGGCAGACTGGACACTCAAAGCCCCATTGTCCACAACTGAAGAAAGATGGTTCGGGTGGAAGCAAAGTCCCGAAGAGGCAAGGGCGAGTATTTGCATTGACCGAAGAGGATGCGAAGAACTCGGAAGATGTAATTCAGGGTATGCAGGAATTTTGATTTCTTTCATTTTGAGTCAGTGTAATGAATAAAAGCTTTTATTTCAGAACAATTTAAGATTGAGTATCATTCTTATTGTAACAGGGGTTGTTTTAATAAATGGAATAAAAGCAAAGGTTTTGTTTGACACTGGTTCATCGCATACATTTGTATCGCCAAGTTTTGCAAAGGGCTTAGGTTTGGAACCTAAATTGTTTCCAGGCAGAGTTTTGTCGGTGGCAACGCCGTCAGGTGAGGAGCTGGTAGCGGATCGATATTACGAGGGCTGTGATATCGAGATTGGTGGAAGGATGTTCGGCATCGACTTGATCGAGCTACAAGTGTTGGGAGTGGATGTCATAGTGGGCATCGATTGGATGGCTATTTATGATGCCACGATTGATTGCAAGCAGAAGGAGGTGTTGGTGAAAGCACCAGGTGGACCCGCAGTAACTTTTCAAGGGAAGAAGAAGATCCCGCAGGTGGCTGCAATGGTATCTAAGAAGTCTATTGCAGATGAAGTCAAGAGCATTCCGGTTGTTCGAAGGTTTCCTCAGGTGTTCTTGGATGATTTTCCAGGATTACCGCCGCAGAGAGATGTGGAGTTTTGCATCAATATTCAACCGGGGAGTGCGCCGATTTCCAAGGCTCCATACAGGATGGCACCTGTAGAGCAGGATGAAGTGAAGAAGCAGATTGAAGAGCTTTTGAGCAAAGGGCTTATCAGACCGAGTTCATCTCCGTGGGGAGCGCCAGTGTTGTTGGTCAGGAAGAAGGATGGGTCGATGAGGATGTGCATTGACTACAGGGAGTTGAATAGGGTGACTATTCAGAACAAGTATCCGTTGCCACGGATTGATGATCTGTTCGACAGGCTTCGAGGAGCAGCGGTGTTTTCGAAGATTGATCTGAGGTCAGGGTATCATCAGGTGCGAGTCAAGGAGGAAGACGTGAGTAAGACAGCTTTCAGGACTCGTCATGGGCTGTATGAGTTCTTGGTGATGCCATTCGGGTTGACGAATGCGCCAGCAGTTTTCATGGATATGATGAATCGGGTGTTGAGGCCATTCATTGATTCCTTCGTGGTGGTCTTCATCGATGATATCTTGGTATATTCGAAGTCGGAGGAGGACCATTCTAAGCACTTGACAGCGGTATTACAGACATTGCAAGAGCACAGCTTGTATGCCAAATTGTCGAAGTGTGAATTTTGGAAATCTGAGGTAGCTTTTCTTGGTCACATTCTTTCTAAGGAGGGAGTGGCTACTGATCCTCAGAAAGTGGAAGCAGTAAAGGATTGGCCCAGGCCGACGTCAGTGAAGGAAGTGAGAAGCTTCTTGGGATTAGCTGGTTACTACAGGAGGTTTATTCAGGGGTATTCTCAGATTGCAGTCCCATTGACAGGTTTGACCCGGAAGAGTGTGGCATTTGTGTGGACAGATAAGTGCGAGGAGAGTTTCCTTGAGTTAAAGGAAAAGTTGACTACCGCACCCATATTAGCATTGCCGCAAGCAGGGAAGGATTATGACATCTACAGCGATGCATCTCTCAGAGGTTTGGGTTGTGTCTTGATGCAGGAAGGCAAGGTCATTGCTTATGGTTCGAGGCAGTTGCGTCCGCATGAGAAGAATTATCCGACGCATGATTTGGAGTTAGCAGCTATCATATATGCCTTGAAGCTATGGAGGCATTATGTCTATGGTGAGAAGGTCAATATGTACACTGACCACAAGAGCCTGAAGTATATCTATCAGCAGAGGGATTTGAATCTTCGTCAGAGAAGATGGTTGGAAGTTTTGGAAGACATTCGTCCTGAGATCAAGTATCATCCAGGCAAGGCGAATGTAGTGGCTGATGGACTTAGCCGAAAGGGTAGTTTGGCAAGGTTGATCACTACTCGAAGAGAGTTGGCAGCAGAGATTGATCAGGCAGGTATCGAGGTGGTACTGCGAGGTTTAGGGGCATCTTTGGCTCAGTTGAGGCTGCAGCCGTCCTTGAGAGAAAAGATTGTGGAAGTGGGAGAATATCAGCATGGACTTTATTACGGGTTTGCCGAGGAGTTCGAAGGGCAATGACTCGATTTGGGTTGTTGTGGACCGATTGACTAAGTCGGCACATTTTCTAGCCATGAAGATTACTTGGTCGATGGAGAAATTGGCTGAGTTATACATTGAAGAGATTGTGAGGCTTCATGGAGTTCCAGTTTCGATTGTGTCTGACAGAGATGCAAGGTTTACTTCGAGATTTTGGAAGAGTCTACATGCAGCTTTGGGCACCAGAACGGATTTCAGTACAGCATTTCATCCGCAGACAGATGGTCAGACGGAGAGGGTGAATCGAGTGCTGGAAGATATGTTGAGAGCTTGTGTTATGGACTTTGGTGGTAGTTGGGAGAGATACTTGGCATTGGTTGAGTTTGCCTATAACAATAGTTACCATGCAAGTATTGGGATGACACCGTATGAGGCTTTGTACGGGCGGAGGTGCAGGACACCTGTATGTTGGTATGAGGTTGGCGAGAGGCAGATGTATGGTCCTGAGATCGTACAGCAGACGTCAGAGCAGATCGAGCTGATTCGCAAGAGGTTAGTTGAAGCTCAGAGTCGGCAGAAGAGTTATGCTGACACTCGACGGAGAGATTTGGAATTTGAGGTTGGGGATTCAGTTTTTCTCAAGGTTTCTCCGACCAAAGGAGTAATCAGATTTGGTAAGGGTGGCAAGTTGGCGCCGAGGTATATTGGTCCGTACAAGATCGTGGAGAGGATTGGCAAGACAGCTTACAGATTGAAACTTCCAGAGGAGTTAGCACAAGTACATGACGTGTTTCATGTGTCGCTACTGAGGAAGTATGTGGCCGATCAGAGGCACCAGTTGGTGGAAGTCCCCGAAGATCTACAGGTGAACCTGAGTTATAAGGAACAGCCTGTTGAGATCGTTGATCGTAGGGAGAAAGTCCTTAGGAGCAAGGTGATACCTATGGTCAAGGTATTGTGGAGGAATCAGCAGTTCGAGGAGGCTACTTGGGAGCCAGAGGATCGCATGCTGAAGGATTTTCCTGAATTGTTTGTATGAATGTACTTCTTGTATGTGAATGGAATTCTTTGGATGATTGTATTGTTGATTGACAAATGATGTATTCCTCTATTTTGATTGTGATGTTATATGAAATTGTTTGGGTGATGATCTATTTATGAAGTATTGTTTCCTTTTGATTGGTACGTGTTTGAACTCATTAGTAGTAGTTCTGAGGACAGAACTCTTCTAAGGAGGGAGTGATGTAGAACCCCGTATTTTCAAATATTATTTTAATTATTTGAAAATGAATTTAAATGATTTTTGAGGATTTAATAAATATTTTCTAAGAAAGTCATCTTTTGTACACGTGCAAAACACGTGCAAATGACTTTTCAGAAGTTTGAAAAATTAAGTTTTCTTTATGAAAAATCGTTATTTATTATTTGAAGATTATTTAATATTTTTCCAGATTTTTCTGGAATTAATTATGCCTATTTGCAATTTTTGAGAAAAGAAGGACTTATTTGCAAAATTGACAATTTTGAGGGTTGAAGTGCAAAATGTGTTTTCTGGACTTTCCGATCAGTATTTGTTGAAGTTTAGAAACATATTTTTCTATTAGACCCTAATTTAAATTATATTTGAGTTAGTTTTCAAGGATACAATTATATATGTAAGACGTACTCTTAAAAGGATTATTTTGCAAATTGGGTGAAAACCCTAATATTTTAATCCGGCATATATAAGGGAAATCCCTTTCCCAGCCGTCATTCACAATATTTAGAATATTGAGATCTCTTTGAGGAACAAGAGGAGAATTCTTGGATCTAGCAAGGAGAAAGTTTGTGGATCTTTTCTTCAAATCAGGTGAGTTGGTTTGTTTGTTTTACTTTGTTTTGTTTGTTTTGATTGGTAGATGACGTGAGATCTTTGTTATGTTTGTTTGTGATCATTATACCATTCTTTGTTAGTCCCATTGTATGTAGGACATGGATCTTTAATTCGATATGGATGATGAGAACTTTTATTTGATATTTGGACCATGATGAGAAAAGATTTAGATTTGTTGAGGATATGTTGATTTATGAGATCATGTCGTTAGAAAGCAAATTTAGAACTGATTATGTTAAGCTTGGATATTAAACATCTGGATCTAGTGATTGCAAACCAATTTTGATTATGTGTTGAGGAAGACATTTAGTTAGCTTGAGAAAACCCTAATGGGAGAATTGAGAATTTAGATCATGAGAATATGAGATTGGAGAAATTGATTGATTGAGTAATGTAACCATGATAGAGATTGTTGAGAATTGTTCATTTGCCCGAATATAAATTAACTTTATGATCAGTAATTCTTTAGAAAACTTCAAGATGATTTTGTGTTCAGATCTGTAGCCGTCAGTCGACTGATCTGATGTGCAGTCGACTGGTACGAGCTTACAGTGTACTTTTGAGTCTTGAGATTTGTTCGGGACGGTCGACCTAGACTGTGGTCAGTCGACTGACCCTCTGCTTGTGGTTTTGTTCAGTTCTTTCGGGGCAGTCGACTGACTTCTTGGGTAAGTCGACTGGTCATGCCTTAGATTATTTTCGTAAAATGTTGGGATATGTCCTCTGGACAGTCGACTGGTCCATTGTACAGTCGACTGGTCCTGTAGGATCTTTGTATTTGATTTGAGATATTTTGTTAGTGTGTGATTTTGAGACATTTGTTTAGTACTTGATTCTGAGATATTGTTCAGTATTTGAGGTTGAGATATTTGTTCAGGGTTTGATTTTAAGATGTTCAGTTAAGTATTGGTTTTTGAGATGTTCAATTAAGAACATGATTTTGGAAATATTTTGTTGAGCCACTTGTTAAGTGGAATTTGTTCAGATATTTGTTTTGAGTCTCTAGAGGTACGTGGCCCTAGTATACCGGTATTTGTTCAGTCATTTGTTGAGGCCTTTTGAGGCGAATTTTCAGTTATTCAGATTTTAGTCCGGTAGGGTACACTACTCTAGGAGATTTGTTCAGCAACCCAAACTAATAAGGACAGGCATTAGTAGTGTCATGACGAATGGGAACTTGAGTTATGCACCTCAGTATGACTTTTGATGTAGGATTAGTCTCCTGAATTATCCAAGTAGTTAACTTGAGATGTGTGATTTATCTCCGGAATTATCCAGGTAGTTAACCTGAGATGTGAGGTATTTCTCCGGAATTATCCAAGTAATTATCTTGAGATGTGGGGTTGAACTACGGAATGATCGGAGTCGAGGCGACACTTTTGGGGTATCCTTGTGATTATGAGTCTATGTTTAGATGTGGGATGATCTCCTGAATTATCCAGGGAAAATACCTGTGATGTGGGATCAATCTCCGGAATGATCAAGCATGGGCAAATTATCATAGTTTATCTTCATCTCTGAGTAGTCATCGTTGTCAGCATGTAGTCATGATGTTTTCTTGAATCACTTTTATGCATTTGGATTTCCTGTTTTCGGCACACACTTGGCTTTTGGTTTTGGTATCACCCCTTATTCTTTGTTGTTACTTCATACTTTAGTGTTGATTATTATTTGTTGGATATTATGTTTTATGTTCATTTATGTTATTTGTTTGATTAGTTGCCACTCACACCATTTTTATGGCTGACCCCTTTAGTTTGGGGGTTAGGGTTCAACTCTAGCCTCTCTTGTTGCAGGTTACCGCTTAGATTGGAGGTTGGATGCTTGAGTGGGCATTTGAGATAATTGGATTATTTAGTGTTTGGTGCAAATTGTAAAGACATATTTGAGTTGTTAATAAAAGATTAAGTTGTGTTGAGATGTTTAGACTTCCGCTGTATTTGTAATAATTGTTGTAATAAAAGAAAGAAAATTTTAGTGGTGTTGTTGGTGTTTATTGTGGTATTGAAGTGGATTGCTGGGATTTCGCCACTTATTTTCTAAGCTCTCATATTAGAAATTTGGGGCGCTACATAGGCTCTGCATGGTGCGTCATGTCACGACGTGAGATTCCCCTCCAGGTTGTCTGGACATGGGCTCGTAACTCATAGGACATCTAGGATACTTACCGTAGTTACAATAGTAGATTAAGTCATGGCGAAGGATCGAACCCTACAAGTTGAAGAACGATTAAGGGGTTGCCCTCGGACCTATGTAGTATGGGATGCATAGAATCCGAACAAGTGTGCATTAGTTTCATCTAATAATAATAATAATAATTGCATTAAGGACTAGGCGCACAGTCACCACACGACATCAATAAGATAATCCCCTTAGCTTTGTTTGTGAACAAGTTTGCGGTTTGTTAAGTATTGAGAATCGTTATACTGTTTCGGCATAGAGAGGATGGCCGTGTATAATATTTCGTCAGTTGAATGAACTGACGTGCCCACAGTCTTTATGCAGGGTAAAGGAATTGACAAAGAGTGAAGTATGCAAGCAGCGTAAAGAATGTTTCAAGTGTTGTACGTTTATTTATGTAAATATTGTAAATTGCTTCCGCTATTTAAAGTGTAAATGTAAATGTAACTCCGATGTAAAGTAAAGTTTAAATTTTCTTGTAAAATTGTACGAAGAGAAGTGTAAAGATCCTGTGGAACTTCGAATTCAGTTGGATTTGGAATTCGGGGTGTTACATCGAGCCCCCTAGCTGGCCATTATACATTTTGATGTTTTTTTTTTTTTTTGTATTTTGATGAGATTTTAATGCAAATGAAAATGGGAAAAATTCTAGTATTCTTATAAAGTAAATAAGGAGTTATTAAAAATAGTTTTGAGATTTTAATGTATATTTGAGAAACTAGAAAGGAGCAAAATGAGAATTGAAAAATGAGTTTTTGACAAGAATAAATTATTAATAAAAATGAGATTTATTGGTAGAATGAGAATAATTTATCCATGTGAATGAATTTCTCTTGATGTCATTATTCACTTATGCGAATTAAGAGTACTCGGTATATGTTGAAATATGAATTTGTTATTTGTGCTTAAGTTGTTAAAGAGATTGATGATGGATGAAAATTTGTTTATGAAAAGGAATTATTGTTATTGAGAAATCATTAAGATAAGATTTGAGACACTTATGAATAAGTTGATGATAGAATAATCTAAGTTTAAGGTATGGATATTGAAGGGTATGAATACCCATAAATCCTTGTACATAAAAAGTTGAGGTTTAGAGTTAGTAAGACCTCGTTACCGGCCATGTTGAAATAAAAATTGAGATATAATGTTGAGATGTGGTCGTGGATCTATCTCGAGAATTGTGATTAAGACCGGTATGGGGTAAGACTAATTCTAGGAAATGACAATCTATTCATGTCTTGAACTTGAGTAATAGGCACTTAAGTGAAGATGTAGTAAACCTGGGCAAACATAAGTGGGTTGCCTCTATATAGTCGGCGGTGGATCTCCGTGGCTATAGACCCAATCGGCGGACTGAGGTTGCTCTGTGGGAGACAGATTTTTCATATATTTAAATCCGGGACATGGCAAAGTTGGACGGATAGTTTGCCGTCTCCAATATATATACGTATATCGGGACTAGGGGCACTTGCAGGATGATTCGCACGATGAGGGAACCGTTATAATAGCCGGCGGGCTGGAACCCATATTCGTGGAATGATCTAAACCTTGTTTCATTACCGGGTAGTTTTCATGGCGAGGGATTGAGTCCTTTATTGTGGAGTACGTAGGCGCTTGCCCTCGAACCTATGTAGTATGGGATGCATAGAATCCGAACAAGTGTACATTAGTGTCATCCTAATATAGAAATGTGTGCATTAGGCATTAAGGCATGGCATACACTTACATGTTTAGCGTAGTCACGATTTAACACTTTATTGTTCATTCAACTCTTGTGATTTGTTAAAGTAATGAGATTGTTATATGTATGGCATAGCGAGGATAGCCGAGTATAACACTTTTGTCAATTGTAAGTGACTGACGTGCCCACAGCTTGATATGCAGATAATGGACTATTCATGAAGGAATAAAGCTAATATGATGCAATCAATGACTTATTTGATAAAATTGTACAAGTTGTATTTTGTTTTCAATATTGTAATCTTTTATTCTTCCGCTGTGTAAACAAAGTGTAATATAACTCTAATGTACTATTGAAAAAGTTTTAAATTTCCTTATAAAATTGTAACACCCCGAATTCCAATAAAACCGAATTCGAGATTTCACAGGATCTTTACTTCACTTCGTACAATTTTATAAGGAAATTTAAACTTTTTTCAACAACATCAGAGTTCAAATTACAACTTGATTTACACAGCGGAATAATAAAAGATTACAACATTGAAAAGAATACAACTTATACAACTTTATTTAAATAAGTCATCGATTTCATCATAATAGCTTTGTTCCTTCATGAATAGTCCATTACGTGCATATAAGATTGTGGGCACGTCAGTTGATTACAACCAACGAAAAGTTATACACGGCTATCCTCTCTATGCCCGGAATAGTATAACGATATCCATACTTTAACAAAAACACAAACTTGAATGAAATAAAGTGTAAAAATGTGATTATTCTAAGCATGTAAGTGTATACCATGCCTTAATGCCTAATGCACACAATTTATACTAGGATGACACTAAAACACACTTGTTCGGTATCTATGCATCCCATACTACATAGGTCCGAGAGTATGCGCCTATGTACTCCACAATAAAAGGGTTCGATCCTTCGCCATGACAACTACCCAGTAATAAGACAAAGTTGAGATGTTCCACGAGTACGGATCCCAGCCCCAAAGAATCGCCACAGCCAATCCCCTGCTCGACTGTTATATAGACTCCTCGTCGTGCGAACCTCCCACAAGTGCCCCTCTAGCTCCGGTATACGCATATACTGTTAGGATTGTGTCTTGTATACTCGTTGTTCAGATTAAAAGAAGGTAATATGAAGCACGGAGGTCGAAGCATCGAAATGAGTAGAAGGAGAACAGCAGCAGCAGTAGGTGCAGGCTAGTTGCGGTCGACCGGTCATGGTGACAGTCGACCATGCCCCCGACCGTTCGTTGTACTTGGAAGTCAGAGAGTGGTACGGTCGACCGGTCTTGTTGGACGGTCGATCGCCCGCAGCGCTGATTCGTTTTTGGGATTCGATTTGTTAGGTCGGTTCAGCCCAATCTTTAACTCCAAGTTAGATCGTACGGTTCCTATTCAGTTACTTCTTTTCCAGGTTTTATCGGACGATTGAGGATCAATATTAGACCTAGGTTTTCTCTCTATTCTTCTATATATATTGTAAACTCCTCCAATATGAGAGGGAGTACTTCATAGATTCTTTTCTCTATTGCAAAGAGAGGCTCGAGAGAGAGAGATAGTTCTTGGTGGGTGAGTTTAATTCCTTGTGTCAAGTGAATTAGTAACTCCTTATAATCTCTTCTAGTTGAATATCAGATCTCCCTATATTTCCTCCCGGATTAAACAAAAGCTAACCGGGATAAGTCATCGTTGTTGTATTTGTGTTAGTTTGGTGGATCTACATGCTTGCTCAATTTATTCGCCTCGTTTACTTCGACTTCCTCATTGCTCTAATTAGTTCCGCTGCGACCAGAGGGCGTTTGTTGACGCCCCAATCCCAACATATACATGGAGTACGACAAACTATCCGCCCGACTATGCATAGTCCCGAATTTCAAATAAAACTCGTCTCCCTCGAGGCAACCACAGTCCGCCGACTGGGTCTATAGTTCTGATGAATCGCCGCAGCCAACCCACCGCCCGACTATATAGAGTGCCCCACTTACGTTTGCCTAGGTCTTACTACAACTTCACCTAAGTGCCTAATTATTTTAATTCAAGACATGAATGTGCAATCAATCCTAGAACCAGTTTTACCTCCTACCGGATTCGTTCACAACAAAATATGAGATCTCCCGATGGCAATATCTCGAAATCAAAACTCAAAAATCTTTCTTTCAATGTTGCCGGTAACCGAGGTCTTACTAATTCTTAATCATAAGATTTCATGTACAAGAAACATGGGTACACATACCCTTTAATAATCATGTCTTAAACTTAGATTATTCTTATCTTCACAATGATCAATGTCTCGTTTAGCATTATTCAATAACACTATTCATGATCTATTTTTCCCACTCTTAATTCTTTTCAATCAATGGTTCTACTCATACATTTATCTAATTTAGACTCATTATCAATTTAAGCACAAGTAGAATTCTAGAATTTCATCTTCAACACAAATTGCATATTCTCAACAAGAGAACTAATCGAAATCTTTACTTTTCTTCTAAAAATAAAATCATGATCTAAAAATAATTAACTTGAGAACCAAACCTCATTTCATCTCAAATGTCTCTTTTACTACTCAAACATACATAGAAAATCTTTAAAACTATTTTAATAAATTCTTATTTACTTTATATGAGCACTAGAATTTTTAACTTTCATTTGAACCCATTAACCAAATTAAAGGAGGGTAAAAAAGAAAAATGCCGACCATGGGCTTCGAACTCGAGCCAACCCCATCAGCGCTAGACCCTCCACCAAAAGCCACACAGTCCATATGGACTTAGTGTTCTAAAGAACAAATAAATTCCCTTTATACCAATTTGCTCGGGATTGAAATAGTTAAAACAAAACAGAAAAATGTTTGAGACTACCAGGTTTCGAACTTGGGTCAACAAGGAGACTAGCGCACGCCAGACCACTAGGCCAGGTGTGACCAACGGTATATAGTCACTCTAGCGACTTTTGTTCAAACACCTGTTATCCCAATATTTCATAAAACTCGGTAATTCCGATTTGCTCAAATCTTTTATTTGACTGAAATAAAATGATATAAAAAATGGAATTACTCTATAACAGTAACTCATATGTTTCTAATCCATATTTTAGACGATTAATCCAACTTTCACAATTTCTACTTATTGATAAACCTAAAGTTGCTTCTATTCATTTTAATCAAATAAACATATTGTATCTTTTATAACCAATAAAAGGAATTCATTGGTACCCAATTAACTTTACAAAAATACATTTGCTTTTCGAAAGAAATATTCCCAAAATTTTCATACAATCTGTTATTTCTCCCTTCATGCATATTAATTCATGACAAAGCTAATTACCAATTAACATAATGTGAATTTATTTACTAAGCATGGCATCTTTCATTTCCTCCAATGCATAGAATTGTTCTACTTTATCAAATCAAAATCCATACTACTCATTTACTTTCATTAGCATGCACATTCTAAAATTAGAAAGTAAGAGAACACCCACCTTAAAATGAAGTTTGAACAAATGAAAGGAAAGAACACCTCTCCTAGCTCCAAGACTCCTAGCTCTTCTCCTCTCTAGCAAAAGCCTCCAAATACAAGAACTCTCTTCTCTTTTTTTTTTCTTTCTCTTGATCTTTGTTTTGTTTTTGGTGTGAAGAAAAGAGAAAAAGAGGATGCTATTTATAGATCTAGGTTAGGATCTCATTTGCAAAATTTTCACCCTAATAAATCTTCATTTTAACTATCCATCTCTTCAATTTCTCAACTCATCCTTCAAGCTCTCCAATTTCCTATCTCCCTTAACTCCCAACCTTCCCTCCCCCCATTACTCTAAACCTTAACTCTCATTCACTTCTCTCTCTCCCAAAAAAAAAAGCAAAACCGGCCCATCTCCTAGTGTCCACGCCAAGCAACAGCAAGCTTTGATGTACAACATTTCCGTGGGCCCCTATCTCCACTATACATTTATTCATCATATTCCAACTCATTTTATCACATTGCTAACCGATTAAGACCAATAGCTACCACATACACTCAACCATATACTATGCCATCACCTACTACGTTACTCACTTTTATTATATTTATCTATAAGCCATACACTATATATATATATATATATATATATATATATATATATATATATATATATATATATATATATATATATATATAGGGTAAAAGGGATATGAGCAACTTGCTCATTTAGTAAATGAGCAATTGATTATGTGGCATGCATGTAATACATTGGACAACTAACCCTTTTAAGGATTTTCCAATCACATGCATGCCACATCATCAATTGCTTATTTACTAAATGAGCAAGTTGCTCATACCCCTTTTCCCCATATATATATATATATATATATATATATATATATATATATATGCCATCACCTACTACATACACTCAACCATATACTATGCCATCACCTACTACATTACTTTTATTATATTTATCCATAAGCCATACACTATATATATATATATATATGTCTCTCTACGTACACACAAAAAATTAAATACAAATTCTATAATTCTAATATGTGTTTGTCATGTATTAGTGTATGCTAACTTAGATTAGGTCAGAATTGAAGGGCTTGATCCATGGGCTCTATTTTAATTTATTAACTTAATTATTCTAGTGGGCTGTTTTAATTAATTCTAATGGGCTAGATTCTACTTTAGGTCCATTTGTCAAAAGAAGGCTAATTAAAATAAACTTGTGCATGCTAAGAAATAGATAAATGAGAATAATAAAAATGAGAATAAAAATTAGCACGTGCATCATGCGTGCAAAATTTGAAAAATGCATTTTAATCAAAATAGGGAAAAATGGATTTCCGTTTATAAAAATAGATTTGAGTACCATAGATAAATAATTTAAGCACATAGAAAACTATTACATGTAGCAGTGAAAATACATAATCGATACGTGCATCAGAACACATAAAAAGCACATAAAAATATCAAGATAGAAATATATATTCGAGTTGACTCATAATAGGATAAAATCAATACGTAAAATGCATAAATAGTCGGAAATCAAAGTATGTAGTGAAAACATGTTACAAAATACACGTGCATAACACACGAGGGCAAAATTGTCATTTCTAATTTTGCGGGGTGTTACAAAAATTGTGCGAAGTGAAGTAAAGATTCTGTGAATTTCTCGAATTCGGTCTTATTTGGAATTCGGGGCGTTACAGGTGCGGTCGACCAACTTCAGCGTTGTGCATTTTTTTGGCTGACGAGTTTAAGGCCCAATTGCTGGATTTGTGTTTATCGTTTAGGGTTTACTTGGGGCTATATATATGGCTGTAGACTCTAGGGTTTGAATCATCTAGAAAGATCAATTTGTGTAATCAAGAGGTGAGGAGTTATCATTGTTCAACTTCAAGATGAGATTGTGCCGAGTGTTTCAAAGGTGAGAAAGGAGAGATTGAGAGTTGTAATATCTTTTATAATCTTTTTATTTCTTGGGGAATAAAAAGTATTAGTTATCTCTGCATATTGATTGTGTTCTTGTGAGATCTTGCATATATTGTGGTGGCTTGTTCTTGGTTCATCTAAGTCTTGGGAGTTTGTATTGCTTGTGGTGTGTTTCCGCTATTAGCACTACGAGTTGTGGTAGATTCTTCAATACAACACACATTTTGAGTAATCCGCACTTAAAAGGTTCCACAGTCTTTCATACACCCTTCCAGAAGGGGGACGCAGAGGGGGATAAGGTGGGGAACAACTCCCAGATTCTGTGACAAGAATGACATTTATGAATAATCCTGCAAGCCCAAGGCAAATTATCATCCTTTAGGATTCTCCATAACCATTTACCTAGCAGAGCCAAATTTTGGTTTCTGAGATTGAGAACACCTAAACCACCATCGTGCTTAGATTTACACACTAACTTCCAGTTACACAGTTTTTTACCCGCTCTATAATCTGCAGAGCCAGACCAGAAAAAGTTTCTTATAATCTGATCAATCTTCTTAATAACCCAGGAGGGAACGTAGAAAAATGACATCATATATAAAAGGAGCGAAGAAAGAACAGAGTTTACTAAAATCAATCTACCACCCCGCGATAAATGTCTACCGGACCACACATTGAGTCTAGCCTCGACTCTGTCAATCGTCTGATTCCAATCGGACTTGTGTAATTTACCCCATCTTAATGGAATACCAAGTAAAAGAATAGGAAATGAAGCAGAAGCGCAATTGAAGAAATGGGCGATCTCAACTTGGCGGTTGACAGACCCACCAAGCCAAAGAGCAGAAGTTTTATTGAAAATAATCGTAAGGCCTGAAGCCTTTTCAAAAATATACAGGAGGAACTTAAGATTTTGAAGGGAAGAACCATTCGGCTTAGCAAAAAGAATGGTATCGTTGCATATTGTAAATTGAGGACACTTATAAAACCCTGGAACCCCCCTAACCCTTCAATTAAATTGGTATTCCATGCATTAAGGAGGAGTTTACTGAAAACATCTCCAACAAAAGAGAATAAAAGAGAAGAAATAGGATCTCCTTGTCGCATGCCACTTTTGCATTTGAATTTATTACCATCCAAACCGTTGATGATGATAGAGGAAATGCCAGCGAATAGACTAGACTTAATCCAAGCAATCCATTTTAGACCAAAGCCACGGTGAAGAAGAATTTCAAATAGAAAATCCCAATTGACTTTGTTGTAATCTTTTTAAAAGTCAATTTTTAAAAGAATCCCCTCAGAATTGGTCTGATGACAACCAGAGATAATCTATTGGGCAGAAGCCATACTATCAAGGATAAATCTATCTTTAATGAGACCCGACTAAGCGGGGTCAATGAGAGGAGAGATGACCAATCTAAGGCTGTCACGCCCCGCTTCCTAAAAAAAATACGGAATACGGATACGAGACAAAAGCCCAGCGAATGATTTTCATCATCCATAAGCTGTTCAAGAAATCTACAATATATCACAAGATAATTCAGAGTCGGAAGCAACAGATACAACCAGACATGTATAATTGAAACAAGATACCAACAGAAATTACTTGAAACCAAATATAATAATCTCAAATAATCAAATTCTGAACAAGTCAAATATTCTGGGTCACATTGCCCAAATACAAGATAAATATCCAAGTAATCAAGTACATCTTATTCAAGTTCAAGCAACAATAATAATAAAAATCATAAAGCAGAAAAAATCCAGCGCTAATACATCATTTCGCCAATACCATCTGGCAGCCGGCCATCATGATCTGCAATTAATTAAATTTGCAGGAGAAGGAAAAAGAAAACACGCACCCGTCAATTGCAAGTTACGAGTCACATATAATGTAGAATACAAGTACATGGGATAGGTAAATCTAAGTAACAAACATAGCATGGTATAATCACGATAAAGTATAATTCATAGCATGGCAAGATGAGCAAGTATATTAGTATGTGTTGAGTGTCAAGTAAACAAGTTTCATGTACCAAGTAACCAGTATCCAGAATCATGTAATCATGTAACATGTATCAAGTATCAAATATCATGTATCATGTAGTCAAGTGTCAAGTAGGCATGTATCATGTTCAAGTGTCATGTTTAAGTCTTGTAGTTATTACTATCTAGGTAGCACTTCATACATTCCGATTTTTACTACATGGTTGCTACAACAAACATTTTTGCTTTAGATTTCGTAGGGGACCATACAGGGCAGTGTACTCAGGGACAAGCTCCAAGTATCATATAATTATGTATCATGTAAACAAGCTCCAAAATCCAAACAAGCTCCAGTTTCATGTGTGTATGTGTCATGTATATCGTGTCAAGCTCCACATGTAAAAAAGCTCCAATAACCACTAGGTTCTTTCGAGTACACGTTTCTGCACTATCCACTACTAGATCTTTCCCTTAACCCCGGCTTGGTTATTTATTATTATTAGCATCCAACAAGCATGTAGATATGCAAAACATATCAACTATATCATGTCATGATCATGTAATAAGTTCAAGTTGCAAGGTAAACATGTACGTGTGCAAGGTATATCATAACAGACTAAAATAAACAAATCTCAAGTTCAGGACAGCAAGACTATACTGTAGTAAAACAATGATTCCTAGTGTTACAAATATGCAAATCTGAATCCTTCAAAACATCAAACTTCCAACCGAATCCAGCGAGTATAAATAAGTCATATATTAATTCACAAAAACATATCTCAAAACTGATTTGAATACAGAAAATAGGTTTAGCCAGAAATCAGGAAAACGTATTCAAGAGCAGGAAAGCAACATGAAAACTCAGTAAATAAATCCACAAAAAAATCTGGGGTATTCCCCTATATGTCTAGTATCTAAATATAAAGTTTCATAATTTTCCAGTAAAATTAGATCAGTCATCGAAAATCGGAAAATATTAATAAACAGTAGTTTGGCAAATCTGGAAATCTCAATACTGCTATACGAAAACCATAATATCTCGCAACCACTGAAACGAAATCCAAATCCGCTAAAGGGAGATGAAAATAGACATATTACATTAACTTTCATATTTCACAAGAATTTTTCATACAGTAGAAAGAAATAGGGTGAAAATACGATTCATTACAGGACAGCGAGCAAAATATAGCAAGTACAGTGTTCATAAATGAGCATGAAACGGCACATAAAACTCATCAAAAAAATCCACCAAAATTCTGGGTAATTCTAAGTAGATATATAAATACTGACCAAAGTCTTGGATCAAAATAATATGTGCAGCACATATATTAAAATGATTTAGTCATCAAAAACGCAAAGAAACGAAATCTGGAAAAGATTGACACCTCTGTAGTAAAACAGTCATAACTCACACATACAAAAACGAAATCAATCAAGGTCAGAGGGGTTTGGAAATAGACGAATTTATCAAAAACTCATGTTTTATACCGAAATTAAATTACTGACTTCAAGACAATCCAAAACAGCAAACAAAATAGATCATCGACAAAATACAGATTTTTTCCTTTGACGACAACTCAACATATATCATACAAAACTTGTTCAAAACACAACCAAACATGAAATCGGGTCTACCAAGTGTCCAAAAATCATGAATTAGGGTATCTAGCATGTCCACACCAAGTATGTCACATGGATCTCAACCAAATTACGAATTCTCACAAAAAATCCCACATACATGATCAAATCAAGAACGGGTAAAACCTAAGTTAATTCATGTCCATATTGTGTCGTGAGGCAACTATGGTCAAGTTTTCACAATAGAGACAAAACCCATCAAGAATAACACAAACAAGAGTCGTCTCTAGATCCAACTACACTATAGGTGGTATTTTTGACTTGTATCAAACAAAAGAATTGGAGTATAAGTTACTTGCCTTAACCAGAGATGAAGAACGATGAAAATAAGAATAACGGGATGGATTCCCGGGCAACGAACGAAAATCCACGAACAAGAGATCCACAAATCAAGAGCAACGAACCCACGAACAATCACACGAACACACAACACGCTTCTCAAAGCAAGAAAAGAGAGAGATCACAAGAGAGAGATGTGGGGCTTGCGGCCAAGGAGGTTGGTCGGCCAAGAGTGGAGGTGATCGGAGAGGGGATGAGATGAAGTATATGGTGGCGGTCGGATGGATGAGAGGATGGAGTGCGGGCGAAGGGGTGTGTGCGGGTTGGAGTGCAGGCCGGAGGGGGGCTCGGCCTGGGGTTGGGCGTCGGGTTGTGTACGGCGCTGCCAAGGGGAGAGAGGGAGAGAGAGGGTAGCCGAGAGAGAGATTAGGGTATTAGGGTTAGGGTTTAGGGAGAGAGAGATTAGGTATATGTATATAAGGGATTAGGGTTAATGGGTAATTGGGTTGTGGGTAATTAGGAGTAGTAGTAGGATTGGTTTAATGGGTATTGATAATGATTAATTGCATAGGATTAAAAATAAGATTTGTTTTAATTTGGCTTTGGTAAATCTATTAGGGATCAAACAACATAATTGGAAATAGGTTGAGCAACCAACACCACCATAAGCACCCAAGAGCACAAAATAAAGAAGACAAGAACCAAATGAAAGAAAAACAATAATTGACGAAGAACGAAACAAAAAGACAACCAATCAACCACAAGGGCTAAAAAAAAAAAAAAATAAAACGAATATATATTGAAAACAACTCCAATATAAGGTTCAGAAAGAATACAAGAGAGAAAATATACCAAACGAAAAATATACTCAAAAATACAAAAAAATGAAAAACAGGGGTTACAAAGGCGGGTGGAAAGAACTTTCATAATGATTTTTAAAATGGTGTTTAGAAGACTGATATGACGGAACACCGCAACTTTGTTAGCACCAAGGATCTTGGGAATGAGCACGATGTGTGCATAGTTGATATGGTCAAAAGAAAAATAACCTTAATGAAGATCAGAGAACATCTCGAGGAGGTCATCTTTTAGGAGATCCCAAATTTTTTGGAAAGAGAACGTAGGAAATCCGTCAGGGCCAGGAGCAGAATCACTCTTCATGGAAAAAAACTGCCATTTTAATTTCCTCTATGGAGAAAGGCACCTCAAGGCAGGAAAGATCAGAAGAATCATTACCATTTAGTTGTTCCCAATCAAGGTGAATAGAACGGGATTCAAAAGTTCCTATGAGATTTTTGTAAAAGGAGAGGAAAGCAGAATGAAAATCGACAGTAGTAATGCGTTCGACACAAGTTTTTATGTCCAACACAAGTTGTCTCATCTAAGGCACCTTGCAGTATTTCTGATGAAAGACGTGTAATCATATAACAAAAACAGGAAGGAGTTAGGTTTTTTTTGAATAACAAATATTTTTACATGGGTAAATTGTACCAAACTATACCCATATTTTTCCAAAATGTAGATAACTATACCCATCTCATTTTTTTTTGCAGGGGAGTGTACTCCATCCAAATATTTTTTTACGGATTGGTATACTACATCAATTTCAGATATCACGCGATACCACATAACAAAATTTGACTCTTTTGGAGCGATTTCTTTCTAATCTACCCATGTATGCTATTACTGTTTAATTATGTTATTATTCGTAATTAAATGTCCTTATTACCCCCAATTCCCTTATTTAAAAAAGAAAATAGAATTAAGAGAAGGTAAAGAGTAGTTTTGAGTAAGTATAATTTAATGAGAAATGCTATTAGTATCCCTGTTGTACCAAATATTTTAGTTGATGTGTTGAATTTTTAAGTAGAATCCAATTGGCGCAGACTGCTATGACATGTATAATCAAAGAAAATAATTAATTTTACAAATCTTTGATGAGAAGATAATAAATACCTTAACTGTTCATGCAAATTGAAATGATCTTGCTATCAATTACATCAGTGAGTAATTTTTTTTTTTTTTTTTTTTGGGGGGGGGGGGGGGGGGGGGGGGGGGGGGGGGGGGTTTACATGTAGCACTTCTTTACAAATCTTTGATGAGAAGATAATAAATACCTTAACTGTTCATGCAAATTGAAATGGTCCTGCTATCAATTACATTAGTGAGTTTTTTTTTTTTTTTTTTTTTTTTTGGGGGGGGGGTTACATGCAGCACTTCTTTATTTTAATTATTAGAAAAAGGAAAAAAGGTTAAGCTACAAGGGAGAGATAGAGGATGTTTAGATCGATCAAAACGTGATATTATGGTCAAGCTAATCAAAAATTAATGCTGCTAGCGCTGAAGCAATGAACCGCAATAATCTTACGTGTAAAATACACTGAACCGCAGAAAGAAGATATGCTTTCATTTATGCATATTTGTGAAACTTGGCTGTAATTTAGTGAAATTCACCCTTTATGCTTTCATTTATGCAGTATCATGCACGTGCGATGCACGTGGAGGAAGAAGGGAAAAGGAAAAAAAGGGAAAATAATTTCCAAACTGATCCACTTTCGAAAATATTTACCAAACTGGGCCACTTTCGCACGTGCACGCGGGGAAGAAGGAAAAGGACCAAAAAAGGAAAATAATTTCCAAACTGATCAACTGCCGAAAATATTTACCAAACTGGTCCACTTTCGAAAATATTTACCAAAATGGGTCACCTGGCTTCAAAATGACAAAAAAAAAAAAAAAATCAATGACAAATACCACTAAGGCCTTCTCTCATTATAATAGTAGATAGATATATATAATAGTAGAGATAGAGATTTGTGAAACTTGGCCTTCAGTGAAATTCACCCTTTTTACAATATATAATAAATAAAGGCCATGATTAACTACTAAAAAAAAATTAATAAAAAAAAGCCCACCACGGCCGGACTGATATTCGGGTACGGGTTTAACTCAGAATCTCCCCAACCTGATCCGTTTCCCCTGTTCGCTTCTCTAGTTCGGTCCTCCGCCCTTCCCTTCAAATCCCCTAAAAAAATTGAAGGTGTGTTCTGAGTTCTAATGGTTTCTCGCAGCAACGTCTCTTTCAACTTCAAGCGATTGCTTTCCACAATCTCTCTTTCTTCCTCATCATCACCATCTTCTTCTTCTCCAAGTATCCTTAAGCCATGGCTAATCATAGGCCTCGGCAACCCAGGCGACAAATACAAGTCCACAAGGCACAATGTAACCAACCCATTATTACTTCATTACATTTAATTAGAAAAAAATTAATTTGATTTTGGGATGATTATGGTTGCAGGTTGGGTTCGATATGATTGATTTGTTCGCTCAGTCTCAAGGAATCTCCATGTCTTCCGTCCACTGTAAAGCCCTCTTTGGTGAAGGTCGGTGGGTGCGACTATTTATATAATATTTTCTTTCCCTAATAGTTTCTTTCTACTTAATATTATTATTTTTATTATTGTTATTAATTGTTAGGTTTTATTTAGGAATTGTTGCCAACACCCCAGTCGTGCTTGCAAAGCCTCAGACGTATATGAACCTGAGCGGTGAATCAGTAAGCCATCTACAATTTCACACATTCATTCAATTTTTCTAGGAATTTTATGTTCAGAGTATGTTAAATTGTAGAGGGTATTTATTTTGTATTATAATACAGTGATGTATGACGAAAATTTATCAAATTCTATGGAGTAAAGAGACATCCAGAGTGTGCTTGCGCATGCGTTTAACTGGACTTTGGTGTAGTTATTTTACATAAATTCAGTTATCAGAAATGTGGGTGTTTTTTTTTTTTTTTTGATATAAAAGATGACACTGAAGTCATCGATTCATTAATGATGAATTAACGAAGCGAAGTAGTACGACATCAAGTCTAATACGGAGCAGAACGCACCGTAAGAACAACTCCCATAAAACTACAAAATATCACCATCAAATGACTACAAAATAACCATAAAGAAACTAACAGAAATACATCAACAACAGTAAGCTGAAGTGCATCGTAAAGGAACTGGAGGTGCGCCTTCTCTCCTCCCGAGCTGGTGGACTACTCCTCTGTATTCATCCTCAGCTTCTTTCTCGCCCCTACAAAGCCTGCCCAATCATGAATGAAAAGAAAGATTTTATGCATTGAAGTTGAAAATCTATAGTTAATGCTACGAAAACATAAATCGTTCCGATCTAGCCATAGACTCCACAGGGTGGCTGCTACTGCAATCTCCCAGGCTCTTCTATCTTCTAACCTAATGAAGCTCTCCCTCCACAGACCCCAAACGTCTGCGGTGGATCTAGGAAACCTTATACACCCGAACCCCCTACAAACTATTTCCCATGCGAGAACCGTCTTATGGCACGTGAAAAATATGTGTGTAGTATCCTCTTCGGCTGCTAGACAATAAGTGCATCTAATATCAATTTGCATGTTTCTTTTCTTCAAGTTTACTTTTGTTAGTATAGCGTCGTTGTGTACTAGCCAACTAAAAACTCTAACTTTCAGCGGCGCTTGTGTCCCCCATATGACGTTCTCCACTAAACACCTGGTTCCACATTGAGGCAATTGAAAAATTTTGTGATTGGTCGATATTCCCCCAGCGCTCGTCGTGTCTGTTATTCATTTGACCCCCTTCCGCTTGTATGTATCTATTAAGCTCTTCAAACTGGTCTATGCTCTCCTGTGTTAATTGGCCCGCTACGGTTAGCGTCAGTTTTCTGTTTTTCCACACATCGGCTACTAGGGCATCTGGATAAATCGCAACCTCCATTGCCTTAGGGAATGGATTTTTTAGAATTTTGTCCCCGCACCATTTGTCCTTCCAAAATCTAGTGCTCTTCCCGTTACGAATCCTGCATCTAGTACTGGTATTGAAAATGTCCCCCTGCTTCGCCACGCCCTTCCAAAGGAGGGATACCTTGCCAAACACGCTCCTCCCTCCGAATTGATATTTTTTCCTTTGACGATAATGATCAAATGAATAGCTCCACCATCCTTTTCTTCTTTTATAAATTTTCCACCACCATTTGCTGAGCATGGCCTAGTTCATTTCGTGCAGATTAAGGATTCCTAACCCACCGAATTCTTTTCTCTTACAGACTCTCCCCCATTTAACGAGATGAAACCCTTTGTTTCCTTTAACGGTGCCTTTCCATAAGAAGCGCCTTCTCATCTTATCTATCTTGTTGATAACCCACTTTGGAAGCACGTATATTGACATGAGATACAATGGGATAGCACTAAGCACTGAATTGAGCAAAGTGATTCTACCTCCTAGCGATAGGTATTTACACAGTCACCCTGCCAGCTTCTTGGCAATCTTGTCAATGAGGGGAGACCAGTCCTCTCTTAACAACTTCCCTGGCCTAATTGGGGTTCCCAAGTATTTGATCGGAAACTCGGACATTTTGCACCCTATAATTGTCGAAATATAGGTTGTAGGGATAGATAAGTTCTCACTAATTAGTGTGATGCAGCTCTTTCTGAGATTAACATTCAACCCTGACCAACTTTGAAAGCAAAGTAGGGCCACTTTGATTGCCTGGACTTCTTGAACATTTGCTCTTCCGAATAAAAGGGTGTTGTTCGCATATTGAAGAATGGTCATCGGATTCCTTATGCCTTTGATCTGGATGCCTCTGATGACGTTGCTCTCATGTTCTCGCCTTATCATTTTAGCCAGTTCGTCAGCTACGATGGCGAATAATAGGGACGATAGGGGATCTCCTTGTCTTAGCCCTCTTTTGCATCTTATTTATTTATCCTGCCATCCGTTCACCTGAATGAATGATTTTCCTCCTTGAACGCAAAGCTGAATCCACAATCTCCATTTATCCTCAAATCCTTTGAGCTTAAGAGCTTCATCAAGACATTCCCAGCTAACTGAATCGTAGGCCTTTTTGAAGTCAATTTTTAGAAGAAAACCATCCGCCCTTTCTTTGTTTCCCCTGAATACAACCTCGTGGGTGGTTGCTATGCTATCTGTAATGTCTCTTCCGCGGATGAAGCCGCTCTGTGATATTGCGATAACGTCCTCCAAGTTTGGTGCCAATCTTTGTACCAGGACTTTCGTTACAATTTTGAACGAACCATTTAACAGACTGATTGGTCGAAAATCCTCCGTCGTACGCACCTCCTGCTTCTTTGGAATGAGGATAATTGACGCATAGTTTAGCCTATTTAGATTAGTTGTTCCTTCGTAAAATTCGTTGAAGATATTCATTAATTCCTCCTTGATTATCGGCCAATATATTTTGTAAAAAAATATAGGCAGTCCGTCTAGCCCTGGGGCCTTGTCCTGACCCAGCTTGTTAATGGCATTTCTGACCTCCTCTTCCGAAAATCTAGTTTCGATTTCATCGCTCCCGTCTATCTTTGATGAGCTCCACATATCCATCGCGAGACCGCATCTCGCTTGATCGCTTCGCCCTAACAAGTCATGGTACTTCTGATCTAGATGATCTCTAATTAGATCTTCATTCTCTGTCCACGTTCCGTCAATCTCTAGTCCCGTTATGCAGTTACGTCTTCTCCTTCCGTTAGCCACTTTATGAAAGAACTTTGTGCTTGCGTTTCCCTCCTTCAGCCATTGGATTCTTGACCGTTGCTTCCAGTGCATTTCCTCCATTGCGTGTATGTGTTGTAGCTCCAGTCTTCCATTTGCTAATTCCTCCTTTTCTGACTCCATTAGATCTCTGTTCTCTTGAATAGTTTCCAAATCATTAATCCTACATCCGATTGCCTCCTGCCTTGCTCTGTTGTTCCCGAATTTTTCTTTAGCCCATCCTTTTAGATCTCTTCTTAGCCTGCCTTGTCTTTTCCACCCAGATTCCAACTGCAGAAGTTTGCGATGTTGTGCGACTCCATGACTCCTGAATTCGTTGGCGCGTCTCTTTGTTGGTCAGTCCAAGATTTTTCAAATCTAAACGGAAAGTACGTCTTCCTGTTCCTCGTGTCACAATCTATAATTATTGGCAGATGGTCTGACGTATATCGAACTGCAGATTTCACTTTTGCTAGAAGGAACTTATCATCCCAATCGGTGGACACTAAAACTCTATCTAGTTTAGCTAGGGTAGGGCTTTGCTACATGTTCGACCAGGTGAATTTTCTATCTACCAAAACTCCAGTTCTGATAAGTTCAAATCGTCTATAGTCCTATTGAAAGACTCTTGATCGATACGGCTATGGCCTCTTCCTCTATATTCTTCTTGGAATCTAGTGATGTTGAAATCTCCACCTACTATCCACAGTCTATCCCATCTTCTTCTGATAACCTCCAGTTCCTTCCAGAGTTCTTTCCTTAATCTAGAGTCATATGGTCCGTACACCGTCGTCACAACGTGATCCCAGTCATGATTCTCCTTCTTAGTCTAACAGACACCGTGAAGTTACTTATAAATTCATCCAGGATCTCGAACACTCTCGTATCAGCTCCCAACGCTATCCCCTTGGAGTACCCTATCGATGGCTTAAAGCGCCAATCAAAGTCAGCCGCCCATCTCATACTACTGAAATCTCCTATAGTCTGATTCTCTATTCTTGTTTCTTGTAAGCCGTAAATAGTGGGTCTAATTTTATTAATAGTTATCGAAATCAGTCTTTTTTCTACTTTTTTGCCTCAACCCCCTAACATCCCAGAAGACGTACACCATTAAAAACGTTACTAGACACCTAACCTCTACCCCCCCGCAACACCCCGGATCTTAAGCCAACGTTTCGTTAGATTCTCCCCTAATGATTGCGACCCTTTCTAACTGTTCCACCCTATTGGAGCCCATGGCTAGACCGTATAAACTAGCGAAATAAATAAGCGAATCATCATTTAATGAATTTAAAATGGAGTATGCGGATGTGGAAGTACCTCCCCCGATCGAATCCTGTTCCGGTGCTGTAGAAAGTTCCTTGTCGCAATCGTCTTGATTAGACCCCTGTTCTCCTCTGACCACTTACCTCTTTCCCTTCCTTTGATACTCGGTGATTTTCTTGCTAATGCTGCACACGCTTCCTTTGGCTTCCTTTTCGTCACCTCTGTTTCAGTAGCCGAAATAATGTTGTCATCTCGCACCCCTTCAAGGACCCTAATAATCCCATCACCAGTTTCTTGAAAGGACGATTGCTGAATTGGTTGTGACTCGTGGGCGAGTATTGAAAGTTGAGTCTTCTCCGCCATCTCCTTTGTTGTATTCTGCACCTCCCTTGACTCTGGCTCCAGAATTTCTTCTTGATCAACAATTAGGGTAGGGTTTGACCCGATCAATTGAAGACTAGTAGACTTGTTTTTGATTAGAGCATTCATGGCTAGTCATTCATGGCTAGTCTAATAGAGTCTTCAACTTCCGCCTTGGAAAATTGTGCCCATTCTTCGTTACCCACACCCATAGCCTTGCTGGCGTCTAACCCCTCATTGGCGTGGGTTTTGAGAACCCTTGAGGTGATTTGACTTGACAACTGACCTGACCCATTGCTATTTCCTGAAAACTCGTTGTCAACGGCTCCTTCCCCAGTCTGCTCCTCGTACCTGACGTGACCCCCCCGGACTTCGTCTCGAGCCATGTGCCCCCCTCCTCCAGCTGTATGTCCTTTCGGCACCAAGTCTGTTTCGATTTCGAATTTTCTCCCTCGGCACGTGCGCAATCTCTGGCTTCGAAGACCCTTGAACGTCCAGGATTAATTAGCTTCATGATGGACGACCCACGCGCTTCCACTCCCTTATCAGGTGATGAAAGGATCTGATTGATTTCCCCTCCATCCAACGGTCGCAGTATGTCTTCAACCTCCAGACGTAAATCCTGGCCGTCCGCATCGTCTTCTACGTCGATCAACCTGTCTCCAGTAAACGACACGCTCTTTTTTTTCTCCACGATCACCAGTACCTCATAGGCCTCCCCCTCAAAGTCGATGATGATTTTGGACGGAATATCTCCCAAATTTGACACTCCGACCCGCACCCTAGCGAATTTGCGACCGGCGTGTGTAAGAGTTTCTTTATCGATGTCGATGAGCATTCCGAAATTGCGGATGACATTCTGGAAGCCGCTCCTTACCCAACAGTGAAAAGGGAGATTAATAAGTCGGATCCATACCGAAGGTAGCGTTTCCGTTTTAAAAGCTCCGATCTCGCGAGTCGAAGGCTTGAGTGTAAGGAAGAACTCAAGGCCTCGCACGTCCCTTCCTTCCACCCCCTTCATCTTGAGTGCGAAACGCAGTGATGACCTCGTCGCTGCAATGCAAGAAAAAACAACTCGGGGCCATCTCTTGAACCACCCACGCTAGAGTTGGATCGAGAACCGCCGCTAGCACTTCCTTGATGTCGTTTACGTTCGGATTCCCCGTCTGAGCCTTCACTACTATACAGCCTTGGTAGCGCCTCTCAAGGTCGGCCATTAATGGCGTGGGAGTTATCGTCGCTTTAATAATCTTTCGCTCCCCGACTGCACTTTCTTGCGTCTTACTCGCCCCTGAATTTGCCGATCCAGTCGGTCGCTGCGAAGGTTCCTTGGAGGCTGAAACGGAGATAGGTCGGAGATTCTTAGGGCACGCTGTTGAAATATGGCCTGAGCATTTACATACATAACAAAACCAATCGTTTTTGCACGAGTTGATCGAATGTCCCGCCTGCGCACACTTATGACAGCTTCGACGAGCTTCGGGCTTTCGATCGCCGGAGTTGCTTTGGGTTTGGGATCTCTTCTGAGTTCTCCTTGGCTTCACGAGCACCCATACACCCTCGTCGTCCTCTCTCTTCTTCAGATAGTCCTCCTCCATGGGTGGAGTAGGATGCTGAGCTCTATGCTCCTCGTCGCCCCTGCCGACGCCTCTCGTCACCTCCGCGAAGGACCTCTTGAATCCTTCGACCGGTCTTGCTCTTGGAGATCGCTGGATAGGAGATGGCCTTCGATGCTTATCCTCGTACTGTGCTTTGGATCTAGCCTCTACTTTCGCTTCCTCTTTCTCCTTCCATGACGAGTGCCTGGCTCCATATTGATCTCTATGACCGGAGGGTGAGCGACTCCTATGTTCGATGCTCCTCTTCTTCCCTCGCATCTCCCTCTCCAGCTCCCTCGCTCGCTTGGGCATTTCTGTGGTTCTGTTGGCTAAGCTCCTGTCCTGCACTTCTGTCTGATGATGAGTTGTTTTGTGGTGGTAGGTTGGTGGGGATGGTCTTCTCTTCGTCTTCATTCTCAATACCTCGTTGTTACTGTTATCAGAAATGTGGGTGTAGTGGGTGTCTTTTGGAGTTGAGATAAATTCAGTTTACACTTGTAGTCTTCCCCGAGAAAGCTGATATAACCTCGTGTCACAACCTTAATAACAAATGCCACAAAAATATTCATAAAACATGATCAAATTATAAACTTGAGTAAGTCAAAATTTAAAAGCAGTCATCTCACCGGCTATGGCCCGCTCGGTGATAATAAATAATCCCACCGGCTATGATCTGCACAGTATAAATAATATCAATCCACTGACTATGGTCTGCACAGTGCTAATATAAACTCACCGGCTATGGCCCACACGGTATAAATTCATCGAATCTCATTAATAATAATTGAGTTTATAAACCATAATAATAACATCATAACAGAAATCCAAAATCATGTCATGCATGCCTTGCATCATCTGTAAACACGTATTTGTAAATTTAAATCAAGTTCCAAATCTCAATTTAATTATGAGAGATATCGATATAAAACCATGTGTGACAATAATAATTCATTCATAAACACATGTTTCGAAAACTACGTTTCACAATAGAAAACACGAGGAAAACATACAAAGTGGATAAATTACTTACAATAAATTGTCAAGTAATTCCTTCGATCCTTGGTCAATTCCCTAACGAGTAGGTAGAAAATAAATTACTCATACTAATCATTTAGGCTTATAATTCTCTACTCATAATCTCTCCAAAATCTGAGATTAATCTCTTCTTTTCTCTTCCAGTGCCTTAAGAATTTTTCTCACATTTACTAGTTCCTGTTAAAAGACATTATAGAAAATCACATTTAGAACTAAGAGTTTCTCTCTCTAGAATTTCTAGAGAGAAGCTCCCCCCCAAAACCCAAAAAAGAAAAAGGTCAGAGTGATTCGCCGCTCGGGGAGGGGGGAGGACTCCCTCGCTCCGGGAGGATGTTGTCGGAGTTACCGACTAGGGTTTTCGTGTGGTGGTTTTTAGAGGCGGAGGGTCGGCGGGGAATACTGATGTCAAGGTGGCTGGTGTCGCAAGTCGGTGCTGCGCTGCCGGGAGATGTGGAGGCGGCAGAGGTGGCTGTGAGCTGCAGACGATGGGGTGGTTCTTCGGGTTGTTGTCGACGTCGAAGGCTGTTGGCGGCAAGGAATGCCAGTGTCCATGGATTGTGATGGTCGTGTAGTGCCCCGAATTCCATATACTAGAAATTCGAGACACATTCCAGTATCTTTACTTCAATGAGTGCACAACACAGAAAAATCACTGGAAATTATAACTTACATTGTACAATGAAACAATATTCTCTAATTGGATGCTCCACTACTCGATCAGTCTTGCATTTAATTAACTGTGGGCACATTAGTTGAATGTAACTGACGCAATGCAGATGAAACCCGCAATCTCCAAAATCCTCAACAACCAATATTAATGCAGGAGAAATGTGGAAATCAGACAATAGAAGTGTCAGTGTATGTCATGACCTAGAATCTAATGCACAACTCAAATACATACGATGCTCTTATGCTAATGCACACTTGATTGAAAACATATGCATCCCATACTACATACTCCCCAAATCAAGCTGAATGTACTTCTGATTATTGGGTTCTATCCCTCGCAATGCAAACCTACTCTTGTACTCTTATATGTTTCTGACATTTATCAAGTGACTGGCAAAGTCTACAGTTGGTGCGGGCTACTTCCACTACTACAGTCGGTCTGGTGGTCTCACCCACTTCGAACAGCAATGATCACTTTGTTCACCCAGATCTGTGGTCTTTCTCCCACCCCGCCAGGATCTCCCACTCCTGGTCAGGCCGGTGATCATTCGGCTTTGCCAGAATCTGTGGGCCGAGAGCCACTCCTGACCATACCAAAAGTTATCATGAACACATGGCGAATTTGCAGGACCTTCCCTTACTCCGCCAAAAGACTCAGAATTAATTCTTGCTCCCCATTCATATTAATAATGTTACGCCCCGCTTCCCAAAAAGGAATACGGAATACGGATACGCGACAAAGTCCAGCGAATGACTTTCACCATTCATAAGCTGTAAGGATCTTTTCAACAGTTCACAAGAAATAAATAAGAAGTAAACAGGAAATAATCATCCACGCATGCATGAAACAAATTAATATAATCAACAAAATTACTTGAAAACAAAATACATAATTCTCAAATAACCAGACCTGGAAACAACTAGTTATAAGTTCTGGGACAAAGTGCCCAATACAAGATCCAAGTAGCAATAAATACAATTTATTCAAAATAGGAAAATAATTCAAGCAGGAACTCTAGCCGAGCTCAGAACACTTGGTCTCTTACTCCTTCAGGCAGTTGATCACCGAAATCAGCAAATTTATCAATTTGCAAGATAAGGGAAACAAAAAACAATACGCCCGTTAGTGCAAGTTACGGGCCGTATGTAGTATAAGCAACAAGTACGGAAAACAGAATACAGAGTAGCAACAAGAAGCAAGTACTAAATAAAGCGTGGAAGGAAAAGTGACAATAAAATAGGGCAACTAACTTTTAAACCAAGAAATAGAATCAAGTAACATGATAAGATAACAGGGTGCAGGTAGCATGTAACAAGTATCAAGTAGCATGCAAGCAAGTAACAAGCAACATGTGTCGAGTAGCATGTACAAGTAACAGGAATGTGCAAGCAGTCATGATGTTCTCAAGTCTTGTATTTAATCCTATCTAGGTAGCACTTCATGCATTTCAAATTTTACCACATGGTTGCTACATTTAGGCAATTTGCGTTTAGATTTCGTAGTGGATTATATAGGGCCGTGTACTCTGGTATCAAGTATCAAGTAGTTATGTATCAAGTAGTCAAGTATCAAGTAGTTATGTATCAAGTAGGTATGTATCTAGTCAAATATCAAGTAGGACTTACGGGTTCCTTCCGAGTACACCTCTCTTATAGGGAAGTATGTAGTCGGGTAGGCAAGTGGGAAACATGGGCCCCCTTCTGAGTACACCTTCCCATAGGGAAGTATGTAGTCAGGTAATCACGTAAACAAGTATTTAGGATCAAGCATCAAGTAATCAAGTATCATGTAGTTATGTGGGAAACACGGGCTCCCTTTCAAGTACACATTTCTATATTTTCTACTACTAGATCTTTCCCTTAACCCCGGCTTGATTACTTATTATTATTATTAAAGCAAGCATGGACGTCCACAAACAGGGCAAGAAAACATGGCAAGAAGCAAATAACAAGTTCAAGTTGGATAGAAGACACGAACAGGGTGACAAAACAACCTATAATAGTTAGGAACAACGAGACTTTCAGTTTTGGACAGCAAGACGTTGCTGCACCAAAACCGAGATTCTCTTTGCCACATGAATGCAAACCTAGATCCGTCAGAAATTCTAGAAACTAGACTCTCTACCGAATCCAGCACATATATACAAGTCATATAACAACTACAGTAACAAGGTTCAAAACAACATTTTATACAGAATTCATGTTTAGCCAAAAAAGTAAAGTTTTGTTTATAAGCATGAGAAAGGTATAAAGACACCATAAATAAATCTAGGAAAAATCTGGAAGGTCCCCTAACATGTCTAGTCTCGACATATAAAATTTTATGAAATTCCATTACAGATAGCATAGTCAATTTAATTTGGAAAACAGAGTGACGCAACAAATTTATGAAATTTGGAATTTCAGACACGGCAGTACTAAAACAGTGATAATTCACAAATACAACTCAGAATTCAAATCCGTCAAAAGGGTTGTGAAATAGACATACTAGGCTCACAAAGCTTATCAACAATGACTTGAATCAGGTTGAAAACAGAGTTCCTTACTGAATAACATGCAGTTTTGAAATATATCGATTGGTTTCACGAGTATGAAATAAGTTATAAAAATCATTAAACAATTCTACCAAAATTTGGGGTTGATCTTAGTCCTGTCTAGTCATACCCAGAAAAATACTAAGTCCAAATTTTACTTTTAACATTAGTTTTAAAATAATAAATCATGTAGCGATCTAAAAAAACAGAATCTGGAAATTACGATACAGCTGTAGTAAAACAGTGATAACTTACACATCAAAAATCGAAATTGAGATCCGTCGAAAGTTCTGAAAAATAGACACAGAGGCCTACGAATCATGTTTACAAAATAATTCATTTTACTGACTTTAATAGGGTCTAAATTGCTGTACCAAATCAGGGCAACAGCAAAAAGAAATTTTCTTGCATGCATTTAATCAAACAACTCATCTACGATAGTTTCAAATTAGAATATAATGCAAGACATGTATATTGAACATCTAAAACAACATGGTATCGGTATTAACAAGTCCACAACAAATAACACATCTAGCACAACGATCCCTTAACAAAAATCCACAACATAGGATGAATCACGAAAGTGTATATATATATCAAAAATCTATTTAGATCTAATTTATTTCGTGTAGTGTGTGTGTGTGACTTGTTGTGATTGATCATGACTACGAACGGATCAAATGAATGAGATCAAGATTTATCAAGGAATTATCATGAGGACGAACACGAAAAATGAGATCAAGACTACATGCGGTATTTGTACTTGTATAAGAACAAAAATAATATACAAGTTACTTGCCTCAATGAAGACGATGAATCCGACGTGAATAGAATAACGGGAACGGATCCCAGGCGACGAACACTATCACAATGATCACGAACAAGCGGGGGGGTTGCAGGATGAAGATGAACGGCGGCACACGGCGGAAGTGGACGGCGGCGTGGTCGACGGCGGGAAGGCGGCGATGGGATGCACGGTGGAAGTCGACGGTCGGGGGAATTGCGGATTGGAGGCTCGGGATGAGGGACAGCGGATGATGGCAGGCGTTGGTGACGTGGCACAGGGCGGCGCGGGGTGGTCGCGATGCGGTCGACGGCGGTTGGTGGCCGGCTCCAGTCGACGGGCAGGGTGAGCACCGGGAGAGGGAGAGAGAGATTGGAGAGAGAGAGTAGTGTTGTTTAGGGAATAATGACTGTAGGGGAAAGAAACAAATTTGGTTAGATTTTAATGAGATTTTTGGTAAGTTAGGATTTTAGGAATCAAGAGGGAGATCATGGGGGAGGTGATCTGCTTGTTAGGCAGATAGAGGTGAACGTGAGGAGAGATTTGAGAGAGACTGGGTAAAAGAGGGTATTGGGTAGCGGGTTTAGGATCTAATAGGGCGGATTATAGGGTAGATTGGGTTAGAAATCGGATCCAATAGGATAGAAATCAAATAATAAACAATTAGGCCATGAAATATATGATTTAGAATCAAATAAATCATCCATAGATAATTAATTGGCAGAAGAAATTTAATCACATGATTGAAGTCACAGAATTGAATGACGGCAAATAAAGATAGTTTATTAGGAACGAAGAATGATTACACGGTTCAGAAAGAACAAAAGAGTACAATCAAAAATAAATACCCAGAAAAATAAATACGTACAAAAATACAAGGAAAACAGGGGTTACAAATCACCTTGAACATAGACGTACTCTTAGGGGTCCATCCCCTAGATTTCGACATGACAATTTTCCGTTCTTATCACTAGATCCCAGAAATTAACAGTCGAGACAACGCCGCACGTGTCTCCTTGACAGGTGAGTACACGTCCAACTAGTGTCTGTTCTTATGGCAACCATTACACAACTTAAAGTTACTACAACTAAAATGTAATGAATGTAGTTGCACTGCATTGACCTATTAAATTATTTATCTTATCCAATTCTAATGGCTCTTATCATTTTCACTTTAGATTCTTACCTAGACATCTATGTATTAATCGGCTCATAATTCCCGTTTTTATCTTTCTACAAGTTTTCTCAACTAGATTATCTTTTTGCCCTTAACTAGGTTAATTCCATATTTGAACACGAAGTGAATCTAATTTAGTTTATTTAATCAATTTATCAAGTCTCATCTTGACCTAATCATGGTTCAACTTGGCCTCAAATCATGCTACTAGTTGACCCAGACATGCACCAACTAGTGCACTCAATGTGCACTAAACATCACCGTATGTATACTTCCAAGTATGCACATGACATACACACATGCATAGCCGTATTTTTTCCATTACCGCATCTCATGTTTATAAAATTCTCCCATACTAGGTTAAATCCCACATGCACTTGGTACATGCATATGCACTAACAATCATTCTCATAGTCCTTTAATTCTACTATATCTTTCTAATTACTAACTCTATGCCAAAAACTCTAACATACATAAGTACCTTCCTATAATTCTCTTTCATTTTACAAGATATAGAATTAACCTAGAGGTTGATATTTAATTACTCATAACATAATTACATGTTCTTTTTTAACAATTTATCTACTTCAATTTCATTCTTCATAAATCATATCAAGAACTCATAAAAAATAACTAATAAAAAATCAACATACAAGCATACAACAATTAAAACATAACAATAGAAATCAACTAGTTGTTTATCATGGTTAGAAAAAACAGATATCTTTTCTATTTCATTTCCTAGTTTCTTTGTACCACTTCAACATGAATTACTACAGCATGATTTTTTCCCCTACTATAATCATGAATTCTTCTACTACTAAAATCATGAAATTTCCTACGACTACAAATATTAATTCTACTACTACAACATGGTTTCTTCCACATAACATGATTTCTGTAACATAACATGAATTTCTAAACATATGCTTCTACATATACTCTCCACACACATACATACAATAATTCCTAGCAACCATCAATTATTGTGTTCATAAATTTATCATATAAAGGAATAGAGATTACCCACTTTTTGGTTGTAGGCAACACCACCACCTAGCTTCTCCTCCTTGCTTCTACCTCCACCTAGCTTGCTTGCTACTCTATCTTACTTCCTTCTTGCTCCACCAGCTTTAAGAAATTGTAGAAGAATGTTGGATGTTGGTTGGATATTGGAAAAGTGAAGTATAGAACTATAGAAGTAGAGAAGGAATGAGTATAGAGTGAAGTGGGAATGAGTGTAGACAATGATAAATGAGTAGGGTTTTCTTCATGTATACACACATATATGTAGGGATGGGTGATGGTGTGGCCGGCCAAGCTTGGAGAAGGGTGTGGGTGAGTGTAGGGTTGTGGGGAAATGTCTACAAATGCTTAGGTGCCATACATTTACACATAACCCCCCCCCCCTATGTTTTAATAATTGCACATGACCCCCTTCACACTTTGTAGGCTAGGTCAAAAATTGTAGGCTATGGTTTGTATGTGTAGTGTGTGTATATATATATATATATATATATATATATAGTCATGTATTCATGTCTAGTAGTATAGTATATGTTCATGTTCATGAATGACAAAAAGAATTTATATAAAAACATACACTATTTACAAACAAAAAATTTATTAGTAAAAAAAATATGGTTGTACAAAATAATTGTTAATTATTTTGGGATATTACAAGGTCGGCAGGTGGTATTGTCAGTCGGCAGACGACAGTCGGTTAGTGGCTGTTGTTGGCGTCGATGGTTGGTGAAGAGGTCGAGATCGATGGAGGCATCGAGAAGGGGGACAGTGTGGTGATGAACGATGGTGGCCAGGGTTGGTCGGGGAAGTTGGTAGGGGAAAAGGAGGAATTTGAGATTGATTTTTGAAAATTTGAATTTCAAAATTAGGGTTTGAAATTTCAAATTATATTTGGGATTGTGAAGGGGAAGATTTGGATCATGTTTAGAATTTTGAAATTCAAACATATTGGGAGAGCGGGGAGAGGAGATGTGGGGAAAAGGCGGTGAGGGAGAGTGTGCTTGATGTTGAATTTTGAAATTCAAATTCAAATTTGTTTTCGAGTATGCAGGGGGAGAATTCGATGAAATTTGAATTTCAATGTAGAATTTTGAAATTCAAATGATAGATTAGGGAGTATGGAGAGATTATCTTGACGTAATCTGAATTTCAAATTAGATTTGGTTTGAAATTCAAATTACATTTGTGGGGTGATCGGAGAGTGCAATCGTCACATTTGAAAAGCAATGGTGTTCGTTGGCAGAGAAGTTCGTCGGCAGCATCGGCTTGGCAGTTGCGAACAACGACTATTGTCGAGGACTGGATTTGACGCAATCGGAAGATGGCGTTGCGGTGGGGTTGGTTTGGCGGATACACGACGACTACGTCGTTAGGAGAGGAGGAAGCATGCCAGCAAGAGATGGTGGCGGTGGTTGTTGCCATGGTGGACGTTTAGGGGGAAGGAGTAGGGAGATTCTGGGGTGGAGCGATATTTTGATGGAATTTGAATTCGATTTTTTTTTTGGAATTCAAATTACATCTGGGAGGGTTGGGTGGGATAACATGGTGCAGATGCCTCGTCTACAAGTTTAGCTAGGGAAGAGACTAGTTAAGGATGTAGGCTTAGCTTTAGAATTGTTCTCCACTGTTCCGTTTTAGGAACAAATAGATTTATACTATTTGTACTACTTGTTTCGTTAATTTTTTTATTAATGAGGCGGTGACGATGTCACATTTTTCTAAAAAAAAACATTATAGCTATTAGGGACTAAAATTCAAATAGTAGACAAATATGGGTCTCAATGCAATTTGCAGTAACTTTCATATGCAACTTTGCCCTAGAAAATATTTGTAAACAAGTTACAAAGTCTAGAAGCATTTTAGGAAATGTATACTTATTCTGGGGGCTAATTAACAATATATTTTACAAACATAGGATTTTATTGTAATTTTCCCTATTACTTATGCTTGGTTGGATGGTTGTTCCCGAGATAGGGGTGGACAACTATTATCCGAACCGACCAATCCGAACCAATCCAATCCAAACCGATCAGTTTTTAACTGATCCAATTGGGGAATTGGGTTGGTTCGGTTCTTTATCTTCAATAACCAGTTGGATCGGATCAGGTTGTTGGATTGGGCTTTCAATTAACCGACAAAACCGAACCGACCATTCTTTATACATTAATCCATTAAAAATAATTAATATAGTTCTCATTTAAACTTTTGATTCTTTGAATATATAAACCAGGCTTTCATTTAATAAACTTTAAGTTCAGTTTATATTTCCAATGAGGCAGGCAATAAGTTCAGTTCATATTTCCAATGAGCCAGGCAACCCAATAGTCTCAAAAGAAAAAGATTATAACTTTATAAGTCTTCTCCTTCATAGTTCTGAAGGCAATCCTGCATACCAAAATAAGATGTATCCAAAGGTCTTCTTCTTCCTCTTCATCTTCAGAGTTCCGATTTTCGATTTCTGAAGGCAGGTAACCTCATAGTTTCGATTTCCGAAGGTCGTCTTCTTCCTCTTCATCTCAATAAAAAAAGGTAACAACCCAGCACCCCCTTCATCTCTTCTTCTTCATTTTTTTCCTGTTATTTATATGTGTAGGTTTGAAATTGGGTTTTTTAGAAATAACAGATGTATAAAGTATCAACTTATTATAGAAAATGAGGGGTTTATAGATTACATACTTTTATGTCTGAACTGTATTGAGGACCATGAATCCACTTGTTTTAGATTACATACTTTTATATGCAAACAAAGTGTTCTCTGATATAATTTTATTTTAAGAGATTAGACATTTTCTAGCTAGCAGGTGACAATCTAAATATCATCAACTTCTTGCTATCATTATCGGAAGAGTGTTTTAAATTCTGGATTTGATGTGAGGAGAATGCTTGATAACAAGCTGGACCTTATAATACACCACCACAATTTTGTACATAAGAATCAATTAAAGAGACAGAATACATTAAATAGTATCATTCGAGACAAAGTAACTTCTATCTCTGTTTGTGTATGCATGACTTATGGCATATACAAAATTGAAGATCTACTACATTATTATGATCTACAACATTTAAAATGCATAAAAATGAAAAACTGAACATTTTACTGGGACTTTGCATATCAATGTAGTTCCCTCAAATTGAAATATGTATCTATGATGTAGAAAATATGCTCAGAGACTTGGCTTTCAGTGCTTTCAGTGTACATGCTTTCAGTAGATGCTTTCAGTGTACATACTTTCAGTGCTTTCAGATCATATTGTAGATGTTTTCAGTGCTTTCAGTGCTTTCAGTGCTTTCAGTGCTTTTTGAATTAGATCATATTTATAGATGCTTTCAGTGCTTTCAGTGTACATGCTAGAAACCTTTTTTTCACCTTGCAAGAAGTAGCTGTGGAAGTAGCTGTGGTTGGAGGTGTTATTTCCCTTTTTTTGATATTGATTCACAGAAGACCTATAATCTATATACAGGATCATTTTTAAAAAAATGCTATCTATCTCATTAAAAAAACTGAAAACTTGAAAACTTGATGCATGTATTTATGTTGTTTGATTTAAATTGATTCTTCTTAATTGATTGATTTAAATTATTTCAATATGGGTATTATTACATTTTACTAACTGAAAACTTGATGCATGTATTTATGTTGTTTGACACAGATATCTACTAGTGGTGCAAGTCAATCGATTCAATCTCCCGCACTTATGTCTGCATCTCCACCTCCACCTCCACCTCCCCCCCCACTTCAACAAGTGAGCCTCCAACAGATACTGCAATTGTGTCAATTGAGGCTCAAACAAACGGCACTCTAGGTAAGAGAAAACCTACAAGACCTCCTTCAGATGCTTGGTCGCATTTTGTAAAGGTAGGAAACAAAGCAAAGTGCAAATACTGTGATAAAATATATGCATGTGATTCAAAAAGAAATGGAACCTCCAATCTCAATACTCACATTGCAATTCAATGTAAGAGATATCCCGGTCGAGAGATAAAGCAAAAGTCTTTGCTTTTTGAACCTAAGAAAAATGTAGACGAGGGAGGTAAACTTGTTGCTGCTTCTTACAGTGTCGAGGCTTGCCGACAAGCAATAACTAGAATGATTATCATAGATGAATTGCCATTTAGATTTGTAGAAAATGAGGGGTTTATAGACATGTTTAAGGTTGTTGAACCTAGATTTCAAGTCCCATCTCGCAGGACTGTTGCACGAGATGTATTAGCTATGTATGTGCTTGAGAAAGAAAAGTTGAAAAAACTTTTGGTTAGGAGTCATCAAAGAGTTTGTCTCACCACAGATACGTGGACATCTGTCCAAAATCTTAACTACATGTGTCTCACAGCTCATTTCATAGATAGTGATTGGAGGTACCATAAGAAAATCATTAATTTTTCTCTAGTCATAAATCATAAAGGTGAGACTATTGGTAGGCAATTGAGAAATGTCTACTGGAGTGGGGAATTGACAAGGTGTTCACCATAACAGTCGACAATGCAAGCTCTAACGATCTCACTGTCGCGTACTTGTCAAGGGTAGTGAATAATTGCAAAGGGTCAATAATGGAGGGTCAGTTTATGCATATGAGATGTTGTGCACACATATTGAATCTTGTTGTTAATGACGGCCTAAAAGATTATCATGAATCAATTAGTAAGATTCGTGATGTGATTAGATATGTTAGGGCTTCCCCGGCAAGGATGCAGAAATTTAAGTCATGTGTGAAACTTGAAAAGATAGAGTCTAACAAACAAGTTTGCTTGGATGTACCTACTAGGTGGAATTCGACTTATTTAATGTTAGAATCGGCAGAAAAGTTTGAAAAGGCGTTTACACGCTTAAAAGATGAAGATGTCTCGTTTTACCGTGAGTTTGTTATTGAAAAAAAAAGGGGATTCCAGTAGATAAAGATTGGAACAATGCACGTGCTTTTATTAAGTATTTGAAAACCTTTTATGATGCTACCTTGAAATTTTCTGGTTCTTTATATGTTACTTGCAGTTCATTTATGTGGCAGTTGTGTTTGGTTCATACTCAGTTGAAAGCTTGGTGTGAAAGTAAGGATTGTTTTTTGAAGGCAATGGGTGAAAAAATGAAGAAAAAGTATGACAAGTACTGGGGAAATTACCATACAATAAATCCATGTTTGTTTATTTCTGTGTTACTTGATCCACGCCACAAGGATGTTGGTTTGAAATATAATTTTAGTGTATTATGTGGTGAAGTTGCTTCTGTTGGGCTCACAAATCGGGTGAAAAATACTCTAACTGAGTTGTATGATGAGTATAAATTGCTTTATTCTGAAAGTGATGAAAGTACAAATGAGTCCAATATTGTAGATGACATGGAAGTTGATAGTCTTGAACCAGATATTGAGGTTTTACTTTCAAAAGGTTATGATAAGATTGTGAAGCAGTCTAATAATGATGAATGCAAAACAGAGGTTGAACTATATTTTATGGAATCATGTGAAAGTCGTTCCAATCCTGACTTTGACATCTTGAGTTGGTGGAGGGATAAATCTTCTAAATACAGGATTTTAGCACTCATTGCACGAGATGTTTTGGCTGTACCTGTCTCCATTGTAGCCTCTGAGGACAGTAGAGGCGCATTCTAGATCCATTTAGTACTGGTGGGCGCATTCTAGATCCATTTCGTAGTACTTTACTTCCAAGGACAGTAGAGGCTCTAATTTGCACACAAAATTGGTTACGCACAAAGGTGGATATTGATCTTCGTGGCAATATGGAGGAGATTGAAAAAATTGAGTCAGGTACTCCTTCAATCTCCTCTATAGCCAAAACATCTCGTGCAATGAGTGCTAAAATCCTGTATTTAGAAGATTTATCCCTCCACCAACTCAAGATGTCAAAGTCAGGATTGGAACGACTTTCACATGATTCCATAAAATATAGTTCAACCTCTGTTTTGCATTCATCATTATTAGACTGCTTCACAATCTTATCATAACCTTTTGAAAGTAAAACCTCAATATCTGGTTCAAGACTATCAACTTCCATGTCATCTACAATATTGGACTCATTTGTACTTTCATCACTTTCAGAATAAAGCAATTTATACTCATCATACAACTCAGTTAGAGTATTTTTCACCCGATTTGTGAGCCCAACAGAAGCAACTTCACCACATAATACACTAAAATTATATTTCAAACCAACATCCTTGTGGCGTGGATCAAGTAACACAGAAATAAACAAACATGGATTTATTGTATGGTAATTTCCCCAGTACTTGTCATACTTTTTCTTCATTTTTTCACCCATTGCCTTCAAAAAACAATCCTTACTTTCACACCAAGCTTTCAACTGAGTATGAACCAAACATAACTGCCACATAAATGAACTGCAAGTAACATATAAAGAACCAGAAAATTTCAAGGTAGCATCATAAAAGGTTTTCAAATACTTAATAAAAGCACGTGCATTGTTCCAATCTTTATCTACTGGAATCCCGTCTTTTTTTTCAATAACAAACTCACGGTAAAACGAGACATCTTCATCTTTTAAGCGTGTAAACGCCTTTTCAAACTTTTCTGCCGATTCTAACATTAAATAAGTCGAATTCCACCTAGTAGGTACATCCAAGCAAACTTGTTTGTTAGACTCTATCTTTTCAAGTTTCACACATGACTTAAATTTCTGCATCCTTGCCGGGGAAGCCCTAACATATCTAATCACATCACGAATCTTACTAATTGATTCATGATAATCTTTTAGGCCGTCAGTAACAACAAGATTCAATATGTGTGCACAACATCTCATATGCATAAACTGACCCTCCATTATTGACCCTTTGCAATTATTCACTACCCTTGACAAGTACGCGACAGTGAGATAGTTAGAGCTTGCATTGTCGACTGTTATGGTGAACACCTTGTCAATTCCCCACTCCAGTAGACATTTCTCAATTGCCTTACCAATAGTCTCACCTTTATGATTTATGACTAGAGAAAAATTAATGATTTTCTTATGGTACCTCCAATCACTATCTATGAAATGAGCTGTGAGACACATGTAGTTAAGATTTTGGACAGATGTCCACGTATCTGTGGTGAGACAAACTCTTTGATGACTCCTAACCAAAAGTTTTTTCAACTTTTCTTTCTCAAGCACATACATAGCTAATACATCTCGTGCAACAGTCCTGCGAGATGGGACTTGAAATCTAGGTTCAACAACCTTAAACATGTCTATAAACCCCTCATTTTCTACAAATCTAAATGGCAATTCATCTATGATAATCATTTTAGTTATTGCTTGTCGGCAAGCCTCGACACTATAAGAAGCAGCAACAAGTTTACCTCCCTCGCTACACTTTTCTTAGGTTCAAAAAGCAAAGACTTTTGCTTTATCTCTCGACCGGGATATCTCTTACATTGAATTGCAATGTGAGTATTGAGATTGGAGGTTCCATTTCTTTTTGAATCACATGCATATATTTTATCACAGTATTTGCACTTTGCTTTGTTTCCTACCTTTACAAAATGCGACCAAGCATCTGAAGGAGGTCTTGTAGGTTTTCTCTTACCTAGAGTGCCGTTTGTTTGAGCCTCAATTGACACAATTGCAGTATCTGTTGGAGGCTCACTTGTTGAAGTGGGGGGGGGAGGTGGAGGTGGAGATGCAGACATAAGTGCGGGAGATTGAATCGATTGACTTGCACCACTAGTAGATATCTGTGTCAAACAACATAAATACATGCATCAAGTTTTCAGTTAGTAAAATGTAATAATACCCATATTGAAATAAATTAAATCAATCAATTAAGAAGAATCAATTTAAATCAAACAACATAAATACATGCATCAAGTTTTCAAGTTTTCAGTTTTTTAATGAGATAGATAGCATTTTTTTAAAAATGATCATGTATATAGATTATAGGTCTTCTGTGAATCAATATCAAAAAAAGGAAATAACACCTCCAACCACAGCTACTTCCACAGCTACTTCTTGCAAGGTGAAAAAAGGTTTCTAGCATGTACACTGAAAGCACTGAAAGCATCTATAAATATGATCTAATTCAAAAAGCACTGAAAGCACTGAAAGCATCTACAATATGATCTGAAAGCACTGAAAGCATGAACACCGAAAGCACTGAAAGCATCTACTGAAAGCATGTACACTGAAAGCACTGAATGCCAAGTCTCTGAGCATATTTTCTACATCATAGATACATATTTCAATTTGAGGGAACTACATTGATATGCAAAGTCCCTAGTAAAATGTTCAGTTTTTCATTTTTATGCATTTTAAATGTTGTAGATCATAATAATGAAGTAGATCTTCAATTTTGTATATGCCATAAGTCATGCATACACAAACAAAGATAGAAGTTACTTTGCCTCGAATGATACTATTTAATGTATTCTGTCTCTTTAATTGATTCTTATGTACAAAATTGTGGTGGTGTATTATAAGGTCCAGCTTGTTATCAAGCATTCTCCTCACATCAAATCCAGGAATTAAAACACTCTTCCGATAATGATAGCAAGAAGTTGATGATATTTAGATTGTCATCTGCTAGCTAGAAAATGTCTAATCTCTTAAAATAAAATTATATCAGAGAACACTTTGTTTGCATATAAAAGTATGTAATCTAAAACAAGTGGATTCATAGTCCTCAATACAGTTCAGACATAAAAGTATGTAATCTATAAACCCCTCATTTTCTATAATAAGTTGATACTTTATACATCTGTTATTTCTAAAAAACCCAATTTCAAACCTACACATATAAATAACAGGAAAAAAATGAAGAAGAAGAGATGAAGGGGGTGCTGGGTTGTTACCTTTTTTATTGAGATGAAGAGGAAGAAGAAGACCTTCGGAAATCGAAACTATGGGGTTGCCTGCCTTCGGAAATCGGAACTCTGGAGATGAAGAGGAAGAAGACGACCTTTGGATACATTTTATTTTGGTATGCAGGATTGCCTTCAGAACTATGAAGGAGAAGACTTATAAAGTTATAATCTTTTTCTTTTGAGACTATTGGGTTGCCTGGCTCATTGGAGATATGAACTGAACTTATTGCCTGCCTCATTGGAAATATAAACTGAACTTAAAGTTTATTAAATGAAAGCCTGGTTTATATATTCAAAGAATCAAAAGTTTAAATGAGAACTGTATTAATTATTTTTAATGGATTAATGTATAAAGAATGGTCGGTCGGTTTGTCGGTTATTGAAAGCCCAATCCAACAACCCATCCGATCCAACTGGTTATTGAAGATAAAGAACCGAACCAACCCAATTCCCCAATTGGATCGGTTAAATACCGATCGGTGGATTGGATTGGTTCGGATTGGTCGGTTCGGATAATAGTTGTCCACCCCTAGTTTCTATTACCATCCTTCCTAATAATTAATGAAATGGAAGTGATGAACCTTAATGAAAGCTTTCCTTCAATCTTTCTCACTATTTAATTCTTGTTCTCTTTGATGTTGATGAAAGTCCAGAAGATGGACTGTATTTGGGTATTCATAAAAGGGTTTATATTGTGTGAAGACTTTCATAATGAGTTTATATAAGCTAAACATGTTAACTATCAACCAACCCATTTATGTTCTCTGTCCCTTCCTCTGCTCTCTTTCTTGAAAGTCTCCCCTCTCAATTGAAATTTTCCAAACCTATTCTCTAGAGAATTGTTACCCATTTAACACTTTAATCCCACCTACTTATTTCCTATTTGCTTATGTTGATGAAGGTGGAAGTCTTCGCCCCACACATCAAATTATTATTATTATTTATTTATTTTATTTATGTAGTGAGAGTCAGAAGTACAGTGTCATAGATTTTACAAATAGAACCTTGTTAAATTGGTCATTAATAGAAATTAAGATTATTACAATAATGATTTTATAAAAACTCGAAAATGATGCTAAAGCATTTTTTAGCCGCTTAAGCACATTTGTAGCGGCTTTGAGCACTTTTTTGACCCGTTTATGCAAAATCAGCCTTTTAAACAGCTTTTGGATAATTAAGCTTTGCCTTGCCGCTTAATGCTGAAGCAATACTTTCGCTAAGTTTTTTTGAGATTCTTAAAACCATGGATGGGTCTGCATTCTCTATCTGTATAATGTGTCCACTGTTCAGTAGGTATGATGTTAAATTTATACAAAACTAGTCTCAGGCCTGCTGTTATTGCCAAAAACACTTTGAATGTTCATGCCACTTTACCAATATTCAGATGCTGTGGTGAGCATTGAGGAGTTTATATTTATATCCTAACATCCCCCGTAGATTTGAGTGCCCATTTCTTAGGTCGCTTCCCAGTTCCTGGGTCGTGTACAAGAATTTTTCTTTTCATTTCCGCCCTATATAATCTGTGTAGTTGCCTAGTGGAAATTGATCGTGGGTAGCTATGAAACTACGTGATAAGTCCCTGTTAGAAAGCATGTGAATTGATGAAGTTTTGGTGCTTCAGTAGGTATATTTTACACACCAAAACCGAAACAAGCATCAGCTATCAACACTAAATAAGTGGTACATTTATCAAACTTTGATCACCATCACTGAAAGAGAAGTTCTTTAACTTCAGTAACTGAGAAGGGAGCATCCAGCTTTCTTGTAACACGAAGCCATTTACACCCGAAAGAAATCAATAAAAAGAGAGAACGAACATAACTAGGCTATTAGGTTTACCGACAAATGTTTGTCACTACTCTCTAGCTAACCACACAAATTGATGCGATCATATATTTTTTATATATTTTTCTGTTTCCACAGGTTTTACCATGCTTTGAACAAACAACCTGTATATCCTTTGTTTGCCTTGTTTCTGTCTGCAATAAATTAATAGAGTAGAGAGTCTTCTGGACCTGGTTTCGGTTGCAGATACGCATATTATTTTCATTTCATCTTGTTATGTAGGAAACTCACAGATTTTTTTATTATTATTATCAAAGGATAGAATCCTAAGAGATTCTAGCCAAATACTATTAAAACAGAAAATAGTTCATACAGCCAAGGTTCTAATTCCCGATCTGGAGCAAAATGAAGCATAAAGCCTCATAAAACAAAATAGCAACCAGAAGAAAAGATAGTATCAACACATATAGAAATAACAGAGTATTAGAGAAGACAAACAGCAAGACCAGAAATTAAGGATCTAAAACAACTGGATTTCCATCAGTGGTGATTTCATTTCTCTCATAAGCAACTTGAAGAGAAGTCACTAGCAGAATCCCAGAGATATGTTATTGTTGATGTGGGGACATCGCAGCAATAGACTGCAGAGTGGAAGAAATAGGATCATCACCCACAGCAGCCTCAACAGCTCCAAAAGACTCAGCAACATCAACAGCTCCAACAGAGTCAGCAACATTAGCATCAAAGTTATCAGCAACATCTTCACCACCTTCAGCAACTTCATCCTCCATCAAACTCACAGAATAATTGATTGAAAATCCTAGCTTAATGAACATTTAATGCCAGATTGGTACTTACTGCAATTTAGAACCTAGAAGTTCAGAACTATTTACAGTTAATAAAAGTTCTGTGGATAGCCTATTTGTTTAGTTATGGGGACCTATATGACATATATTCCTTCTTTGATTACATATTGCAGACTGGGCCCCTTGCAGCTTATTACAAACTACCATTGAACCGGGTTATTGTGGTATGTGTATCATTCAGATTTTCTTGTCACTATAATTATATCGATAAGATTAGTGCACTGAATTTAAATTAATGAACTGTATATGTAGATTTATGATGACATGGACTTGCCATGTGGAGTGCTTCGTATACAGCCACGAGGTGGCCATGCACACCATAAAGGGTAAAAGAGATACGAGTTTGAGTTCCCTTATCTTCTTATTTTCTATATTTCCTCGTCTTTTTGCACCATGCAGTACCAATAGTTCGTGAATATCGAAGGGCAGGTAATATGAGTTTCTTGGATGAGGCTGCATCGTGCATACCTAGGCTGACATATTACCATAATGGCTACTTATTGCTCTATCATGGCAATGATCATTCAGTCTGATTATTGAAACTTGAAAGTATATATGATAATGATGGTAGAGGCAGTGGTGGAGGTGGTGATGATGTAATGGTTGAAGTATTCGCTTATTCTGTTTAGCTGATACTTTGGACCCATAAAACTTGCTATATTTCTTTTAGTTTGCATTAGTAAACAAGTCAATAATCTTCGTGCAGGCGCTAATAGTCATTGGAAAGGAACAATTTGCTTAGAAAGTTTCCTGCCTGACCATCTATTTACTTATAGCGGTCTATATATGTGAATCAGTAGGAGGCTGGATGGACCACATATATGTGAATCAATAGAAAGTTTCCTGCCCGACAAATATATTATAGTATATTTGTTGAACCCAGTGTTTGATTTTGATGTTTGACCACATATACGATCATGAATTAATATTTTTAGTTTGCAGATATCAAAATTATTGGTAGCCTGTGTAAAAGGAGGTTGGATGGATCAATCAATAGGAGGCTGGAAGGAATGCAATACGCTTCACAAACTATCATTTAACAACCACATGCAAAGTAATCTCAGTAGAAGATTAAGTATACAAAATTCACAAGAGAAAAGTTGTCGCCATATTGGGGATTGTTTGTTTTTTCATTTATTGAGTCATAGGATCAAAATGTAATATGCTGACTTAAAAATATTTGTACAATTTTTTGTGCATTAAATATTTATGCAAATCATAAAAAATATTATTACACATCATATCTTTAAGTTTTGCTTTTTTTTTGGAATTAGATTGGATATATTGTGGATTTCCAAATATATTGAAACAAGATTTTTATTCAAATACAAAGGATTTCAATTATTATTGTACATTAATTTTCCTCTAAATATATTTCTCTAGTTGACCTATATATATTTGACAACTATCTTTCAGAATTTTATTCCAATACAAAGGATTTCAATTATTATTGTACAATATTTTTCCTCTAAATATATTTCTCTAATTGACCTATATTTGACAACTATTTTTCAGAATTTAATTGAGATCAGATTAGGCCAAAGATTTTTTTTGATTTGATTGAAATCTGCAGTTTTCGGATTTATTGAAAAACTAATTTTGTGGGACTGATATCTCCCTCATTTCTTTACTAAATCAGTCAAATAAGGTATCGATTTGTAAGAGGTCGAAAAGATCATTGAAGTGAAACTGTTCAGTCCATTTAGAATTCTGTACAAAAAAGATATGATTAGTTTACTACAGACTATGCAAAGAGGCTGATTTTCAGTTTTGCTAATTTACCACTATCTACTAGTCGTTATATTTATGTTGTAAGGGAGATTTTGGGGACTGAATTTCATCAGTCAAATTATTGTGAAAACTCTATATATTTCTTAGTTATCTATTTTACTTATAGGATATGGTGCTCTTTTTTACAAACTCCCAAACTTCATTATTTTTCATCATTTATTCTGTGGGAGTTACTCTTCATCCCAACATTTTGCTAATATCCTTAAGCCAATATAGTTCCCATTTGCAACCAGATTCACTGAAGATAGTTCCACAAGTAGGCCACCCTTTTTCGATGGTAAGAATTTTTCTTATTGGGAATCTATTATGATTCGCTACATCCAATCCATCGATTGGAGACACTGGAGAGTGATAGAAGATGGTTATTTCTTTCTACTATGAAGGATAGTAATATAGAGATTAAATCGCATAAGGAAAATAGATTAGTAAGTAATATATAGATTTTTCACAATAATTTGGCTGTTGAAATTCAATCCCCAAAATCTCCCTTACAACAGAAATTTAACAGCTAGCATACAAGGGTAAATTAGTAAACCGAAAATCACCCTTTTTGCATAGTCTGTAGTAAAATGGTCATATCATTTTGTACATAAATCTAAATGGACTCACACCAATTTCATTTGAAAGATCTTTTCGAGCTCTTATAGATCGATACCTTATTTGATTGATTTAGTGAAGAAATGAAGGAGATATCAGCCCCACAAAATCAGCCGGTCAATAAATCCAAAAACTGCTAATTTCACTCAAATTAAAAGAAATAAAAATTGGCCTAATTTGACTCAATTAAATTCTGAAAAATAGTTGTCAAATTTAAGTCAATTAGATAAACATATTTAGACGAAACATAGTATACAAATATTGTTGACATCCTCTTTTTCTTTGAATAAAAATATAGTTTAATTATATTTGGAAATCTACAATATATTCAATCTAATTCCAAATAATGCAAACCTTAAAGATATTTTTTATGATATACATAAATATTTGAATGCGTAAAAAGTTGTGCAAATATTTTTAAGCCAATATATTACATTTTGGTTCTATGATTTATTAAGAAAACAAACCATCTCCTATATCGCAGCAACTTTTCTCTTGCGACTTTTTTTACACTTAAGCTTCAACTGAGATGACTTCACATGTGGTTGTTAAATTATAGTTTTGTGAGGCGTGATGCATTTCTTTGAGCCTTCTATTGATCTTGCTTTAGTGCATGGTCCATCCAACCTCATTTTCAATGGACTACCTATAATTATGATATCTGCAAACTCATAGAAATATTAGCTCATGGTTGTATATGTGGTCAAACATCAAAATCAAATATTATGGTCAACAATATTAGCATCAATAAATCCTTAAGCCCCTACCCTATAAATTGAGAAATTTCTTTGGTTCGTTTTTACAAACGTCTGACATGCAAAGGGGCGTTCAGAGAGATTCTTTTTTGATTTGCATGAGCGATGTTAGTAAGCCACTTTTCCATAACTTCATGAACATCACCCTATATATGTAATCCATCAGTTTGTTTTACATGGGTGTACAAAGAAGCACATAATTGACATGCGCATAGACCGAAATTATAATATCTTTGTTCGTATTAAAATTTCTTATTATTTTATTTGGATAAATTTCACTTAACTACCCTCAGTTTAGGTGTTTGACCCAATCATCAAAGACCCACCCTCCCTTAGTACCTGTTAATCAATAAACCACCCTCTCATACGTAAATTGGAGAAGGAGGATGCGAGTTAATGGTTTTTGGATTTGATTTGGTTGGAGGAGGATGAGAGTTGATGGATTTCGGATTTGATTTTGTTGAAGAAGAAGGTGGAGAGTTGATGGGTTTTGGATTTGATTTGGGTGGAGGAGGATGATAGTTAGATGGGTTTTAGGTTTGATTTGGTCGGAGAAAAATGTGGAGAGTTAATGGGTTTTGAATTTGATTTGGTTAGAGAAGGGAGATGAGAGTTGGATTTCAGGTTTGATTTGATTAGAGAAGGTGGAGTGTTAATGGGTTTTAGATTTGATTTTGGAGAAGAATGTAGAGTTAATGGGTTTTGGATTTTATTTGGTTGGAGAAGGTGTTTTGTTAACGGGTTTCGGGTCTAGTTTGGTTGGAGAGAAGGGACAGAATTAAGATGCGGGTATTTGGGACTTTACACTCAAAAGTTAACGGAGTTATAATGGTAGAGGGTGTTTTTTTTAGAAAAGTTCGAGTTGCGTGGCTCAGTGATGATGAAAAAAGAATAGGTGAGTTTTGTGTCAAACCACCTAAACCGGGTGTGGTTACGTGAAATTTATCCTTTTTTACTTACCAGGTTAGAAGTGCATTGGGATGGCATTCGGGCCACTCGGGCCGGGCCGGGCCGGGCCAGGCTGGGCTTGAAGACTTCGTGGGCCAGGCCGGGCCAGGCTAGTTGGCGAAAACCCTGGCCCGGACCTGATCCCCGGCCCCAAGGGTGGGGGCCGGGCCGGGCCGGGCCAGTTTTTTAGGGGAATTATTTTATTTTATTTTTAATATATTAAAGGTGAAAGATCAAGTATTAAATTGTAATTTCATAACAATTGCAAAGAACTAAGTATTAAATTAATTTAATAAATTTGAAATTCTTAAATAAAATGAAGTACATGAATAAAATTTCATACAAATTCGATCAAATTACAAAACAAGGGGCAATTTGGTAATTTTAATTTTTTTTTAATATAAATTCTGAACAAAAAATAAAAAATAAAAAATGCCAACGGTCGGCTCGGACCCGGACCGAGCCCGAGCGGGCCGGTTCCACCGGTCACAGTCCTCAACCTGGACCGGGCTAAACCGGGCTAACTGGCCAAAATCTTGAACCGGATCAGCCCCATGGTTTGGGGGGCCGGTCCCGAGTTGAGCCCACGTAACGGGGGGCCGGGCCGAGCCGGTCCCGGGCTGGCCCGGACCTGTTGCCACCTTAGAAACGAACCTTGAGGTTGAAAATGAATATGCTAATTAATTTAGAACCATGCCCTTGGGAACTATAGAACTTGAAAAACTCTGCCATCTTGTCCCACTTTCCTATGTCGGCATGTTGATGTAAGCATGAAAGGTTTGAGCTGTAAATTTCTTGGAATCCGTAAATACAGTCAAGCAGTAATATATTAGATTTTGAAATACATGCCTAAATCAATAAAACTTTTTTCGCAGGCTAAAGAATGTGATTTATCACTTTCGAGGGAACAAAGAGTTTGGCCGATTTAGAATTGGTTGGTTTCTACTAGCTGCTTAAGAAAAGAAATCTCTTTTTCAGCTACTCTGGTAATTCAATATTTGTTTTGTACACTGTTAACATAAATCTAACAGTGTATGTAATGGTTCAAGGAATTGGAAGACCCCCTGGCCAGATGGATCCTAAGGCTTTCCTGCTCCAGAAATTCAACAAAACAGCTCGTGATAGGGTAATTATATATTTCCCCAACAATAATGATGGCGTTAATGTAGATGTTGGACATCTTCATTAACTTTAAACTTTGATCTAGTAATTAAATTGAAGCGGTTCTGTAAGATGATTCCATGCTTCGTTAGTAATGTCTGCCCGAATAATAAGATGTAAATCAGATTTACACTTATTAGATGAAATGCTTAAATCGATATTTTCTGGGGTTCTCCCTTCTTTTTTTAAAGAACGGTTTTTAATTTTATTTTTCTTGCTTGGTTTGACTCAGATTGATTCTGCTTTGGAAGAAGGAATCGATATCCTAAAGATGCTCTTGGATAAAGGCTTGACAGAGTGTGCAAAGTCAGCAAATACAGAACAGAAATATAAGCATTTAAGACTGCAAACATTATCTTGTGAAGAGTACTAATTGGTTTGTATTAGATATTCCGTCAATCATCCTTATTGCTATCTATATTTTCCTGGGGATTTTATTTGCTGGTTTTATCTGGCAACTTTAGAGTTCGATGATCGTCAGTTTACCTTGAGGCTATTATGAGACTCATAATAAACTTTGTGGATGTTTGGGCAGGGACTGCAGTAGCAAAGAAGAAGAGAAGGACGAACACATTGGTGATTCGAGAGGATAGGGAGAACGAGGATGGGGGCGAGCAGAGAAGACAAAAAAAGAACAGAATGCAGGGGAGGGGAACTAGATACAGGAGATGCAGTTAGGTAGAAACTTTTGGGGAGAGTGAAATCTACTAAACTTTTGGTGTGTTATCTCTACTACTATAATGGGAGAAGGCCTTAGTCCTTAACCCAACCCGTGCAACGCACGTGCTGGTAGATTTTTTAATTTTTTTGTCCTTTTCATTCTCCCAATTTTTTCCACATGCACAGCACGTGGAGAATACTAGTATATATTATGGTAGATCAAAACTCTCGAATCTGGTTATGTATATATGCTAAGTCTATGCGGGATGACGGAAATTCTAAACTAGGGAATGTTATGGTGGATCTCCTTTTGATGCTGGATTTCTTTATGAATGCTCTAGTTGGATGTGTATTTTTGTCTACTTTTATCTGACTGCATTTTTGGCTCCATTGTGCTTGCTCTTGTTGTTTTTTCACTGTTGGCTTGGTTTTTTCTTTTTCTTTTTGATAAAAGATGACTCACGTTATCGTTCCATTAATACGAAATAACGAAACAAGGGATTACAACAGAAATAAAAGCACGTGAGCAACAGGCTACACGAAACATCAAAAATACACGGACTAACTGAAGTACAAAGATAAAAGACAACAACATAACCACAGCCACGTGAGCAACGAACAACACGCAACAACAAAAGAACTCGGACCAACCCGAGTTGAAAAGAAAGCAACAGTAGTCTAACCCACAGCTGACAGTTCCACCTAACACGGGAGCTCAACCCTCTTCTCTAAGCTCATGACCTGGACTATTCACCATCGATGATCCTCCTCCTCTTTGAAGCCTTCTGAATCCCTGCCCAATCATGAATCAACACAAAGATTTTACGCATGGAATTCTTAAATGTTAATGAAATGTTGCGAAATATAAAATCATTTCTTTCTAGCCATAGGTTCCACATAGATGCTGCTACTGCTATATCCCAAGTCTTTTTATCCCCTGACCTAATGAGACAGTCTCTAAAAGTCCCCCAAATGTCTGATATTGAATTAGGTACCCGATCTATCCCGAAACCTCTACATACTACTTCCCAGGTTAACCGCGCTTTTGGACATAGAAATAGTATATGAGTCGCATCCTCTTCTGGATGCAAACATATTCCACACCTAACGTCAATTTGCATATTCCTTTTCCTCAGGTTGACTTTTGACAGAATCGCATCTTTGTGAACTAACCAACAGAAGACTTTGACTTTGAACGGTACATAAGCTCCCCAAATCACCGATTGATCTTTACATCTCGTCCCGCCGTCGTTGATCCACCTATACATTGCCGCTACTGTGAAGACATTTGACGCGTCTGTATCCCACAGTCTCTCGTCCTCTAAATCATTCAGATGACCCCCTTCGTCGGTAATGAGTTTATTGAGCTCTTCGAACTGTGACAGGCTTCTTTGGTCGAAGTTGGGAGAAACTAATAAATTAAGTTTCTCATTCTTCCGCACATCTGCCACAGTTAGATCTAAGTTTATCGTTACTGCTGCAGCCTGAGGGAATCTGTTTTGAAGGGTAGTTTTCCCGCACCATTTGTCTTTCCAGAATCTAGTGTTTTTACCGTTTCCCACTCTACATTTGGTATTAGTGTGGAAAATCTCACCAAGCTTAGCTATGCCTTTCCAGAGAAAGGACACCTTGGCTGAAGGGCTTCTGCCGCCGAATCTGTATTTTTTTCTCTTGCGGAACAGAGCGAAGGAATAGCTCCACCAACCCTTCTTCTTAGTGGAAATCTTCCACCACCACTTGCTAAGCAACGCTTGATTCATATCGTGTAAGTTCATGATTCCCAGGCCTCCGTTTTCCTTACTCTTACATACTCTACTCCATTTAACAAGGGGGAAACCTTTGTTCCCATCGTCCGTTCCTTTCCATAGGAATTTTCTTCTAATTTTATCGATCCTGTGGATAACCCATTTCGGTAATTCGTAAATCGATATGAGGTACAACGGGATTGCTGAGAGGACAGAATTCAACAAAATGATTCTTCCGCCTAGAGAAAGGAATCGACTCTGCCATCCAAAAGGTTTCTTTTTAATCTTGTCTATGACGGGGTTCCAATCCTCCTTCAATAGTGCGCCCGGTCTTATGGGCGTACCAAGATATTTGATTGGGTATTCGCTTAACTTACAACGAAGGATCTCCGAAATCTCGTTAGCCGCCAATGATAGCTGGTCGGAAACTGGAATAATGCTAGACTTATTAAAGTTAATCTTCAGCCCCGACCAACCTTGAAAGCACCCCAGAACTGCCTTGATGGCAAGCACTTCTTGCATGGTAGCTCTTCCGAAAAGAAGGGTATCATCGGCGTATTGAAGAATCGACATCGGCTGAGTTATACCTTTAATCTTAATTCCGCCAATGATAGCCGCCAATGTTGGCTTGGTTTTAATATTTTTCATGTTGTTACGTGGATGATCTTGGTGATCGATTGAGGAATTTTTTTACCAAACTATCCCACTTTTTGTAAGTATGTACGAAACTGTCCCTGTATGAAAATTTAATACCAAAAACTCCCTGTCGCTAACTGAGTTAACGAGCCTAGTAATTTTCTTCGCGCTTTCTCAGTTAGCATGTGTTAGGGGATATCACTTTTCCCCTCAGCACGGTGTTTGCAAAAAAAAACCACCAATTATAGACACGCTAACTCCGTTAGTGTGCCTGTTTCAACCACTCGCGCTAATGGGGTTAGCGTGATAGGTGGACAATATGGGAGACTACTCTTGAAGAGGGATGTAGACAAAAAACCCCAAAGTATAGACACGCTAACCCCGTTAGCGTGCCTCTTTATACCAGGTGCGTTAGCCGGGTTAGCGTGTGTCGTTTGGGCTTTTATTAAATCTCATTCTCTGATTGGTACATCATTATATTTATGTTGTCTCTTTCTTCTCTTTCTCCCCCAATTTCAGAACCCAAATCCAAAATCCTAGCATCCCAATTGAAGATCTTACTCAAAAATACTCTACAAAATCTTAAAGGATCTTCTTCTTCTTCTTCTTCTTCTTCTTCTTCTTCCCTCTCATTCATCTTCTTCTTCTCTCACTTTCATATATCCTCCACTTTGAAAACCCTAAATCATGTTTGGGCTTTTGTTTGTTTGGGGATGTACATAGCGGATTTGTTATCAACCAATTAACTACGTCGTCTTCCCGAAGCTCAAAGGTTCCCCATCTTTTCTGATCATACATTTTAAGGTATGATTTGTATATCATTTTATCAAATACATTTTGTTTAGTAGATAATGATTATTTTTTTTATAAATATGTATAGGTATGGATTACGATATTCCTATTTGGCTTTATTTTGGTGGTGAGATTATCCGTGACCCAAAAATAGGTTGTTGTTATAGTGCCGTTGATCCCGAAATAATTTGGGTACCCCGTACAATAATAATGGAAGAACTTGTAAAGAAGGTTTATGCAGTTACTAATTGGGATAAAGAACGATGGAAGATTAAAATTTTAGCTCGTTATGCAACGGGAAAAGGTGATGGTTAATATTTTATGAATGTGCCCGTAGGAAACGACAACTCTCTGAAATCCATGATTGGTAGAACACTTGATCCGAATTTTAGTTGGTCTGCATTAGAGCTATATATTCAGCAAACTGAAAATATTAATGCCCAACCACATGCTAATCTTGATTCAAGCTCTGCACGTGAAGTGCCGATCCATAAGATCGTTTCGAATGTGGTTCAAACATCCCATGCAATCCCACCGTCCTCACAAGAAGACACGTTTACAAATACTAGAAGCCCGAATCCTACTGAATTTGAATTGCCACCTCAACCAAGTTTGGTTAATGATTACTTTCCGAATACCAATGTTTTCGGGATATTTGAAAATGCTACCGTTAATAATGATTTAGTCAATGAAGAAGAAGAAGACGAAGAAACAGACGATGAACCTGAAGACGGATTACAAAATGAAGACGAGGAAGAAGAAGGTGAATATGTAAATATTAATATAAATGATAGTAATGATGTCGAAGTGAACTTTACTGATGGCTTCAACTATGTCAACGATCATGTTACCGAGAAAATGACACAAAGTGCGAGAGTAAATCATGATCCACAAGAGTCGTCCGGTTCATCCACCGTAGATGAGTTCTACATTGGGCAAGAGTTTCAAACTAAAGAATCGATTCAACATGCGGTAAAGTTATACTCCATCAACAAACATCGGGAATTTATCACAATGAAATCTTTAGCTACCATCTTTGTTGTAAAATGTAAATTGGCCCCGTGAAAACGTTCACTTGAGGAGATGGTGCAAATCCCACCGGTTGCAAGTGATGGTGGTTATTCGTGGAGATTACGTGCAATTGTTCCGAAGGGCCGGACCAATTTTGTGGTTAAAAATTAGTAGGGTCGCATACATGTATGAATCCCGCATTGAATCAAGACCACTGCAAAGTTGACGCTAAACTTGTATGCAATTTGATTATGAATGTTGTGAAGGCTCAGATAGGAATGACACTGCGGGCCATTATTGAGATAGTCAAACTTCAATTGAATTATAAGATATCTTATAGGAAGACTTGGATTGCAAAACAAAAATCTATTAAAAAGTTGTATGGATCATTTGAAGACGCATATACTAAATTGCCTTTACTTCTATCAGCAATACAAGCAGCAAATCCAGGAACTGTTGTCCATTAGGATAAGTATGATTCCGGTCTTGGCGAAGAATCATTCAGGGGAGTGTTTTGGGCATTTGGTGCTTCAATTGAAGGGTTCAAGTCATGCAGACCTGTTATAAGTGTTGATGGGACACACTTATATGAAAAATATAAGGGTTGTTTGTTAATAGCCATAGCACCGAATGCGAATGATTGTCTTTTTCCATTTGCCTTCGCAATAGTTGATGGAGATAGTGTTTATACATGGACATGGTTTATGAGCTATATTCGTTTTTATGTCACCGATCGGTTTGGTTTATGTGTTATCTCTGATCGCTACGCCAGTATTTTGGCCGCCATGAACTCGCAAAACGGAGCGTGGAAAGAACCAAATGCTTATCATCGTTATTGTATGCGACATTTCGCTACAAATTTCTTTTCCAAATTTGGTAGCAAAGCAATGCGGACGAAAGTTAAAATTATAGCATGTCAAAACCAACCTAAAAAATTTCAAAGCAAACTCGTGGAATTGGAATTAGTTAATGTGGAAGCGGCAAATTGGTTGAAAGAGAAATTAGTGGACAAATGGGCACTTTTTGAAGATGGAGGACGGCAATATGGCATAATGACTACCAACCTATCAGAAGTTTTCAACTCTGTGTTGAAAGGTGTACGTAGTTTACCAGTAACTGCTATTGTGGACATGATCTTTTACTGTCTTAATTCGTATTTTGCTACACGCCGTCAGGTAGCCAACAAGCTCATTAGCGAAGGCAAAATGTTTGCACAAAGAGTACATGATTTGATAGATATCCGGCGTGAAAGAACCAACATGCATGAAGTGATATTGTTCAGCCATCAACCCGGAGTTTTTGCAGTCAAAACAGGTATACGAAGAGTATGTGGGAATTAAAAGGGTGGTAACTTGCACACCGTTAACTTGGGCACTAAAACATGTACTTGCCAAAAAATTTAGCTATATTATATACCATGTTCTCATGTTCTAACTGCTTGTGCATATCGCGCTATTGATTACAAGGCATATGTTGATACATTCTATTCAACTATTTCGTTAGCACAAACACTGGCTTGCAATTTTCATCCTACATTTGATCCTGCATATTGGCCTGTTAATACTGGAAACAGACTTGTACCTGATCCGAGCCTTCGACGTTCTCGAAAAGGTCGTCCGAAGAGTACGTGAGTCTGTAATGATATGGATGTAAGAAATGAGTCTAGTAGGGCTTCCGGAATGACGTGTTCAAAATGTGGTTTAAGGGGTCACAATAGACGCAGATGTCGGCAAGACCCAAGTCAATCTACTCAAAACCGTCATTGAAATATTAAAATATTGTATTTTGTTTAATATTTTGGTAGATTGGTATGTATTGTTCAAATGTTTGGATATTTTGAATGAATGTATGGTATTTGATATTCTGAATTAATGTTGACATTTCAAATATCCAGAAAGTCGAGACCATCTGGAAATTTGAGATACTCACACACGTTAACTCAGTTAACGTGCCTCTTTTTACCAATGCCGTTAACTGAGTTAACGACTCTTGAGATCTCAAACTTTCCAGAAAGTTGAAACTATCTGGAAGTTTGAGATATTGACACACGTTAACTCAATTAATGTGCCTTTTTTTACCAAGGTCGTTAACTGAGTTAACAACTCTAGAGATTTCAAATTTCCAGAAAGTTGAAACTATTTGGAAGTTTGAGATACTCACACACGTTAACTCAGTTAACGTGCCCCTTTTTACCAAGGTTGTTAACTTGGTTAACGACTGTTGAGATTTCAAATTTTCTAGAAAGTTGAAACTATCTAGAAGTTTGAGATACTCACAGACGTTAACTCAGTTAACGTGCTTTGATTTCAAATTTTCCAGAAAGTTGAAACTATCTGGAAGTTTGAGATACTCACACACGTTAACCCAGTTAATGTGACTCTTTTTACTAAGGCCGTTAACTGAGTTAACGACTGTTGAGATCTCGAATTTTCCAGAAAGTTAAAACTATCTGGAAGTTTGAGATACTCACACGTTAACCCAGTTAACGTGCCTCTTTTTACCAAGGCCGTTAACTGAGTTAACGTGTGTACAAATCTTCACAAACAGACTAGTAAAAATCTTAAACTGACACCTCAATACATTCACAAATCCTTTCACATACAGCAAAACTCTACAAAATGAACACATCCCAAAGGGCCAAACATACACTACAGCCATATCTCCAAACATACAACCAAATCAGCCAAACATACAGCCAACCTCTCAAACTCAAATCTCAACAAACATACACAAATTGTTTCACACAAAACATTACATATTCAACCAACAAACACTACCTCAGCCATATCTCCAAAAAACATGCAGCCATATCTCCAAACATACAACCAAATCATCCAAACAAACAGCCAACCTCTCAAACTCAAATCTCAGCCAACATACACAAATCGTTTCACACAAAACATTACACATTCAGCCAACATACACTACCTCAAATTACGTGATCGAGACGATGATTCCAAATATCCACGTGTACGTGCAATGAAGCTGCCCAATCGTAAGCTGCTTGTCAACCCATACCAGTGACACTGTGCAGATCGGCAGTGTACGGTTGATGGACCGGTATATTCCGACGCAATCCAAACTGACGAAGTACTCTATCTGGAAAATAGGCCCCAACTGTACCAAAGTGGATAAGCGGTGCTTTTGTCAACCACAGTTGAGGAGCCGAGGTACAAACTGGAGGCAATCTCGCCTAACATTCCTCCGTATATGGTTGCCACTTAACACATTCATCTGCCAAGTGGTCAAGCTCGTCTCGGTAATATGAGATGCATCTATTAGGGCTAGCCTTCCATGTCAATGAACCCGTCCAATACACACCTTGTGGTGGCCTCATGTTCTCGTCCTCGGGAAGATTCGCCCACTTTGGTGACTGCTTTGCGACAACGGGTCGGCCAATGTGTAGTCATTCCCAACTCCAGACCTGTAGCATCAACATTGGTCCGTTCATTTGCTTGGCACCGAGAGAGCAATTGCACAAGGTCTATACAATATGGCCAACGAAGCACTTCCCCAATTGTATCCCCCAACTCCACCAAGATTGGCGATTAGTGGAAGGTACATTAACAGAACGGAATCTCCGGAGGAATTTGGGAAGATCACACCTCCGAACGGTGTCATTATGTATGCCCGGCAGTAACAATGTACTTGCAACTCCGTGGAGGTATTAGTCAACGTATCGGAGAATGTTTCCTTCAATCATTTCAGCCTCAACGATTTGCCTACAAGGGCCGATCGATCCACCTCTACACCGAGATACTCGTGGATAATGAACTCCGGTTCAAAGTCCATTGTGCCAGTTTTGGCCTCTCCATCAATTGGCAGACCCGTTATTACAGCAACATCTTGCAATGTCATTGTTGTCTTCCCGACCGGCAAGTTAAAACTATGCATCTCGGGATGCCATCTCTCGAGAAGGGCTATTAATAAGGGTCAGCCCGCCTTAATGGAGCTCATCAACCCTATGTCGTATAACCCACATTGCTGTAATATCTCATGTATACGGGGATGCATCTCTAATATGCCGTGCCCCCTAAAATTACACTCCGAAGAATTTCCTTCCCAAACGTCTTTAGAGCGATGCTGACCTTGTAAAGTCAACAGCTTTGGGTCGATCGGACCGGGAACCACCGGAGGAACATACGAGGAAGAAGATGGGCCTAATTGACTAGATGGAGAAGAAGGTCAATGTTGATTTGGAGGAGAGGAGACAGGACCATTTGAGTGGCCGGAGAAGAAAAAGGACCGGCCTCATCTACACCAAAAAAAGTTAGATTCAACATACAAATTTATAATTTTGTTGATGTTAAAATTGAACGTATGAAATTTATAATCTTACATTGGTACGTCTCTATCCACTACGATTCGTTCTTTTGGAAGGTTATCCATGACATGTCTGTGGACCTTTCCGGGTTGTTGGAGGTCAACTACTACTCCCTTCTTCGGTATTACCCATTGTCCGTGCCATATGTTATATCAAATACAATCCTACATGTTTGATAAAATATATTAACAAATTTAGCTTAAAAATTTTCAAGTTAAATCTATCAATGCTAGTCTACAAGTGCCATATGTTAAATCTATCAATGTCGTGCCATATGTTAAATCTGTCGATGCTAATTTACAAGTGCCATATGTTAAATCTACCAATGCTGATTTACCCATTGTCTGTGCCATATGTTGAGATTCCCTTCTTCGTATTACCCATTGTTCGTGCCATATGTTAAATCTATCAATGCTAATTTACAAGTGCAAACCAAACAGTAAATCTATCAGTGCATATTTAACCCTAAATTTCTTATATTTATAAAGTACAAAACAAAATGAACCCACAATTTTACCCATATTTAATATATGTATAATGCAGATATAACCATTGAACCCAAAATCACTGAAAAAATCTTTACCATAAATTCGGTGTTGAAGATCACTTACAAACGAATGTGGGGTTGAAGATCGAAGTCAACTTCACCGCTGTAGATCAGATCCTCTACTTCGGAAATTTTGGGGAAAAGGGTTTATGGGTTCACCAATTTTTGGGTGATTTCTTGGTTGATATGAGATATTCGGCAGTGAAGAAGAGCTTTTAGTAAAAATTTCGAGAGATTGGGATGGGTATAGGGCCAAATTGAAGACTAGGGTTTGGGGGTTTGGGTTAACAATCGCCTGAATTGGGTTTTCGGAGAGAGTAAAGTGAGATGAGAGTGAGATAGCGAGCTTTAATTAATAAAAGCTCAAACGACACACGCTAAGCCGGTTAACGCGCCTAGTATAAGGAGGCGCGCTAACGGGTTTAATGTGCCTATACTTGGGGTTTTTATCCTACACCCCTACTTGAGGATAGGCTCCCTTAGTGTCCCATCTACGAATGGTAATCCTGTTAGCGTGAGTGGTATAAATACGTGCGCTAACGGAGAGCGTACCTATATTGGATGACTTTTTTTCTCACACCCCCAATTGAGGGAAAAGTTGTATCCCCTGGCAACACGCTAACTGAGATAACGACATGAAAATCACTAGGCGTGTTAACTCAGTTAACGACAGGGGGTTTTTGGTATTAAATTTTCAAACAGTGACAGTTTGGTACATACTTACAAAAAGAGGGATGGTTTGGTAAAAAAAATTCTCGATTGAGGTGGTGGCTGCAAGCTGGGTTGCGGTAGTGCCTCAGGCTGTTAGCTCAAGTGTCCCATGGCGATTTCACTATGTTTTTTCTCCCTCGTGTTGGGGTTGTAGATGTTTTTTATATATCTTGTGTTGGATTTATGGATACTAATACTTTAGTTTTTAGATTTTAGTCATATGTCGGAGGCTTGTATTGGTGCCTGTATTGTTTTTTTTGTTTTTGTCATACCCTTGTATCGGGTCTGTATTGTATTATTTTTGGTGTTGGCTCAGTTTCGGGTCGAGCTTGGTTTTTTATGATTTAAATAAATTATATTCGTTATGCACGGACAATGTACATCGTAATAATAATAATAATAAAAAACTCTGACATAGTGAGGACTCGAACCTGAAACCTCCTTCATATTAGTTATGTACGTGCGTCATACGCGTTAATAGATTGACAAATGACACTAAGGCCTTCTCCCATTATAATATTGGAGATTAGGATGATACAAATCATCTTATAAAATAAAGACTAGTGTTCAGTACGCTGACCACTGAGAATGCTAGTACAATAGTAGTAGAGTACAAAATTGTGACGATTTTTTCCCCCCAAACAGGCCAATTTTTTAAACTAAATTTCAAAATAGATCACTTTCGAAACTAATTTTGAAGATAGACCAGTTCTCATAGGGTATAGTTGCAAACTATGGCCTACTCGATTGTGAGGCATATATATATAACAGATGCCGCAGTTGGGAACTGTGACCTATATTTAATGCATTTTTTACTTAGAAAAAATTGTCCAAGTCTCAAAGTCTCTCTAGCCCAAATATGAAATGAACAAAGTTCGCAGTTGGAAACTGCGACTCTCGAAAATAACACATTTTAGAAGAGGCCAAAGTTTTTAACTGCAGCCTCATGATCGAGCATGCCGTAGTTTGCAACTGCAGCAAGTGAGAACTGATCTATCTTCAAAATTTATTTCAAAAGTGGTTTATTTTGAGAATTAGTTTTAAAAAGTGGCCCATTTCGAGAATAATTCAATTGTGACTAGTTTGAAACCTCATTTCCAAAATAGAAAATAGAAAAAAGAAAAAAGAAAAAAATGAGTAGTGCCGGCCCACTGGCCCCTGCCCAATGACATCAAAGAGGAATGTACGTGCATTCAACGTGTTAATTAATAGTATAATACGGTGGTAAACATCAGGCAATCTGTGTCTGAATCTCTGCCGCCACAATTCCTTCACATCTCCAAAACCCTAATTCTAATGGCGCCCCAAACAGACCCTTCTTCTTCCTCCTCCGATGAATCCTCCGATTCCGGCGAGGATCTCACCACCCAAACCAGTCAACTCATATCCAACAACCAAGGGGATGACTCAAGCGAAGAAGAAGAAGAAGAAGACGACGACGACGACGACGAAGAAGAAGAAGGAGGTTCCGAATCAGAACCCGTTAACCCCGCCCCACCCAAACCGGCCTCCGAATCCGACTCTGAATCCGAATCCGAATCCGAACCCGAACCCGAACCCGAACCCGCGGCGCAACTGGTGACCCCGATCAGCTCCAAACCCATGATGGACGGACCCGCAGCCGGGAAGAAATCCCAACCCCAATCCTTTCAACGCATGTTTAGCGAGGATGACGTCATCAAGATCCTCGAAAGCCTCGCCGAGTATCAAGAAAAGAGAGGCCAGATCAAGGTTATGTCCGCTGCCGTCCCTGACTTCCGCGCTTTTCTTGGGAAGTCTCTCAGCGTTGATGTCTCCGACGCGAAGCTCTATGATAAGATCCGGAGGCTGAAGCATAAGTTCGACGTGCGGTTGAAGAAAGGGGGTGGGAAGTTTCCCAAGGAGCACGATAAGGTTGTTTATGAGATGTCGAAAAGGGTGTGGGGTGGTTTGGATGGAGTTGGTGAGAGTTCGAAGAAGAGGAAGAAAGCAATGTCTAAGAAGGAGGAGGTGGAGGAGGAGAAGAGGGCGAAGTTGGAATTGGGGAAGAAGAGTGGGAAAGGAGGGAGGTATCGGTTTCTGAGGGAGACGGTGGAGGAGGGGATGGGGAATTCGGTGTGGGGGGAAGGGATGGAGGGGGTTGAGAAGGAGAGGGCGAGGGAGGTGGACAAGGAAATCAAGAAATTGAGGTTGGTGGAAATGAAGCATCAAGCCGAGGGGATGGGGCTGTTGAAGGAGAGCTTGGAGTTGGTTATGGTGGGATTGGAGAGGTCGGGGTTGTAGAGGTTCAAAAGTTTGATGGTAATTTGTGTAACCTCTCCTTTTTTGGCATCTCTATTTTGATGGTATGGTTGTTGTTTATTTATGCATGTTTGGTTAGTACTTGGAAAGTGTTTGATGTTTTCTGTTGTTGTTGCTATTGTCATGCTTGGAAAGACATTTTTTCTTTTATTATATGATATAGACAACTCTAGGAAAATGAATGTGTGAAAGTTGGTTACTTAGCTAGACAAAAAGACTTGTGAACATGAGGTTGCAACTTAAATACTTCCTAGTATAACAAGGTTTAAATATCGGATATCACTATAATCACATGGCAGTTTTTTAGATCAGATACTAAATATCGGGGATATGACGGCAATTAGCAAAATATTGGTTTGCACTATATTAGATGAAATATGTATTCTATATGTGACTAAGTTAGATAGGGGTGGATACAAAGTACCCCCAGCAATGTTTGGGCCACAAAACACCCATGTAACGATTTTTTGAGTATAACAAGGTTTAAATATCGCATATCAGTATAATCACATGGCAGTTTTTGAGATCAGATACTAAATATCGGGGATATGATGATGATTAGAAAAATATTGGTTTGCCATATATTAGATGAAATATGTATTCTATATGTGACTAAGATGCATATAGGGGTGGATACAAAGTACCCCTCAATGTTTGGGCCACAAAACACCCATTTAACGATTTTTTTGGGGTGGATACAGAGTACACTTCACCCATCCGACCGCTAAATATAATTGATTCTGTTAAAACCAAATTGTCAATTACCCTTTCCCTTTCACTTTCCCATTCAATTCAAGGATTTCTTCCTCTCTGCGTTCTTTCTTTATTGTTTAGTCATAGTTGGAAGCACTCTTAAATGATTGGATTGTTGATTTGATAATCTTGTACTTTAATAGTGCGAAATTATCAAGTTGTTTTCCTCATTTGCATTGATGAAATTTTGTTGATTTTTTTTTTAATACTATAAGTAATTACGCTTGATTGCTCCCTTCCCTTGTACAACTTTTCTCATGTTGATTTTTCATTTGAATTGAAGGTTATGTTTTATATGCAGTCATTGATGTGTTACTAAGGACTCAGGATCATTGACAAGAAGGAAGAAGAAAGAAGGAATAAAGAAGAGAATGTTTAGAAAATGAAGAAGCTAAGCAGTTAAAATCCTCAATTACGCCCGATTAATTCCCTATTAATCGCTAATCGGAAGTTAAGTGATTATTTTTTTAGCGATTTATTATATTTTAATAGTTAGCGATTTAATCGGGAATAATCAGCCGATTAGTGGTTAATCGGTCGATTTTAAGTGGCCGATTAACCGATTAACTCGTTTGCATTGTTTGGGCTCAATCCGGTCCAAATCCAAAATCTAAATTCAAAATTTAAACCCATTCTGGTCCTCGTGCAAACCCAAACCCAACATATCGTGCAAACCCAAACCCAAACAGATTATCTTCTTCTTCCTCCAGAAAACCTAAACCCGACTCGCCATCCCCCCCTGTACCATTGCATGCTTGACCCGGTCCGTATCTGCACCTCCTCTTGTTGCTCGCATTGCTCCTCCTCGATTGTTTTTGTTTGATAGAACCAACCAGCAAATTCGGCCCGACCCACATCCAGAATCTAAATTTAGCTCAAACCAAGTACTATATTCTTTTTCTCTATAACTATATGTTCCTATTTGATAATCTCATAATAGTTTTATGTAAGGATTTAGGGTTGTTAGATAATGAAGATATATCTTTTTTTAATTATATATATATAACAATTTTTCCGATTTAATCCCCGATTATTTTCCGATTAACTGATTAATCACTAATTGCTCCTAGACCGATTAGTTCCAAAAACTCATTTTAAATGCCTAGAGAAGAAGAGAAAATGTTTTAATTGAAATGGTTAGGGCAATAGGATAATTAAACAATTCAACAGTAACAAAACTGTCTCATTAACTCATTAACTGGGAAGTGAGTTTATTATACTCGAAAAAAGTTCTGTGTGTTTTGTATTGAGTATAATCATTAAGGGGATACTTTTTATAAAACGCATCCATATATAATAAGTTATATGATACTAGATAAAAACTACTTGAGTTTGAAGCTAAGCATTCACCATAAATACTTAAAAGGAAACTATGGTATAAACAAATAGGGGGGGACAATCATGATATCCCCTTTCCACAAAATTCAAGTGATATATATTTAGACTCGATTAAATATATAAAGGGTAAAAGGGATATGAGCAACCTGCTCATTTAGTAAATGAGCAAGTGATTATGTGGCATGCATGTGATACATTGGACAACTAACCATTTTAAGGATTTTCCAATCACATGCATGCCACATCATCAATTGCTCATTTACTAAATGAGTAAGTTGCTCATACCCCTTTTTCCCATATATAAATAATACTAAAGTTATAATCAATAATACTAAATGTAACTATTTGAGTTAACTGCGAACGTGTTTTACTGTTGAGAGAAAGCACAAAAGATTTCTGAGAATTTAGATATTTATCATGGTTAAGAAAAATAAGGGTTTCAGGTTCTCTTTGTATATGATGGGTTGGGGTCACAATTTGGTTTTTGTTCGAACTTCAACGAACTAACCTCAGAGAATTAGGACAGTCCCCCCCCCCCCCCCCCTCTTCTCCCACCAAAAAAAGGAGACTAAATATGTCGGAAAACCGACATCAGGCGGTATATCGGATGTCAAACGTTATAACGGCCAAAACTGGGAAAAAAGCGGTATAGTTTTTTAAAACCGCAATATCGGTATCGGTAAGCCATTCAAAACGGTATAACGGCTGACATAACGGTCGTAGTGGCAGATGATAGGACAAAGCATAATAACCACAATTCAGGGAAGATTGAATTTATCCACCTTATATGTAGGTGAAGACATATGTAACATGTGCCTTTTGACTTTATTTCGATTTGTGGATGTCAAAATTTTAATTATTCAGCTTCCAATATACTTACACAACTGTTCATTGTGTCTAATTTGGTTATCCAGACCAGATCTTTAAAATGATTGGAATCCTTTAGTGAATTTTGGGTTTGACTAATATTTTTGGTTTTGAACATTTAGTGATCTCTTCCTCTAGCATTTTTTAGCAAATACACTGGAAATATATTTGTAGCGATGTAATGACTTATGGAGAAATTGGCAAAGCCTTTATTGTTGTGCGAATTAATTGTTTTTACTTGTTATTCGTCAGATTTAGATGGTATTGGGAAGTCTTCCTATCCTTGTGAGATTACTAACTACAAACTTTTGGTTTTCGTTGGAATTAACATTTAAACCATTAACTATCCCATGGCATGTCTCTAGATTCGCTATTTATTTTCTATCTGTAAATTTGTTTCCGTCACTGAAATTATTTTATGCGTATCTCTGCGATTTTGCATCTCTTCTCTACATTTATGCAGTTGAAGCAGTAATTTTAAGAAGTGGGTTTTAGAGCATCAGTATTTGTAAATTTTTTTGCTGCTTTATCTTATTAATGCCGGGCATTAGATGTATATGTTGCTGCTACATGGCTTTGTTGTGTTTCAAAGATAACATCCTGCAGTATTGGCTTACTGTTGTTCTGTTTGTCTCTAATTTCACTGTCTCCCTTGGTTTCTTTTTCTTTTTCCTTTTAGCCAAGTGATTTGGCTTTGTTGGTGTTTGTCCCTATTGTTGTGAATGGACGTTCACCATTATCAATGGTACCCCTAACTAGCCCCCCGTGAAAACGAGATTAAGAACCTAGATTCTAAATACCTGTAGCCACATAAATTTATATGCTCTAAGCTAGGCCTAGATCTGCATTAATGTAGAATATCCCAAAAAAGTTAAAAAAAGAAAAAAATCCAAGTTCAAAGAAAATGGAATCGTATCTTGAGAATTGATGGTTGCAACACCAGAGAAAAAATTGCCTGGGTATTCCTTGTGTTTGATATATATATATATATATAATTCTCTCAACCGTTCAGAGCAAGGCCAATGGAACTCCATCTCCATCCCCATTTTGGGGTTTCATTTTGGCATATTTTTTAGAATATTCCATTTTGATTTGCGGTTTCAATTGAAGTGCTCCAATGATATCCCATTTTGGGGTTTTTTATAAATTTTTTTTGCCCCAAACTATTTTTTTGAATGCAAAAAAGATAATACAACTAATTAAATAGTTATAATACAATTAATTAGCAACAGATAGTACACATGTCATTCGATGAATATTAATGAATTCGTATTTCTCTTTAGTATAATTATTTTTTGATAAGAGATGACTCACGTCACCGGTTCATTAATAAGAAATAACGAAACACAGTAGTACAGCAGAAATTAAAAATACAAGCAACAGACCTGGTGCACGCACCAATGTACTCGGACCTACCCGATACAAAATAGCATCAACAACATACAATTACCAAGCTTGGAAACTAAAACAACAACATACTAATACAAAACGAAGCCCCATGTATTGCACTATGACTGAGCGACGACAACGAGCCCTGAAGCTGACTCCCACCAAGTGTATACCCCTACGTCGGCTTCCACTGACCGCCTGACCCTCTAGTGCGACTCTGAGGCTAAGTTTCCTCGTTGTTCCTGCTTCTCTTCGCTCCCTCCTTTGCACCTGCCCAGTCGTGGATAAGATTAAATAATTTTTGCATGGCGACAGAAAATCTATAATGACATTTGCGAAAAATAAAATCATTTCTTTGTAGCCAAAGACTCCAAATAGTAGCTGCAGAGGTAATATCCCAAGCCCTAGTGTTAGTGTGGCTAATGTGTTCTTCCCTAAATGATACCCAAATGTCTTTTGTTGAGTTGGGAACCCTATTGCTCCCAAACCCCCTACAAACGATATCCCACGTAGAACGAGCTCTCGGACATTGAAAAAGAATGTGATCAACGTCTTCAACTGCGTTAAGGCACCTCTCGCAAATGACGTCTGTGTTCGGGATTCTCTTTTTAAGGTTCACTTTTGATAGGATCGCATCTTGGTATGCTAACCAACAGAACACTTTCACCTTGAATGGGACAAGTGCTCCCCAAATTACCGCTTGAGCCTTACATCTGAGGCCTCCGTCGTTTATCCATGAGTACATCGATGAGACTGTAAACGTTTTGGATACTTCTCGCTCCCACCATCTCTCGTCTTCCAAGTTGGCTGGTAGAAAACTGTTTTGCTTGACCAGAAGATTCAAAGCCTCGAACTGTTGCACTGCCTCTGAACTTAAGTCTTGGGACACGACGAAACTCAGCCTACCGTTTTTCCTGATGTCGGCTACAGTGAGGTCTAAATTGTGTGTTGCTACTGCCGCCTGTGGGAATTGGTTGAGCAAAGTGCATTCTCCGCACCATTTGTCCTTCCAAAATCTTGTCTTTTTCCCGTTCCCTACCTTGCATCTAGTGTTGGTGAAGAAGATTTCTCCTTGCTTTGATATGCCTTTCCATAGGGTGGAGACTTTGGCTGACGCACTCTTCCCGCCGAACCGAAATTTCTTTCTCTTGCGAAAACTGTCAAAAGAGTATTTCCACCACCCTTTGTGGTTGGAGGAGATCTTCCACCACCACTTCGAAAGCAAAGCCTTGTTCATGTCTTGTAGATTTGTGATCCCCAGTCCCCCGAATTCCTTTTTCTTACAAACCCGTCCCCAATTAACCAAGTGAAATCCTCTGTTGGCCTCATCCGTTCCTTTCCAAAGGAATCTCCGCCTAAGCTTGTCGATGCTATTGGAAACCCATCTAGGCAGTTCGTAGATGGACATCAGGTACAGCGGGATAGCGCTAAGGACCGAATTGAGGAGAATGATCCTCCCCCCGAGCGAAAGGAATCTGTTTTGCCATCCTGCTAGTTTCTTCTTAACTTTGTCGATAACGAAATTCCAATCTTCTTTCAGCAAGATACCTGGTCTGATAGGCGTCCCCAAATATTTGATTGGGAAATCGCTCGACCTACAGCCTAAGATCGAGGAGATATCGTCTACCGACATAGACAAGTAGTCGGAAGCGGGGAGTACGCTCGTCTTACCGAGGTTAACTTTCAGACCCGACCACCCTTGGAAGCAGGCCAAGACCCCTTTGATGGCTGATACTTCTTCTACCGTGGCCCTGCCAAAGAGGATAGTATCATCTGCATATTGGAGAATTGACATGGGCTGGTTAATCCCTTTAATTTGGAATCCTTTAATGATAGAATTATCCTGCGCTCTTTGGATCATTTCCGCCATTCCATCCGCGACAATAGCGAACAGCATTGACGATAACGGGTCGCCTTGTCTTAGGCCTCTTTTGCACCTGATCTCCTTCCCCTATCGACCGTTAACCTGTATGGTGGATTTCCCGCCTCTGATGCACATATTTATCCATAATCTCCATTTTTCACCAAAGCCCTTAAGCTTCAAAGCTTCCTCCGCGCAGTCCCATGCTACCGAGTCGTACGCTTTCTGGAAATCTAGCTTCAGCAGGAAACCGTCCATCTTCCCTCTGTTAGCTCTAAAAATCGTTTCGTGTGCGGAAGCGATGCTATCCATTATATCCCTTCCTTTGATGAACCCACTCTGTGAAGGTGCAATCACCTCGTTCAGATGTGGTCCTAATCTTTGGGCTAAGACTTTCGTTATGATTTTGAACGATTCGTTCAGCAAGCTAATTGGTCTGAGATCTTCATGGGAATTAACTGTGGTCTTCTTCGGAATCAATACAATCGTTGCGTAGTTGAGCCTGTCAAGATTGCACGCCCCATCGTAAAGCTCTTTGAAAATATTGAGAAGATCATCTTTGATAATCGTCCAATATTTTTTGTAAAAAAAGATTGGAAATCCATCTGGGCCTGGGGCTTTATCCTGGCCCAGATTCTTTACGGCGTCCCACACTTCTTGTTCAGAGAATTGGGATTCTATTCCATCGCTCCCGTCAATTCTTGAGTTACTCCACATATCTGGCGCAAGCGCGCATCTCCCCGCTAGGTCTCTTCCCAAAAGGTCATGAAAGTACTTGTCGAGATGGTCCATAATGAGATCTTCATTTTCTGTCCACGTTCTGTTGACAGTGATCCCCCATCCCCGTGATGTTGTTTAATCTTTTCCGACCATTTGCCACCTTGTGGAAGTATTTAGTGTTCGCGTCCCCTTCTCTGAGCCATTGAACTCTCGATCTTTGTCGCCAATACAGTTCTTCCATCCTCCCGATCTGTTGAAACTCCAATCTGTAGTTAGCAAGCTCGTCGTTCTCTTCCTCTTGCAATTCTCTTTCCTCTAGCGAAGCTTCTAGGCTATTGATTCTATTTACGAGAACCTCTCTTCTGTGGAAGATGAGTCCTTTCTCCGCTTTCGCCCACTCTCTTAGTCTACCTCTAAGGCGCCTCATCTTTTCCGTCCAAATTCCCACGGCTGTCGACTGAGCAGTACTAGCGTCCCAAGAGTCTTTAATAATTTGCCTCGTGTCTTCGTGGATGGTCCAGGCTTTCTCAAATTTGAACCCGTAGCGTTTCCTCTTTCTTTTTAATCCGCAGTCTATCACCAGAGGAAGGTGATCTGAAGTGTATCTAAGCGCTGATTTGACCTTGGCCGTCGGATGAAGATCTTCCCAATCGTTGGAGACCAACACACGATCTAATTTTGCTAATATCGGATTGCGCTGCATATTCGACCAAGTGAATTTCCTGTCAGTCATTTCTAGCTCCAGTAATTCTAATACGTCTATAGCCTCGTTGAATGAGTCTACATCCGTTTGGCGGTGGCCTCTGCCATTGTGCTCCTCCTGGAATCTAGTTATATTAAAATCTCCCCCAACCTTCCAAGGTCCTTGCCATCTATTTCTAATGAGCCTCAGTTCTAACCACAGGTCTTTCCGGCTCCTACTGTCGTATGGACCGTATACATTTGTTATAGAGTGTATCCAGCCGTCGCTTCTACGTTTGACTCTAATTGAAACAGTGAAGCGTCCGATCACCTCGTCGATGATCTCGAATACAGTCGCATTAGCCCCTAGCGCGATACCTCCAGAGAACCCCCTGGCCGAATTAAAACGCCAGTTGAAATCTGCGACTCCTCTAAGTGCCACAAACTCCTCCTCCGTGGGAGACTGTAATCTAGTTTCCTGAAGCCCACATATGTCTGGATTAATCTTACTCAGTGTCACTCCTATCGCTCTTTTTTTTAGTCTTTGTCGCATCCTTCTAACATTCTAGAATGTATAAATCATTGAACAATTTTAAATTGCGTCTAAACGTCTACCCCCAACCCTGTCTCCCCTCCCCTCCGAAGGGGACGAGAGCTCAAACCCCTGAGATTCTGGAACCCTCTCTAATAATAGCTATATTAGCTAAGTGTGCTTCTTTAGTGGACCCCATATTTAATCCGTATAAGCTAGCAAAATAAATAAGCGATTCATCGGTTAAAGAGTTAAGAATAGAGCAATTCACATTAGAGGTACCTGCTCCTGAATTGTCGTCCTCTTGTTGTGCTAGCCCTCTGTTGACCCAGTCATCTTTCCCTTCATCGAAGCTTTCTGTTCCAATCAGCTGTCTTTTGCCCTTCCTTCTGGATTCTGTGAATTTTTTTGTGGACGTGCTTCCCACACTTCCTCTGACTTCTTTGTCCTCGCCGTAAGTTTCTGTAACCGAGATAAGGTTGTCCTCACGAACCCCGTCAAGAGCACCAATCATGCAGTCTCCTACTTCCTCTTCATTTTCCGGGCGATCAAGAATTGCTATATTATTGAGTGCTATCTGTTGGTTGTAGGGATTATTGTCAGCTTTGATTACTTCTTCAATCGGAGCTTCAGAGCTTGGGCCCAACATGTGATGAGAATCGATCAGCTCTATGGGCTTTGGGCCGTCCTCTATTTTGCTTTTTGACAGGATCAAATTGGAGATTGCGTCTTGAATCCAAACTTCGATTTCTTTCTGGGAAAATCTAAGCCAGTCAACATCTAGCAATCCTAGCCCCTTGATGTGACCCAAGCCTACTCCTACAGCTTCTTTGAGAATACCCATTTTGTTAGCTGGCTTCAAGCTGTCCTTACTGACCCCATCTCCTAATACTCTTGCAGTAGCTTTCCCATCGCCGAAAGCTATCGCAGCTTGTACAGTGCTCCCGTCCCCTCCAATACCCAACGTACCATCGCGTACATTTCTTGGAGAAATATGAGGGACCTTTTTCCAACGCGTCGCAGCGGACTGACCGCCAGCTGGATCGATCAACGGCTGTGATGCGATCCCTTTCGAAGGATTTTGGCGCTCAATCCTCAATGCTTCGATTTTGCCTGTTGTGTGCGCTGAATGGTCCAGATTCGAGATCCTCACATCCAACCGCTGAGGTCCGTCTTCTTCCTCCAGCTTCGCATCTTGATCGTTGAAAATTTCCTTTGCTGATCGCTCCCTGAATGACACATTCTTAGGGATTTCGACTATCACCTTAACCTCATAGATGACGTTGTCAAACTTCGTGATGATCTTGGACGGGATGTCTGCCTTGTTTTGGACTCCGACTTTGATACGTGCAAATTTTCTGGCTGAGTGTGTGACTGTCTGTCGATCGATGTCCATCAGCATGCCAAAAGATCGAATGATGTTTTGGAAACCAAAGCGCACCCAACAGTGGAATGGAAGATTATATAGCCGTATCCATACTGGAGGATAGGAGTCAGGCTTCAGAGCACCATGGTCGCGGGACCACCATTTAAAGGTCGCGAAGAATTCCAAGCCAAGCGGATCTTTCCCTTCAAGGCCTTTCACTTGAATAGCTTCTCTGGCGATTGCTTCGTCGTTGCAGTGAGCATAGAAATAGTTGGGCCCAATCTCTTGAACGACCCATATAGGCGATGGAGTGGATACAAACGCTGCTAGCAGCAGCTCGGAGACGTCGGAAGCCATTGGTATGCCGGTTTGAGCTTTAATGAGAATACCGCCATTGAAGCGTCGCTCGAATTCCGCTATAAGTGGAGTCGGCACTATAGTAGCTTGAATAACGCGTCTATTACCTGCTACACTCTCTTGTGATTTGCTCCCTTCTGAGCCAGCGACGGGGCCTGCTTTGGAGTGTTTAGAGGTCGATGGCGCTGCTGCATTACGCTTCGGGCAAGATTTGGAGATATGGCCGGAACTCCTACAGTAGTAGCAGAACCAGTCGAAGACGCATTTGCTAATGGAGTGTCCTGGTTTGGCGCATTTATGGCAGCTCTGACGACCACCCACCCTCGAGCTTTCCGAAACGCTGGTAGGAGGGGAAGCCTTCCTTGTTTTACGGGGTTTGACAAGGACCCATTCGCCGTCTTCGTCTTCCTTGGTTGTACGCAGCTCTTCCTTGGTTACTATACGAGGAGAAGATGATCGACGTCGCACTCTATGCGCGACGTCTGTTGCTGGCGTACCTCTAATAACCTCGACGAATGACCTCCTATGGTTGCTGCCTCCTGCGCGCGCCGTCCCTGTAAGCTCTTCGTTGAGTTTGGGCTTGGGTGTGATCAGATGCTCTTCCTCCTGTCGACGGTGTGGCTCTTCCTCTTTGGCTCTAGACGACCGGCGTGCCTCCTCTCTGTATCTTTCCCTCCTTTCTCTTGGCGGCGGGGGGCTGTGGAATCGCCGGTTCGGGCTCTTCCACCTTCTTCGTTCTTCGTCGTGCTTGCTGCGGATGCGCTCCTCGCCTTCATCTCTAGCTCTCTTGTACATGGTGGGTGATGGGTCTCGTTTGGCTTTGGAAGTGGAGTGGTAGGAATGGTGTCGTTGGAAGGTCATGGCTTTGGTATGAATAATTTCTACACATAAAACAAATCGGGACTAAATTCAATGTTGGTCTCATATTAAAGATCTTGTTAAAAATTTAACAATAGTATAATTTTTGTCTATAAATAAAATATATAAAAGAAGTTTTAAAAAAAACAAGTCAAACAAATAAATATATACTAATATATTCCATAAAAATATTGTGTATGTAAATTTTGAATTAAAGGAGGGGGGGGTTTTGAAAAAAAGAAAATATGCGGTGCCATAATGGAACCGCATCTTTACGGCGCCAAAATGGAACTGCATCTTTGCGGTTCTATTTTAGTAATCGGCATTTTTTAAGAATGTGGGGCCTAGAAATAAAGAACGGTTGGGGGGGGGGGATGTACGGTACCATTGGGCTTGCTCTCATACAACTTCAAAAGGGGGGGGGGGGGGGGGGGGGGGGGGGGAGGGGAGGGGGGGGGGATGTACGGTACCATTGGGCTTGCTCTCATACAACTTCAAAGTTTTTCTAGCCGTTGACGCCTTTTAGGGATGGTTTGTTTGGTCGGAAAAAAGTTAATGCAGGAAAACTAATTTGACAGAAGTGCATAACTTTATTTCCGAGTAAAAGATGTTGAACTTGGTTTTTCGGATCTAGCTGATTTTGTCAATTTTGTTTTTCACAGAGTAAAGTGGAGAAACACTGTGCAAGAACTTTTAAGTCGATTTCTCACATTTTTCTTCACTTTATCCAATAAAACAACTATACTTACTGGTCCTACTCTTCAAAAATTATTTTTACTACTTTTTAAAATTCATTTATCTGTATCTCTATCCTACACCACAATAAAATTACATTCAAACAATTCACAAATTTAGAAATTATTTACAAAAAATAAATAAAATCAAATTGCAGTATTTTAGATTGGATATATATTTTATAAGAGCATCCACTGTGGTTGTCTAAAAACCCAAAAAATAGCAATCGGTTTAGAAAAGTCACTCACAGTCGTTTGCTAAAAATTCAAATATTATAATAGGAGTGAACAGTGTGCATCGCTAAACTTAGTAGGCGCTTTAGCGAAATGCTAAATATAGAAGATGGATGAAGTTCATCCGTTTGAGAAAATAAATTGAATAGACGGATGAAGAAGTTCCTTCTCTGTCTTTTTTTTTTTATTTTAATTTTGTTAAAAAAACAAAAAAAAATGTCGGACGGATGATCTTGCACCGTCCCAAAAAAAAAAAATTCGAAAAAAATTACGAAAATGCCAACCATTTAATTACAAAACTGCCATTTTAAAATTTAAAAAAAAACCAAAAAATGATGGGACGGATCATCTTCATCCGTCCCACAAAATTTTTCAAATTTTTTTTTACCAAAATGTCATCCTAGAATTTACGAAACTGCCATTATACATATAAAAAAAAAGAAACAAAGAATTAGACTGAAGATGTTCTTCCGTCTCTTCTAAAATTAGGTTTTTAACGACTGCAGCGCTCATCTTCAATTGCTATTTTTTAAATTCTCTATGTGCAAAATTTAGGTTGAACGAGAGTGGATGCTCTAGCAAACAACTTTAGTGTAGATCTTTACCAAGATCATAAAATGAGCATATGATGAAGCAATGATTATATCCAGGAGCTTTGGCTAGGGAATTAAAGTCAATATGCACATTCATGAATTGATGCGTGGATCGAAAAGGCATAGATAGCTGTGTCCAAATAGTAGTTGTAATTTGTAAAGGTACGTTGTTGCTGATCAGAGCAAGTGAATGAGGCTGGTATGATGTTGCCATTCTTCCATAAAATGACGTTGGAGACATGACAGACAAGACAGACAGACAGACCGGTTCAATTATGATGCCTGTCGTGATGAGAAATTGATGAGGTTGGTAACAGCATCTGTAGTCGTCGACGCTCAAATTTTAGATATTTGGCAAATAGATATCGAAAAATTTGGATATTTGGCAAATAGATATCGAAAGAATGGCGGCGCTCTTTAATCGTTGTTAATCAAAATTTGGCTCCGAATAAGACGGATGGATGATTATTTACCGTCCGAAGTTTTAATTTTTCTTTTTAATTTAAAGTTAATTACTAAACTGAATGATAGTGATATTTATAATATAAAAAAAAAATCAAGAAACTAACCTAAGGGATGAAGAGTTGTCCGGGGGATTTTGTCTTTAGTGAATTGGTGTGGGACGGTAGATTATCTATCGTCCGTCACTTTTTTTTTTTATTTTAAATATTTAATTTATGGGACGGAATTTAATTTTTCGTCCGACAACTTCGTCGTATGCGATTGTGTTGGGACGATGTATTATTTCTCGTCTGACGTTTCAGACGAAAGATAATCCTTCATTAGCTATATTTTGGCAAAAGTCAATTCGTCTCCTATATTTGGCCAAGCACTGTTCACGTCAGACCCACTTTTTGGGTAAATGGCCAACGACTACAACGCTTTTTATCTCATTTTTTCCAAAATATGGGTAAATGGCAAACGACTACAGATGCTCTAACCGTGGAGACCCAAATTGCGCTGCAGTCGTCGAATGCCAAAAAAATGAGTTTTTGGACTTTTATAATCTCAGACGAAAGATTATTAACTTTTTTTAAAAAAAGTTTAATTAATTCCTAAAAAACTGTTAATTTAATCCTAATTATTTCTTAATTATTAATTAATTAATATTTAAATATACATTTAACCCATACAAATGCTCTATAGGGTGGTTGTATAGAAATTATAAGGTGAGAAATGTATGGGACGAGGCATAATCTTCTGTTCCGGCATATTTCAGATTTGTTTTTTTTTATAAATGAAACGGATGGGGAATAATCCCTCATCCGACCATTTTTTAATATAAAAAAATTAAAAAAAATCAAGGATGGTAAATAATCTATCGTCCGATTATTAAAAAATATAAGCGACGAAAGATAATCTTTTGTCCGATCGAACGGATAAAAAATTATCTTTCGTTAGCTATATTTGGTTAATTGCCATTTCGTTTGCCAGATTTAACCAACTACCGTAGCGTCGCATCTAATTTTTGAATAAATGGCCAACGACTGCAGCGCTATTTTTTTAAAATTTAGAAAATTTTTGGTAAATAGCAAACGACTACACATGCTCTAATGCAACACTTTGTAGAGGAAGTTTTGAATGCGAGGAGGGGAGTACTAATAACTAACCCATGATCTCCAAATAAACTCGAACAGCTCATTATTCTGGGTTAGAGGAGAGGAGTGTGTGTGTACCAACTAAATTAAGTATTCTTAACTGTATTATGAATAGAGACATACAGTAATACAGTACTAAGTAGGAATCCATGTTAATTCGTTCTTGCCAAAAAAAAAGGAGGGTTATAATAAGGGAGATACTAATAAATACTGTATTTCCATGGCAGAAAATAAATCCAGCGGATTTTACAGCCAAACAAAGCTGTTTTGCAACAGTGCTCTTCAAGATAAGTACATGTTCTTTTTTTTTGATATATCGGATAGAGCCAAAAGGCTCCAGCCATCAAAAAATATATTAATCAAAACAGTAACTGTACAAATAATAGATCGAGGGTTTTACAAGGTGTAAAACAATAAAAAAGCAAGCTACGGCCGTAAAGGCAACAAAATCGAGAGTTACAACTAAATAAGATAGCTCCGACGGGTATGGCTTCAAGCGATCCTGTCGGAGAAAGAGAGGTACAACTATAATAGCTAGCTTCAAATGATCCTGTCGGCGACTGGCTTCAAAACCGAAGAGCCTCCTCCGGCGACCTCAACTAGACGCGGAGAAGATACTATGCTATATCACCTTGCGCCCTAAATCCAACGACCCACGAGAGAATCAAGGTCTATTGAAACTAGCCAGAAGAAACTCAAGCAATCATCTATGGCCCACAACAGCAATTGAGAAAGAGGTAAAACCAACCAAGAGCATATTGTTATCAGGATCAATTCCAAAAAAACCACACTTGGTCGAAACCAAAACCATCAGCCAACCAAACCCAACAATAAAACACATTCAGATAATAAGTCAAGAGCTTTATCAGTATAAAAAGATGATAGGAGGGAAGCCATGAAGAGCTTAAGTAAACAACCGAAGCCATTGAACCTCAATCGCTCCGGCTAGAGCTCGAAGAAGCAAACAACATGGGAGGGCGGCCTGAGACTGCGCCCCCTCCTAGCAAAAAGAAAGTTGAACATCTAATCCAGCAGATAAAATAAACCACAGTGATAATAAGGATGAACCAGAGCAGCTAGAAACAATCAAACCAGTCCCTAAGATGCCGCAGTTACGGAACCAAACCAAACAGTGCGGTTACAAAATAAACCGTTGAACATCCAGACACGATAGGATTAAGAGAACTATAAGTTAATTACAGTAAGGATCGAAGCCCTGGAGCTCCCAAAATCACAAAAGAACCCATATCAACATAATGAGCTTTGCGCAGGTCAACAAAAGGAAGAAGATGCCAGGAGGCCGCCCGCATCAGAATGAGAGGAGTAACACTCCTCCCAACCGATCAGATCGATAACCACCCACTCCAAAAGTGACCAGTCAAAATAAACAAAAGGACCCAGCAATGTCCCTTCACTCCTGCAAATCAAACACATGAAGGGGAGTCATGTAAACCAGAGCATGCTAAGAACATAGAACATATGATGATGAACAAAAATCATAAGCAGTAAAGCACGCCAATAATGCCAGATCAGTAAAAATCATAGCAGCAATATGTGACCAGGGAAAGCTTATTAGATGGCATTAAGGCTGCGAAGACATTGAACTGCCTTTTCCAATCCGTGAAAAAGAAGGGCTTCTTTGTTTTTACGGGTTAGAGAGGAGGACCAAAATTCAAAAAGAAATAAGAATTCGTCTTGAATAGAGCGGGAGGAAGAAGCCGTTTGACGGAAAATTCTCTTGTTTCTTTCTGTCCACGTTATCCAAACAATAACCTGGAAAGACAAATTCCAAGATCTGTGATACTTGCCTTTTGCTGGAACCCTTTTCCAGCAATCGGAGAGACTGGACGGAATTACCGTCAATTCCCAAGCGAGCGCTGAGATTTTCCACAAAACCGTGGTAAATTCACAACTCACAAATAAATGGTTCGCGTCTTCTGCTTCTGACGAGCACAGCGGACATAATTGACCCCATGCTAAATTTCTCTTGTTAAGATTTTCTACGGTCAGAAGCTTATTGTTGAGAGCTAGCCAAGCAAGGATTTTCACTTTAAGAGGGGCGCAGGATTTCCATACTATGTCGAAAAATGGAGTTAAGATGCCTCTAAAATTCAGAAAACGATAGAACGATTGAACCGAAAAGGTTCCTGAAGTATTCCAACGCCAGAACAAATCTTCTTTGTCCCTCCAATTAAAATTATTGAGAGAGTTAAGAAGCTCGTTGAATTCATTGACTAAATGGGGGGTAATATTGGATGATAGTAGTATTAGCCATTGCCTTTGTGGGCTGGCGATGATGTACGACTCGGCGACCAGAGCCAGCTGGTTGGCTGCAAGTCGGAAGATAGCCGGGAAAGCGGTGGCAAGAGTCGAGTTACCGATCCAGAGATCGGTCCAGAATCTGGCCATGGAGCCATCGGAGCAGGCATGGGTTAAGCCACAATGGAAAGCCGCCGCCGCTTTCCACACTCCCTTCCAGAAGTGAGAGGCATTTCGGTGGGGCTTAGCCGGGAAACTCCACCAATTATCAATTGAGAAGTATCTGTCTTTGATACTGATAATCCACAGTAAATCCTCCACTTGTAGGAGCCTCCAGAGCCATTTGCCCAGAAGCGCCAGATTCTGATGCCTAAGGTTCAACACCCCTAGGCCGCCAGCTTCTTTAGTAGAACAAATGAGTTTCCAATTACATAGGTGAGATCCGGGCTTGTGAATCGGAGATCCCGACCAGAAGAAGTTACTTCTGATCTGGTCGATCCTCTTGATGACCTAAGATGGCAAGAAGTAGAAGGACATCATATAAAGAGGGATCGCTGAAAGGACCGAATTGAGGAGAATCAATCTACCTCCTCGAGAGAGAAGTTTACCTGACCAGACTGATAACCTCGATTCGATCTTATCGATCATGGGGGACCAATCCGATTTATGCAATTTACCCCATCTGAGTGGAATACCCAGGTACGTAATTGGAAACGATGCTATAGGGCAGTTGAAGAAATTCGAAATTTCTTCCTGCCTGTTAGGTGATCCCCCAACCAAAGGACGGACGATTTTTGAAAATTGATCGATAGCCCTGAGGCTAATTCGAAACAGTAGAGCAGTAGTTTCAGATTTCTAAGAGAATGAACATTTGGTTTGGCAAAAATGATCGTGTCGTCGGCATACTGCAGATTCAGTAATCCATGAAAATTACGAGAGTTGCCCACACCTTCAATGACCTGGGCTTCCCAGATAAGTACATGTTCTTGAATTTATCATTAACACATGAATAAATACTGGAGCTTTTATTTATTTATTTATGCAATTGTTTCATTTCACAATAATTGTCTTTACGACAGAACTTACTATAAATTTTTTATTGTTGTGCAGTAGCATCTTTTGAGAGAACTTACTTTTATAAAATAAGGGAAAAAATGATTAAAAGTACGATTTTTTTTTACTGGTGTATCTCTCTTTTTCTTTAAAAATAGTTTTTGTGGATGTTCAAAGAGAACATAAACTGGTCTTGTGGTGTCTCCATCATCAAAAGATCTAAAACACACCATGATATTGCTAAAAATAGAATCAAATCGGACACGAATCCTAAAACTCTTAGTGGTAAAATGGTAATTTCAACTACAAACGGATCTGAAATGGGAAATGAGTCTTTCTTCAAAGCCCAATAACCCATAAACAGATCTGTCCTACTGGGTATGGGTAGCAACCCGTTACTAACCAACCCAGATGGATAAAGAGTAATTCAAATTCATTATTATCTTTATGAAACGATTTAAACTCTACATCTCATCCAAAAACACCGGAAAATAGAGATTTATCCTTATCTCGAAACGGGCCCCTAAGGAGACTATAAATACCCCTCTTCTCCCACCATAACAAGGTAATCAATCTTTTTCTACCTAAATCTCTTTCTTAATCTTTCTGATTACTGACAAGAGCGTCGTAGGATTCGTCGCCGGGATCAATCCCAGTGTATCGAACTTTGTGCAGGTTCGCGGCAGCAGCGAGAAGCAAGTCAACACGTTGGTGAAGGTCAACAGGTTTGCCTTATTCGTTTTCTCAAGAATTCACAAATTCATCTGTTTGTTCCCACACCAAAATCAGCAGCAACAGATTGGCTCCATCTGTGGGAAACGAAAAAGCAATCCAACTTTACTTCATCAGCGGAAGTAGTTTTAAACTATGCATCCACAAGGGAAGGGGAAGGCAGCGGTCTCCAGCCGAAGAGCCACTCTTCCTCCAGTTCAAGATGTTCTTCCTCAACAGGCCCCTCCAGGGGGGGCTGCCCAGGGGGGCTCTCGTCGGAGTCATCCAAAGCAACTTCCTCTTCATGACCATGTCGCGGTCCACAATCCTTCAGTTGACTCTATGGCTTCTCAAAGCCCTCCCGAGAAGGATCTCCATCAAGTGATTGTCAACCGCCAACATGGGGTCGACCTCCGAACTCACTTGAATGGATGGCGAGCCCTTGGGGGAGTCCATCAATCTGAGCACCCAGAGGTCTCGAGAGTCCGGACCCCCCGCAGACCGAGAACTAGAAGATCCCCTCCCCCGAAGAGGCGAAGAGAGTCCCCTCCACATTGTCGGCGGAAAAGTCATACTGCAGTAAGCCAAGACACACATAGAGACCACCAAGCTGGAGGTGCACCAGTCACAAGGGCGGAGTTCCAGGATTTTCAAGAAGCCATTCTGCGGGCCCTCAATGTCGCTCTCAACCACGAGCAACGGGCGCCCAGTCATCAACCTGCCCCACGCCATCACCACCGCACTCCTAGTTCCCTTCCGCATGGGAAAGAGTCTTGGGGCTCGGCAAGATATGACTAGAGGGAAGAATCGGTCTACTGTCATCTCCACGAGATGGAGAGGTGCCTTGGCTGACTTGACAGAGAAGAGGAACAATGGGCGAGGAATTTTTGCTCGAGCAGGTCTTCGTTCTCCCGGACCATCATCGAAGCCCCGGTCCCGAAAAAGTTCAAGCCTCCTAACTTTGAGTCATACAACGGGGAGTCGGACCCTGCTGACCACATCGAGAGTTTTAAAACTCTCATGATGATCCACCAGGCTTCGGATGCGCTCCTTTGCAAAACCTTCCCTGCCACGCTGAAGGGGCCTGCGAGAGAATGGTACTCTCGACTTGTCCCGGCCTCCATCTTCTCCTTCGATCAGTTCAAAGGGCTCTTCCTTACTCATTTCGTGAGTAGCCGTCAGGCCGAGAAAACAAGTGCATCTTTGGTGACCCTCAGCCAAAGAAATGGTGAACGCCTAAGAGATTACGTTCGGCACTTCACCGCCGAAGACCGGTCTATTACATCCCTCAACCAATCAGTAGCCTCGGCGGCATTCGGACACAACATCACTAACGCTGACCTCAAGGCATCCCTTGCCAAAAAGCCTCATCGGGACTTCTTAGAACTCCTGCTTAGGAGTGAGAAGTGCATCCGAGTGGAAGAGGCTCTCAACCCCCTACTTTCGAGGAATCATCTTTCGGGAACAAATGGAAGAATACGAGCGAAGTAGGGTCTCAGAAATTCCAGAGGGACGACAATAGCGAATGCCGCCCAGCTCCTCGTTTTGAAAAGTTCACCCCCCTCAATTCCAGTATATCAGCAGTTCTTATGGAGGTGGACAAGGAAGGGCTACTCCGCACTCCCCCTAGAATGAATACCCCTGGCAAGAAAAGAAATATGGATAAGTGGTGCCGCTTTCATAGGGACCACAGTCACGACACGGATGATTGTTGGGTTATCAAAGAGGAGATCGAAGAGCTCATACAACGGGGACACCTGGACAAGTTTGTCCGAAAAGACGGGGCCGATCTTCCACCCTGAGGAGCCTACAAGCGAACAAAGAGGCCCGCCAAGTTCTAAGATTCCGAATCTAGGGCCGTCCTCCACCTTATCCATGGAGGTCCAATGGGGGGAGAACCAAACTCCTCCCAAGAGGCCTTCACCTTATCGTAGATGTAATACCCTGAACTTTTATTAAATGTGAAATTATTGATTTTACATGTTGTGCACGTGCAAATTTGTGTATAAATATTTTCTTATGAAATGATTTTTTATAACATGAGCAAATAATTAATTTCTTTTCTTCTTTTTTCTTTTAGGCCCATTTTTAGAAGCCTAATTTTTTTTTCTAAATAAAGCCCAACTTAATGAATTAATTATTTTTTTCCTAAAAACCCACTATTTTAAAATCCCATGAATTAACTACCTTTTAATTAACTTGTCATGTAGACATATTTTTTTTGTAGACAATTAATTAATTTATAATGTACAACTTTAATTAGGGGGACACTAGTTGGGACACATGCTTGCACGTGTGTGTGCTATGCACACCTTTCTTGGCCGGATTGCATGAGAGAGAGTGTGGGGGTGTGGATTAGTGCAGTGGTGGTTTTTGTGTTCATGGGTGGTTGCTACAACTTCCCATTGTATCCTAGCCATTCATCTACAACCATCCAATGCAATCCTAGCCCTCCATTCCACCCTAAAACTAAAATAAATACCCCTCCCTTTATGCATACAACACTAAGAAATATTTTGAAAAGAAATAAACTATATAGAAGAGTAAAAGATTGAGAGAGAGTAAGAAGATTGAGTGCATTAGTGTGTGTGTTTTTGGAGGTCGGCTACTACAACCCACAGCAAGGAGAGGCTCGGTTTCACCAAGTGCAAGGCGGAAGAAACATTGTGGCTCATTCTAGGAGAAGGACCAATCGTGTTCAATGAGATTCTAGGTGCTTTGTAGTATTTTCTTCAAATAGGTGGGTATTTTTCTATACTTCTAATGTTAGACATCATGATAGGGATTTTGATACATATGCATGCTAAAAGAACTAATAAGATAATCACTTGTGGACTTTAAAAAGGACTTGCTAGACGAATGAGTAAATGCTTGATAAATTGCATGCTATTGGGTATAATTCATGTCTAATGTAGTTAAATTCACTTATTGCCATGAAATGGTGGAATTGGAACCATGTAATTATAGAAATATTCATGCATTGGTTAGTAGATGAATTGCTAAATTTTGTGCTTATTGAACCATTGTATTGTTTTCTCAAGGAATGCAACTTGGATTATAAGTATTATGAATAAAGAAGGGAAAAAAACAGAAATCTAAACTTTTTAATAAAGTATTAATGCGAGGAATTGAGTAGAGGATTTGTTAAAGTGAATTTTTGCAATTTGTAAACATAGAATACAAATTAGAGTGAAAATACTTGTTTTAATGTCAAAAATATATCCATGATCTACCCTAATTTGCAACCTGGTGCAATCGACAGTCGACCGAATTAGAGTCGACAGTCGACTGTCAGGTAATAAATTTCGAATTCTAGTTGCAGAACAGTCAGCCGACTGTATTGTAACAGTCGATTGTCCTGACTATTGATTTTCGAGTTTTAAAATCTTTGCAGAACAGTCGACTGCCCTGAGTATTTGTTTTCAAGTTTTTAATTCTCGCAGAACAGTCGACTGGCTATGTTTTGACAGTCGACTGCCCTGAAGTTTAAATGATATCTAGTTTTCATGAGATAATTTTCTATAACCTTTGGCCTAGTATATTTGAGACTATTTTTGCAAGAAAGAACTTACTATAAATTGTTCGCTTTAATTGTCTTTGGATAAAGAAAAATGTATTGACTAAAAGATGATTTGAAAAGAGTTTTAATAATGAAAGAAAAATGAAAGTATGAATGTTAGATTTAGTATTGATAAAATGAGAATAAGGGAATTGTGCGGAAAGAATGAACTATTGAGTATGACAAATTGAATTTCTTTGTTTATGCATGATATTGTACATGAAATTGGAATTTTAATGACATGATGAGTTATGAAGAATATTATGAATATGAATATGCAAATGCTATGAACATGAAAAGGAATATATTGTTAATCATGGAAAAAGATCTTATGAGTATGAAAAACTCTTGTTAATCATGGAAAAAGATCTTATGAGTATGAAAAACTCGGTGTTGTAATTATGAGTTGAAATTAAGAACTAGGGTGCAGCTAAGCCTTATACCGGCAATAAAAGAAATGTTGAGATGAAATTTGAAATGAAAAGACCAAGATTTGGGTTATGAGAAATGATTGAATAAGACCGGTATAGTGGAAGTGCTAAACCTAAGGGATTGATTTTGTTCATGATTCAATTAAATTAAGGACTAGATACATAGTGAAGATGTGATGAACGTAAGAGACAAACATGAGTATGAGGGTCATTAGATTGGCGGCGTGAGAGTATTCACAGGATATTCCATGATGCGTCATGATTAGGGCGTGGATACTACTCCAGAGTACCGTCCCGGTGGCGACGCTTATGGGGTGATCGAATGACTGCGGGTGGTGTCACGTTTATGGTAAGAGGTGAATTTCCACAAGATGCCTGCATGATGATTCAAGTGTCAGTGTGTTGGGATTCTCTCTAGGGCGCCCAGACATGAGTTCGTAGTTCATAGAATGTCTAAGATACTTACCGTAGTTACAGGAGTAGATTAAGTCATGACGAGAGATTGAACCCTACAAGATGAAGAACGATTAAGGGCTTGCCCTCGGACCTATATAGTATGAGCTGCATAGACTCTGAACAAGTGCGCATTAGTGTCATATAATGTAAACAACTGCATTAAGGACTAAGTGCACATCACAACACGACATCAATAGGATAGTCCCTTATAATTTGTCTTATGATCAAGTTTGTGGTTGTTCAAGTATGGAAAATCGTTATACTGTTTCTGGCATAGAGAGGAGGCCGTGTATAATATTTCGTCAGTTGAATGAACTGACGCGCCCACAGTTTTATATGCAGGGTAAAGAGGTTGGCAAATTGAAGTATACATACTGCTCAAAAGTTGATTTAAATGTTGTAAAATTGTTCTATGTAATTACTGTAAATTGCTTCCGTTGTATTAATGTAAATGTATAATGTAACTCTGATGTAAGAAATGTTTAAATTTTCTTGTAAAGTTGTACGAAAGAAGTGTAAGACCTGGTGGAACTTCGAATTCAGTTGTATTTTGGAATTCGGGGTGTTACAGTAGAAGTAGGTTCAGTTTTCAATAAGGCCGATGCTTGTAACACGGCCAAAAGCATGTAATAATGGCTCACCCTATTGAAGCGGTCACCTAGTTTGTTTCAATAAAACTTAGCATTTTTCTATTAAAAATTATTGCATTTGCCTCATTTCTATCTCTCTGTGTCACATCTATGACCGGTTAAATGGTAAGTTCGGAGCTCAACTTGTCCTACAGGGTTGCTCTCACAACTTACTAAGCTCAAAAGACGAGTTCGGAGTCCAACACTTGGTTCGACGTTGCTTTAGCTGCTTGCAAACAAGCAAGTGCGGGGCAGCTCACCATTCGGAATTGTTCCTACAACTCGTTAACTCTCTTAACAACAAGTTTGGAGTCCAACACTTGGTTCGACGTTACTTTAGCCGCTTGCTAACAAGCAAGTGTGGGGTAGCTCACCATTCGGAATTGCTCCTACAACTTGTTAACTCTCTTAACAATAAGTTCGGAGTCCAACGCTTGGTTCGATACTACCTTAGCTACTTGCGAACGAGCGAGTACGAAGTAGCTCACCATTCGAAATTGCTCCCACAACTGTTGAAACTCTTTTAAACAAAGAGTTCAGAGATCAACTCTCCCCCAGATTTGTAGAACCCCGTATTTTCAAATATTATTTTAAATATTTGAAAATGAATTTAAATTGATTTTTGGAGATTTAATTAATATTTTCTAAAAGATTTATCTTTTTACACGTGCAAAACACGTGCAAATACTTTTATGAGAAGTTTGAAAGTCAAGTTTTCTTCATGAAAAATCATTATTTAATATTTGGAATTTATTTAGTATTTTTCCAAATTTTTCTGAAATTAATTGGATCTACTTGCAAATTTTGAAAAAAGAAGGACCTTTTTGCAAATTTGTCATTTTTAGGGGTTAAAATGTAAAATGTATTTCCTGGACGATTTGAACAGTACCAATTGAGATTTATGAGTATATTTTACTTTTAAATTCTAATTTAAATGAATTTGATTTAATTTTCAAGAATAGAACTATATGTATAAAGTTGTATTTTGAAGGGATTGTTTTGCAAAAGTGTGGGTAAAACCCTAAACACTTCATTCCCGGATATTTAAAGAATTTTCTAGCCGTCAATTACTGGAATATACAGATTTTTGTGATTTGTTTTGGTGGATCAAGAGAAAGATTTGGATCTCGCAAAAAGGAAGGCTTTTTCGTTGGATCTTCTCAATTCTAAGGTGAGTGACTTTGTTTTGTTTTATTTGTTTTGTGTATGTTGTAGGTGAATGACATAATTGTTGTTGTTTTGTTTGCTTTCTTTGATTTGTGTACGGCGTATGAGAATGGTATGAATGTTAGATTGATTTGGATGTTGAATATGTTGGACGAGTGAAAAATTAGATCCTTGAGAAGAATCCTAGATATTTGTATGAGAATGATTTTAGATTTGTTGGGAACTTAATATAAATTATTAGTAGGCTAAAAATGTTGGATTATCGCTGATTTGGTTGGGTTTGATAGATGTCATGCACTAATTAAATTAAAGATGAGATTTTTGGATTTATTGGTGAGTTGGATAAAAACAACTTGACCGTGTTGAGGATAAATTTGTTTTATTTATGAATCAACTATAGGAAATAGTTGAGATTGAGTTGAGGAATCTCGTGAATGATTAATGGTTTAGAGAACCATATTTTGAGGATTTGAGTATGAGGATTTGAATTGGGGATTTGTGATTTTTATAAAAGATGTTGTTCGGACTTGGATTTTCTCAAATGCTAAGTTTACATCTAATTATTTTGGAATTGATAAGATTTGGAAAATAATACAAAGTTATTTTGTCATATGACTGATTCTCAAAAACCCTAGTTTTGACATATGTACGACCTAAATTCTTCAGGCTGTAGGCCGACAGTCGACTAGTACGACTTTTCAGTCGACTGACACGACCCAGCTGCTAGATCTTTAGTTTTCTTGAAAATCTGTTCTGGACAGTCGACTTAGACCCTTTTCAGTCGACTGGTACACTTAGAATTTATTTTTTTAAAGTTATCGTAGATTTTCCTCTGGTAAGTCGACTTATGACCTTTTAAGTCGACTTATATTGTATTTTAAGTCGACTTATGACCTTGCAAGTCGACTTATAACACTTAGAATATTTTCTTAAAGATTTCTGGAATTTCTCTCTGGTAAGTCGACTTATGTTTTTATAAGTCGACTTATGTTCTTATAAGTCGACTTATGTCCCTTTAAGTTGACTTATGTTTTTATAAGTCTACTTATGATCTGGTAAGTCAACTTATGACTTTTATAAGTCATCTTATATAGTTGGTAAGTTAACTTATAATTTTTATAAGTCATCTTATATTCTCTGGTAAGTCAACTTATGACTTTTATAAGTCAACTTATATTACTTAAACTTATTTTCTTAAAATCATGGATATTTTTTCCTCTGGACAGTCGACTTACTACAGTAATAAGTCGATTGGTACTGATGAGTTTTCATAAACTTGAATGTTCTTTCGAATGATTAGTCTTCGAATATTTTAGTCTATACTTTGTCTTCTGTTAAGCATATGATTTTAAGATATTCAGTTGAGCTATTTATGGTGGAAAGTTGGTTTAGACATTTGAGTTTGAGTTTCTAGAGGATGTGTATGACCCTAGTATACCGGCGTTGAGTTATTTTGTTGAGGCCTATTGAGGCATTTCAGTTGTTCAGTTTTGAGTTAAGTCCGGTAGGGTACACCAACTCTAGGAGATTCGTTGAGTAATTAAGTAACCCCAAAATAATAAGGACAGGCACTAGTGGTGATATGATGAACGAGAACATGGGTCAAATACCTCAGTATGGCTTTCGGTGTGGGATTTAATCTCCAAAATTATCACGGTAGATTACTTGTGGTGTGGGATATATCTCCGGAATTACCACGGTAGAATACTTGTGGTGTGGGATTATCTCCGGAATTATCACGGTAATTACTTGTGGTGTGGGATTGATCTCCGGAATTATCGGAGTCAAGGCGACGCCCATGTGGTATTCGTGTGATGAGGTCATTGCTTTCGGTGTGGGATGATCTCCGGAATTATCACGGTAAAATACCTGTGGTGTGGGATCTATCTCCGGAATTATCGGGGCATGGGCTAATACTCACAGTTTATCTTTATCTCGTAGTAGTCATCGTGTTAGGATTTTTTGCATAACGGGGGATTAAACCCTATGAAGTAAAGACGTTAAGGGCTTGCACCGAACCTATGTAGAATGGGATGCATAGACTTCGATAAGTACGCATTAGAGAGTCCGCATATAGAATTTGTGTTTTCTTGACTTGGTTTTATGCATGTGGTTTCCTGTTTTCTACACTTAACACTTAATTTAGTTTCACTTGTTGTTTACATGTTTCCATGCTACGTCATATTTTATGTATTCTTATTTATTACATGTTGTTTAAGAATCCATGCTTAATGTTCATTTATGTTGTTTGTTTGTTTTATGTCACTCACACCATTTATGGCTGACCCCTTTAGTTTTGGGGGTTAGGGATCATCTCTAGCCTCATATGTTGCAGGTTGTTGCTTAGAGTTTGGAGGTGTGGATGCTTTAGTTAGTCTTGAGATAAATTAATTTAATGGAGTTTGTGTAAATTTACAAGAACAGTGTTGTAATAAGACTATGTTGTAAATAAAAGAAAGAGTGTGTAAATTGAGATGTTTTTAAATTCCGCTGTGCTATGTAAGTGATTGTTGTAATAAAAGTTGAAAATTTTAATGGAGTTGGTTGTTAATATTACATTGAAGTTGTTGCTGGGATTGTGCCACGTATTTTCTAAGATATTATATTAGAAATTCGGGGCGCTATAAGAGTTGCTCCTCAAACTTGTCTCCCAAACAGCTATCTCCTAAAGCCTAGAGATGCTCTTCACTCCGCTCGCCTCTAGAGCGGACATTTTCTCAATGAGTTCGGAGCACAACTCTCCCCTAGAGTTGCTCCTCAAACTTGTCTCCCAAACGGCTCTCTCCTAGAGCCAGGCTCTTCGCTCTGCTCACCTCCAGAGCGGACCTCTTCTCAACGAGTTTGGAGCTCAACTCTCCCCTAGAGTTGCTCCTCAAACTTGTCTCCCAAACGAGCCAAGCTCTTCGCTCCGCTTGCCTCCAGAGCAGACATCTTCTCAACGAGTTCGGAGCACAACTCTCCCTTAGAGTTGCTCCTCATACTTGTCTCCCAAATGGCTCTCTCCTAGAGCCAAGCTCTTCGCTCCGCTTCCCTCCAGAGCGGACCTCTTCTCAACGAGTTCAGAGCACAACTCTCTCATAGAGTTGCTCCTCAAACTTGTCTCCCAAAAAACTCTCTCCTAGAGCCAAGCTCTTCGCTATGCTCGCCTCCCGGACGGCCTTCTTCTCAACGAGTTCGGAGCTCAACTCTCTCCTAGAGTTTCTCCCCAAATTTGTCTCCCAAACGGCTCTCTCCTAAAGCCTGACTATGCTCCTCTCGCTCACCGCTTGAGCGGCTTTCTTCTCATCGAGTTTGGAGCTCAACTCTTCCCTGGAGTTGCTCCTGAAATTCGCCTCCCGAGCGACCTTCTTCTGAAAGAGTTCGGAGCCTAACTCGTCTAGAGATACTCCCTAAACTCGCTTCCAAGAACGGACCTCCCCTAGAGTCATGCAAAGCTCTTCTCAACTTCGTGAAGGCGAAGATGTTGCGGGACTATCTTGACCTTGAAGAAGGATGATTCTCCAATTCATTTCTGAAGAGAACTTGTAGATCTTCGAGATGGCTTCGAAACAAGGGATCACACGCCCCAATTCGACCTCCATAGCACTGGGAACATTGGTTACAATATAGCTGCGCCGAAGCTCTCCTGAACTTCGGCAACAAGTGCCGAGCGTTCTTGCCACCGACGTCCAAATGCGAGAAAAAGCTCTCCTGGACTTCGGCAACATGTGCCGAGCACTCTTGCCACCGACGTCCAAATACGAGAAAAAACTCTCCTGGACTTCGACAATGTGTGCCGAGCACTCTTGGCACCGACGTCCAAATGCGAGAAAAACTCTCCTGAACTTCGGCAACAAGTCCTGAGCACTCTTGCCACCGAAGCTCAAATTGGAGAAAAACTCTGCCTCAAGATCCGCACTCAAATCAAGATCAACGGTCAAACGTTGACCAAGTCAACAGTCAACTATTGACCGTCACGTGTCAAGCTGCCGAAGCCCTCTCCTGGTTCGGAAATGCAACCCGAGCGCTCTTGCCACCAACCCTGAAACAGGAGAAAATTTTATCAAAAAGTCAACGATCAACGTTGACTGAGTCAAAGGTCAACCATTGACCGCCACGTGTCAAGCCGCCGAAGTCTCTCTCTGGTTCGGAAATGCAACCCGAGCACTCTTACCACCGACCCTCAAATTGGAGAAAAGTTTCGCCTCAAAATTCGTGCTTAATCACGATCAACGGCTCGGATTCGCCGAACAAACAAACAAACAAAGCAGAGGGTGGGAAAAAAAGGTCAACGTTGACCACGCCACGTGTCAGCATTGTGGACTTCGGCAGCTCGATCTGAGCACTCGTACCCCCGACCCCTAAATGAGAGAAAATATGGCTCCTCCCTATGCGCGCTCACCTGATCGCGCCACGTGTCAGGTAAAATTTAATTTATTTATTTATTTAATTAATTGAATTAATTATTTAAAAAATAAGAAAAAAAATTAATTTAAGATCAAAAAAAATAATTAAAAATTTCTAAAAATAATTATTAATTCTGAAAATAATTTTAAAAATTCTGAAAATATAATTATTAAATTAGAATAATTAGTTATTTAAATTCGAAAATTGAATAAAAAATCGAAAAAATTCATAAAAATCTGAAAAAATCACAAAAAATCCAAAAAAATTTGAGAACAATTTTGGGAATTTTACAAGCTCATATTGACAATGTTACACCTCGAGCAAAGATCCAAACCCCCTTAAGAACTCCGATAAATTCTATTAGCCATTGAAAACGGACAAAATTACTCCTTAAAGACTGTAAAACTCAGTCTCTAGGAGTGGGGGGCTTATGATATGGCTAAAAATAGAACCAAATCGGGACCGTTCAAATCGGGCACGAATCTTAAAGCTCTTGGGGTAAAACGTTAATTTCAACTATAAACAGGTCTGAAATGGGAACCAGGTCTTTCTTCAAAGTCCAATAACCCATAAACGAATATGTCCTACTGGGCATGGGTAGCAACCCGTTACAAACCAATCCAGATGGATAAAGAGTAATTTAAATTCATGGTTATCTCTATGAAATGATTTAAACTCTGCATCTTATCCAAAAACACCGGGAAGTAGAGATTTATCCTTATCTCGAAACGGGTCCCTAGGGCGACTATAAATACCCCTCTTGTAACACCCCACATTTTTATTTGAATTTTAAAATGCCGTTTTTGATTTTTGCACGTATGATGCACGTGCAAATTTTTATTCTCATTTTGTTATTCTCATTTACAAATTTTTAGCATGCATAAGTTTTTAATTAGCCTTCTTTTGATCCATGGACCCAAGATTAAAATCTAGCCCATTAGGAGAAGAGCCCACTAGGATAATTAAATTAATTAATTAGAAGTGAGCCCATGAATCAAGCCCATTAGTAAAATCACAAATTAAGCTGAGCTTGGACTAATACATGACAAGTTACAACTTTTAGTACACATTTTGAGTTATAGAATTGTATTAATTTTGTATGTGCATATGTACATGCATGCACACTTGTTGGCCGGGTTGTACACCTAGGTGCATGCTGGTTTTGGACTAGTGGGGGAGAGGAAGGGGTTGGAGTTTTGGGGGTTGAGATGATGAAAGGTTGGGAGCATGAAGAGTTGGAGGATTTAGGAGTTAGAAAAAATGGAGGGTTGTAGGAATTAAAAGAGAGAGTTATTAGGGTGAGAATTTTGCACTTTAGACCCTCACAAAACCCTATAAATAGAACCCCCATTTCTCATTCTCCTTTGCACCAAAAATAATAACAAAATCAAAAGAAAGAAAGAAAAGAAAGAGAGTAAGAGAGTTCTATTGCTTGGAGGAAATTCTTGCTAGGAGAGCTTGCTAGGAGGAGAAGCTTTTGCTAGAAGGAGAAGTCTTGCTAGGAGCTAGGTGTTGCTTTGGAGCTAGAAGTGGTTGTGCCATCTTTCCCTTCCTTGTTCAATCTTCAATTAAGGTGGGTGATGTCATTATTTTCTAGTGTAGGATATGCATGCTAAAATGAGTAATATAAGAAGAATTTTGATGTAGATAAAATTCATGCTAGTATAAAATGATATGAAGGTAGTTTTGTTGTGATAAATACCATGCTAATTAAAAAGAAGAATTCTTTTATGTTATAAACCATGTTAGTATATTTGCAAAATTTTGTGCTTATGAAATTTGTTGATCACATCATGCTTTGATAACTAAGAAAGAAGAAAGAAAGTAAACTTAGTTAGTGTTTTGTAATGTATTGACATATGTATGTCCTAATTGAAAAGAATAAAAACTATTGCATAAAAGAGTATTCTTGTGAAATTCTCATGTTCAAGTGAATACACTAGTATTGCTATAAAAATGTAATTTGTGTAAAAATGAGAACACAACTATTTGTCATGAACACTAGTTGTTTTTGGAAATTTTAAATTTGTAAAGAAAAACCTAAGTCTATGTGAAAAATGAGAAAGAGACTTATTTAAATGGGTAGAAATAGTGTTTTAATGAATTTGAAAATTTGTTGTTTACTATTTTTAAAATCTAATATCAAGAAAAAGTTTATTTCAAAGTTATTAGAAAAATTCTGGATCTTTGAATAAACAAGTTTCATGGAAAAAGAAACACTTTCTGAATAATTGAACAAAAGTACATTAGTACATTTTTTAAACATAAAATATACTTAGACTTACTGGTTAGCCAATGTACCATAGAACACTGATTAGAAGAGGTCTTGGGTTCAAAGCTTGATAGTCAAATTTATTTTATTTCTTTTAAATTAATCCCGAGACCGAGAATCAAAATATGTACCTTTCGGCACAAGATTGTGACGCTGGGTCCTCTTGGACAAAACGGCTAGCGGGTGTGGGGGTTTTCTTTGGGTGTCACTGTAGCCCACGTGCAGCCCGGGTTCGAAACCTGTGGGCTGCACTTCTTTTGTGATGTTTTGATATTTGTTTTTTTTTTTTTTTTGGAAAATCTTTAATGTTTTCCCCTTCTCCATAAATAAAAATAGAATTTATTAAAAAGGAGTTGCTATATTTTTTTAGTGTAATTAAGACACAAAAATGAAAATTTTGATAGAAAGATGAGTAATGTGAATTTAAAAATAGATCCTTCTTTTATTAAGAAGAGTGAAATAATATTTTGTGAAGTGACTATTTTGAAGAAATTGCACCTATATTTTGTTTAGGAAATATCTTGAAGTGAATTGAGACATTCTATGAGCTTAAATTTGAGAATGAGAATTTCATGTGATAAATTTGTATTCTTGAAAGAAGTGATTTGCTTATAAAGATCATGATAAATAAATAAGATCATGGATAAGTGTTAAGACAAGATTTTGATTCATTTGTGAATAAGTTGAAAAATGAAAATATCTAGCTTTACGACATGTTTAGTAAAGGGTGTGAATACCCATGATTCTTGTACATGAAAAATTGTAATTTAGAATTAGTAAGACCTCCAGTATCGGCACTATTGAAGTAAAAGATTTTGAGATGCGATTTTGAAATATGGCCATGGAGCTATCTCGAAAAATGTTGATTAAGTCCGGTAGGAGGTAAAACTAATTCTAGGTTTGGAACTTATTCATGTCTAAATACATAAGTGAAGATGTAGTAAACCTGGGAAAACGTAAGTGAGGCGCTCTATATAGTCGGCGGTGGGCTCCGAGGCTATAGACCCAGTTGGTGGACTGAGGTTGCTCCGTGGGAGACGGACTTTTATAGTTAAATCCGGGACTATGAAGACGGGTCAGCGGTGGACTCCGGGATCTTGAGTAGTCGGACGGATAGTTTTGCCATACTCCAATATATATACGTATACCGGGGCTAGAGGGTCACTTGCGGAATGATTCGCACGATGTGGGATCTGTTATAACAGTCAGCGGTGGACTCCGGAGCTGGGATTCAAATTCGTGGAATGATCTAAACCTTGTTTTATTACTGGGTAGTTATCATGGCGAGGGATCGAGTCCTTTATTCTGGAGTACGTAGGCGCTTGCCCTTGGACCTATGTAGTATGAGATGCATAGAATCCGAACAAGTGTGCATTAGTGTCATCCTAGTATAAGAATGTGTGCATTAGGCATTAAGGCATCACATACACTTACATGTTTAGCGTAGTCACAATTTAACACTTTATTTGTTCATTCAATCTTTTGTGATTTTGTTAAAGTAATGAGATCGTTATATGTACGGCATAGAGAGGATAGCCGAGTATAACATTTTCTTCAGTTGTAAGTAACTGACGTGCCTACAGCTTGATATGCAGATAATGGACTTTACTACGAAGATGTTCTGATGAAATTGATGACTTGATAAAGTGTATAAGTTGTATTTTGTTTTCAATATTGTAATCTTTTATTTTTCTGCTATGTAAACAAAGATGTAAATGAACTCTGATGTATTATTGAAAAGTTTTAATTTTCTTGTAAAATTATACGAAGTGAAGTAAAGATCCTGTGAAATCTCGAATTCAGTCTTATTTGGAATTCGGGGCGTTACACCTCTCCCCCCACCATAACAAGGTAACCAATCTTTTTTCTACCTAAAGCTCTTTCTTAATCTTTCTGATTACTGATAAGACCGTCGGAGGGTTCGTCGCCGGGATCAATTCCGGTGTATCGAACTTTGTGCAGGTTCGCGGCAGCTGCGAGAAACAAGTCAACACGTCGGTGAAGGTCAACATGTTTGCTTTATTCGTTTTCTCAAGAATCCACAAATTCATCTGTTTGCTCCCACACTAAAATCAGCAGCAACACACCATATGAAGAAGGAAAACCAAACATAATTAAAAAAAAGAAAAAAACAAAAGAACTGTTAGCATGTATACCCCTAACAATAATGTAAATATCACATATGTTCTTCATAAATGTATATTTTCATATTTGTTCCTAACAATATATGTTTCATTTCTTTAATTACCGCTTTACTCAAAACTACTTGACAAACATCACTAAAGTAGGGAATATTCAATTTTCTTTGGGTAGTCTTGATGGAAAATGGTTGCAATATCCTTTCTCTACCGTTCTACCTTCATCTTTTATTCCTTACAATCTCAATTATCTGTAAACCTAACTGAAAGATATCAATTTTTTATAAATTTTCTTCAGTGTTCTTTAGAAATGGACAAATTTATGGTATATCTTTCTCACTTCATATTCTTTCTCATATTCCCGACCCAAATTCGTCATTAGTCTTATGAATTTCAAATATATGTAGTTTGAGATAACTTTTAGGGATAAATAAGAAGTGAGGCTCACATTATTTGAGATAAATATAAAAAATATGTGTTTCTAGGAACATATATAATATTAGTCTATTTGTTAGGAATATACTCCCTCAGTTCCAAAATATAAACTATTATAGGTTTATACGTGACTTTTTAAGAACAACGTAGGATTGTGTAAGAGTATCAGACTATAATTGATGAACCTTTGAGAATATTGTAAAATGTCATACTTGTCCTATTATCTTCCTACTAACTATTATCTATTTTAATATGAATATATAAGAGTAAAATTAGAAGTCTCTTAGGGGGCGTTTGGTACAAGAATTTTTTTTTGTTCCGAGGAATTATAAATCATGGGATTTATGATTCTTAGGATTTATGATTCCTAGGAATCATAAAACATGTTTGGTAGGTCTTAAACATCTCTGGAAATTTTAGTTGGTGTAACACCCTGCAAAATAAAATGATTTATTTTTTATTATTAAATAATATTAAATTGGTAAAGTTGACTATTTTGAATATTTTCTTGAAATTGCAATTTTGCACATGCAAAACACGTGCAAAGTTAGAAAATTTTGAATTCTTAAAATTTTATGATTAATGATTTATTTTCCTCATTTATTTATGATATTTTAATTTTTCAGATTTATTTAAATTAATTTGACTATTTTATGAATTTGTTAATTTTACACGTGCAAAACACGTGCAAACATTTTTTTGGAAATTTCAAAGTCAAAAATTATTTTGGAGAAACTTAATATTTTTTATTAGGTATTATTTTTGAATTTTCTGGATTTTTCTGATATTTATTTGACATATTTGCAAATATTACAAAAAATGGGTTTTTGTGCAAAATTACCACTTTGCGTAAAAACTCCAGATTGTTGGATTTTTGGGATGAGCATGATGCCTAGCCAACTCAGAGGTAAGTAGTTTACTTTTTTTTTGGATAGATTTGGTTTATTTCGCAAATTTCTTAAAGAATGGTCTTTTTGCAAAATTGCCACTTAGAGGTCAAAATTACAAAACTTTACAAAATTATTTTTCTGGGTCTACAAACAGTTCCGGCCAAATCTGGAGTAATTGTTTTGATTTTAAATCTAAATTTAATTGGTTTATCTAATTTTCAAGTATAAGGATTTATATATGTAAAGATATATTCAAAAGGGATATTTTGCAAAATCTATTCAGAACCCTAAATAACCAATTTCCGGCCTATTAATAAGAGAGTACAGCCTTCTCTTTGCTACACTACACAGAGGGTTTTCTTTATTCTTATTTTCTTGGAGTTTCGAAACGAGGATCTTGGTTTTCTAGTGAAAGGGATGACTTTTCTTATTCTCTTTATTATTTGGGTTGATTCTTCAGAAAGGGTGAGTGACATATGTTTGTTTTTTTATTGTTCTAAGTATGTTGTATGTGATGATTTGTCTATTAGAAAGTGTGGTAGGGTAAAAATGGCTTGGGGCCCAACCAGGGCCCAGTACAGCTCTCACTCAAAAACAGGAAAAACAACAATCTGGCTCGGCCTCGAGCTAGACAAGGTCGGCGCCGAACCTCAAAGTTCACCCCCGCAGAACTGGTCTCCTCGTATCCGACGAGCCTCAATGGTCCTCGGCCTCCGATCCGTGACAGCCCCACTGGCCGTCCCCCCATCCTGGCGAAGCATGAGGATGACCTGGCACAGCCTAGGCCCTCCGATTCTCCCAGAGGCACAGGAAACCCATGATCAGCCATGTCAGCTCCAAATACCACCCAGGGTTTTGCCACGTCAGCCCTATACCACTCCTGGTATTGCCACGTCTGCCCTAAACCCCCTGGGCCTTCTGCCACGTCAGGCCCATGGGCTTTCGGATTCAGACCCGGCCCCCAAGCGGATCCAAACCCGGTTGGAATTCTCTATAAATACTAGACCCTCACCCACCTTTTGAGGTAACCTATCTTTTGCCACTTAAATTCACCTAGTTATTGTTACTCTCTCACAGAGACTGACTAGATCGTCGGAGGGTCCGCCACCAGGATAAACCCCGGTGTTTCAGGACCGTCTGCAGGTACACAAGACCTCGGATCCGAACCCTCTGATCCGAGCCCAGACATCCACCTCATTCCGAGCCCGTCGCAGGTTCCGCCCGGTCATCCGAGGGTCGACTGACAAGCAGCATTCTCCTTCAATACAAATCGAGTCCGAACTCACACCTGGTGCATCCACACGTCTCCCAGAAACAAACCGCATCAGGTTGGCGCCGTCTATGGGAACACTGCTTCAGAAGCCGACCCGAGCCCGACCATCAAGGGACCTCGACAGCCGAACTCTCATGGCCTCCAAGGGCAAGGGGGCTGCTTCCTCCATCAACTGACGGGACTCGCCCCCACCAACTGCTAACGCCGGACCACGCATTTCAAAACACAGGGCTCCCCATCAGGGGTCCCAAAGGAGCGTCACCCGTCAAGTCCAGCCCGACCAACGGGGGATAATCGTCAACCGGCATATTACCCGCAGCAGGGGAAGGGCCGCTTCCAACCCGGCCCCGAACCATCCAAGACCGCCGCCCGAGGGACGGAGGCCAGCACTCAGCCGCGTCGGAAGGCAACCTTCAGACCGACCGAACAGGGTCGAGGGAGCCCCCGTCACTCACAAGGAGTTCCAGGACTTCCGAAGGGAAATTCTTGGAGCTCTCCGACGGACCCCCAGGGAGGAAGGCCTACGGGATCGGCGAGATGCTAGGAACCGGAGACTTTCACCTCCGAACCCTACTCCGAACCGCATCTAGGGTCGGGATCCCGAGTCCAAGGGAGCCGCGGGTACGCCATTCATCTTGCACTGTATCCACGGGGGGCCAATGGGAGGAGAATCAAATACGTCCCGAAAAGCCTTCATCCGAGAGGTGAATACTGTCCAAGACAACCCCTCGCCCAAACTACAACCGAGGCCAGTCTCCTTCTCAGGAGAGGACCTCGAAGGAGTTCACCTACCCCATTGCGATGCCCTCGTCATTAGCCTCCACATAGCTAATTGTGAGGTTCGTCGAATCCTCGTCGACAACGGCAGCTCGGTAAATATTCTTTTTCTCAAAGCCTTCGAGAGTCTCAAGTTACCCAGAGGGAAGCTCAAACCAGCCGGATACACGTTGCATGAATTCTCCGGCGTCCCGGTCGTAATAGAGGGGATTATTACCCTCGACGTCACCACAGGATCGGCTCCTGTCAAGAGGACCGAGTCCATGGATTTCATGATTGTCAACATCAAGGCGGCTTACAACGCCATTCTCGGCCGACTCGGACTGAACTCCCTCCAAGCGGTACCTTCGGCCTACCATCTGAAACTTAAATTTCCCACTCCCCAAGGGGTCGGCATCGTCCGAGGTAGCCACGAAGCAGCGCGGTCGTGCTACATAACCGCCGTCGGAGGGGATGTATTCCCCCTCGACGCCGTTGAACTCGAACCCGAGAGGGACGGCCCAGCTCCCGAGCCAGTCGACGAACTAGAAGAGGTCCTGTTCGATGCCGAGGATGAATCAAAATGGTTCCGGGTGAGCCGCTCGCTCACCGAGGACTTGAAGACAGGCATCATCGCCTGCGTCTGTCGCAACGTTGATCTCTTCGCTTGGAAGCCCTCCGACATGCCCGGGATCTCCGAAGACTTGATTATGCATCGACTGAGCGTCATCTCTGACTCTAAGCCGGTCGTCCAAAAAAGGTGCAAAGTCGCCCCGGAGAGGCAACAAATTGTAAAGACAGAAGTGGACAAACTCTTGTCCGCTCGATTCATTCAGGAAGTCAGCTACCCCGAGTGGTTGGCAGTCAGCTACCCCGAGTGGTTGGCCAATGTCGTCATGGTGAAGAAGGCAACAGGGGGTTGGCGGATCTGCATCGACTTCACGGATCTTAATAAAGCATGTCCGAAAGATCCTTTCCCCCTCCCCCGCATCGACGCTTTAATCGACGCAACATCGGGACATGAGCTACTGTCCTTCATGGACGCATTCTCAGGGTACAATCAGATCCGGATGTTTCCACCAGACATCTCCAAGACCTCGTTCGTCACCGACCAGGGTCTTTATTGTTACCGCGTTATGCCCTTCGGGCTGAAAAACGCCGGAGCCACATACCAGCGGCTCGTCAACAGAATCTTCAAAGACCTGATCGGCCGCAACGTGGAAGTCTACGTCGACGACATGCTTGTCAAGAGCCGGGCCGGGCCGGACCACGTCGCCGATCTCGAAGAAGCCTTCGGTGTCCTCCGACGCCACAACATGAGACTCAACCCGGCTAAATGCGCCTTCGGCGTCTCCACTGGGAAATTCTTGGGGTTCATCGTCAGCCAACGCGGCATTGAGGCAAACCCCGAGAAAATCCAAGCCATTATTGACATGTCCCCGCCCCGGAATGTCAAGGAGGTTCAGAGGCTCACAGGTCGGTTGGCGGCAATCGGCCGTTTCCTCTCCAAGTCAGGGGAGAAGTCTCTCCCCTTCTTCAAGGCCTTGCACGGAAAAGGGGGCTTCGAGTGGGGTACCCATCAACAAGAAGCCTTCGAACAGCTGAAGCAATACCTCGCCAACCCGCCTCTCCTCAGCAAGCCCAAGCCAGGCGAGCCGCTTTGGCTCTACCTGTCCGCCTCGGACAGCGCCCTCAGCGTCGTCCTCGTCCGAGAAGAGGAAGGGGTTCAAAGGCCATTGTATTATGTGAGCAAAGTGCTACTCCCAGCCGAGACGAGGTACGCAAAGATAGAGAAGGTGGCCTATGCCTTGGTCATGGCAGCCCGGAAGCTTCGTCCTTACTTCCAGGCCCACTCCGTCCAAGTACTGACCGACCAGCCACTAAAGACTGTCATTCACAAGCCCGAAAACTCCGGCCGCTTAGTCAAGTGGTCAATCGAGCTGAGTAAGTTCGACATCAGCTATCAGTCGAGGGTGGCCATTAAAGGACAGGCCCTCGCCGAGTTCATAACTGAGTGCACCGTCTCCGAGCAGCCCAGCATCGAGGGGTCGGATCCGACCTGGGAGGTCTTTGTCGACGGCTCGTCGTGCGAACGGGGAGTAGGGCTGGCATCATCCTTCGTGGCCCCGACCAATTCCTACTTCAATACTCCCTCCGCCTCAACTTTCCGGCCTCCAACAACGAGGCAGAATACGAGGCCATGATCGCCGGATTGACCCTCGCCCACCGAGCCGGAGCCAAGCAAATTCGGGCCTTCAGCGATTCTCAACTCGTGGTCAATCAGATCACCGGAGAATACGGAGCCCGCGATGAGCGCATGATGAGGTATTTGGCGGCAGTCCGACGACTCCTGGCGTCCTTCAGCTGCGCCACGGTTATCAGAGTCCCCAGGAAACAGAACGCTCAAGCAGACACGTTGTCCAAACTCGCCTCTTCCTCCTTCGAGGGTCTCGATCAGACGGTGCTCATAGAAATCCTCCTGAAACCAAGTATCAGTGACCCAGAGCCGGAGGCGATGTGTGTGCAAGATGGTACCAGCCCAGACGACTGGACCACTCCCATCCGAAGATTCTTAATCAGGGCCGAGCTTCCTGAAGACAGAGCCGAGGCCAGACGAGTCAGAGTCCGAGCTGAAAGGTTTGTCATGATTGATGTCATCCTCTTCAAGTGCTCATATACCTTGGCCGACGGCAAACCATACCTCCGCTGTCTCACCAGCGACGAGGCCAGCTACGCCCTCAAAGACCTGCACGAAGGGATCGGCGGATGCCACATGGGGAGCAGGACACTTGCTCGAAAAGCCCTGAATCAGGGGTACTATTGGCCAACCATGCTCCAAGACTCACAAGACTTAGTCAAGAGGTGTGGCCCCTGCCAAAGCTTCCCCCTATCAAGAGGCTTCCTCAAGCCAATCTCTGATCCCTGGCGAGCCCTACGCCATTCGCCATGTGGGGTATGGACCTTGTGGGGCCCTTCCCCCCAGCGGTAGGACAAAAGAAATTCCTGATAGTCGCCACCGACTACTTCACCAAGTGGATCGAAGCCGAACCACTGTCCAGCATCACCGAGCGCCAAGTACAACAGTTCTTTTGGAAGAACATCATTTGCCGGTTCGGAATCCCTCGGGTCCTCGTCACAGACAACGGAACCCAGTTCCAAGGTCAGAACTTCCAAACCTTCTGCGCGGACATCGGCATCCAGCAGCGTTTCTCCACCATTTGCCACCCTCAGTCCAACGGCCAAGCGGAGAACGCGAACAGGCAAATCCTCGACGGCCTCAAAAAGCGCCTCGACAGTTCCCCCAAAGGGCTATGGGTCGAGGAACTGCCTAGCGTGCTATGGGCACACCGAACCACCCAGAGGATCCCCACGGGGGAGATGCCGTTCAGTCTGACCTACGGGACAGAGGCAGTCATCCCCGTCGAGGTCGGATTACCTTCTCCCCGGATCATAGCCTTCGATGAAGCTGACAATGCGTCCGGCCTGAGGGCCAACCTGGACCTCTTCGCCGAGGTGCGAGAAAAGTCTTCAATCCGGAGAAGCATCTACCAGCAACGGATCGAGAGGTTTTACAACAAGAAGGTCCGCCCCACAAACATCAAGGCAGGGGACCTCGTATTACGAAAACTATCTGTCTCTGATCCAACCAAGAAGAGGAAATTGGCTCCAAACTGGGAAGGCCCATACCGTGTAGTCGAGGCTGTACGCCCTGGTACATACCGACTGGCAGATATGGACGACTGGCCCATCAGCCGACCCTGGAACGCCGAGCACCTAATGAAGTTCCTGGAAGAGCGAACCTAGGGTCTAGCCTGGCTAAAGTAAATTAAATCTTTTGTAAGCTTTCATGTGTAAAGGGCCACTTCAGCGACCCTCCCTATCTTGTATAAAGGAAGTCTCTTTTTGTCAAACTCCAAATGCCTCGGCAGCTCGGACCTAATACCGGACAATGGAATCGGCACCCGAGTTCTCACTCCGGTATCGTCCCCAAACGTCTCGGTAGGTTCGACCCAGCTTCAAACCAGGGAATCTTCCTAATACCCCGCGTCGATCCCTCACGAATCGACGGAGCCAAACCTCGCCTCCACCGCCATTTACTACGCTACTAACCAGAGCAAAGAAGGAAAAGAATTCTTTATTCATACTCTTTTATTTTGTTCTGGGAAAACAAACAAGGACCGTTACAGGACCACTCCACTTATCTCAAACTGGAGGAAACCACCACCTTAGGGCCCCTCGGGTCCGACGAAGGGTGGGATCACTCCGACCGAACGGCTTGGAACTCTCTCTTTGTCGTGATGGTCCTTCGGCTCAGCCACAGTCGACGTACCGGCCACGGAGCTTTGGGCAACAACGGGTCGCATACGCTCCATCAGCAGCAACGCAGAGAGAACCCCCTTCGCTCGCCGACCCCCCGAGGAAGATGTTGAGATGCCCAACATCGTCCTGTAACGATGTATCTCCATCTCCTTCTCCACTATCACATCACGAAGTAGCTTCTCAGAGGAGGGCCTCTGCACCGAGGAACCAGACATGGCATATCCGAGACCGACGCCCCCGAGCTCCCGATCCACCATCGCCCTCCTCAACCGGCTTGCCTCCTCACTAAGGGCTTCAGACTTGTTCCTGTAATAATTGAAGGCCGCATCAGTATCACGAGCCCCCTTACGGTACCGAACCAAAGTGGCCTCCAGGGCCTCAACCTTGCTCCGTAGCCACGCCACGTCGGAACGACGGGGGTCCGCCTCAGGAGGGGGAGCCATAACCTACAAGAGAACCAGCCCACTCAAAACATATAAGCAAGGAGGTTCGGAAATATCCGAGGTCAAAACACTTGGCCAGTCAAAAACCCTCTTTTTATAAATTTAGTTGCTCCATACAAAAAATGCGGTGGCCAGTCCGCGGAAGGCAATTACAATCGAGAGAAGGTAAAAGAAGGAAAAAATTATACAGCTTGTTTTCCCACCTCAGTGTCGGCCGGATTCACAGGGGGGTCGGCAGCCAGGTCATCATCGGGCCCTTGTTCACCAGGGGTCTTCGGTGTCCCCTCGATCTCCATGTCAAACTCGAAGTTGGACAGGTCGACGGTCGGATAGAAGTGCCTCACATGACTGAGGGCCTTTGCATAACAGTCGTCCTGGGCTTTGATCACCAGGAGCTGACACGCCTCCGTCAACTCATCCTTCTCCTTCGCAAACGTCTTCTTCTGAGCCGCCATCGTCTTCGCCCATTCCTCCTTCTCCTTGTCGAAGGCCGCCTTCGTCTCCGTCTCCCTCCTATGCGAGCCTTCGAGCTCTACCTTCAGCTCCTTCACCTCCTGCACGGCCTTGTCAGCCCGGTCTCGCTCTCGCTGCAAAGCCGCCTCATAAAGGCCTCTCACGTGGGCCCCCTGCACGGTCGCCTGCAGTAGCCAGACACTACTAAGAAAGTCTTCTTTGCAACATAATCTGAAGACAAGTGGGTTCGGTTGACTTACCAGCACATTAGCCTGCGCAAGGCGCACGTACGCCTTGTCCAGGGTCTGGGCCTTCATCTCCGAGCGGTCCCGGGGGGTCGCCAGCTTATCTGCAACCTCCACGGCCTGGCGCCCTCGGACCAGGCAGTCACCCTCGCGGATCGACCAATTCGGCACCCACGGTCGCCGAAGTCTCTCCTCTATCCCGGGATCCACCAGGGGACCCTTCCCCTTATCAAGGTCAGCAGCCCTGCCCTGATCCAAGCCCCCCTGAACCACCGCGTCCCTGCCTGTCTCCGAGCGAGTCCTTTTGGCCCTCGGCTAAATTGGAGCCTCGAAGACCGCCTGGGACAACTCGGTCGTCTTCGCCGCGTCCCCCTTCTTCTCGGCTTTCTTCTTCTTCATGGCTAGCCTCAGTGCCTTAATCGATTCTTCATCCATATCTGTAAAAAAATCCATTAAGAACAATGAGCAAGAAAGTACAAGAAGATCGAGAGAAAAGAAACAACCACATACTAAGCACGGCCGGGCTCAGTCCGATGCTCGCCAGGTGGGCCTCTGTCACCTTCGCCCAATTGATGCTGTACGACAGACGGAGGCGCTCAACAAACCTCCACTCCTCAGCCGTCAGGTCCCTCGGCCTCGGCGTTTCGTAGCTCGGCTTAGAGTGGTTCCATCGAGTAGGGATATCCCAAGGATCCTCACTCCGGATCACCAGATATTTCTTCTTCCAATTCTTGATAGAATCTGGGTGACCGTGGACTACCTTCCCCTTACCCCGAGGCAAGACGTAGTATACTCCCTCTGCCGACGAACCGATCATCAACATCGCTCGGAACACATTCAGCCGTAGGGGTACCTTCTGCTCCTCGCACATCAGCACGAAGCAGATGATCTGCTTCCAAGAGTTCGGCCCAAACTGCATCGGCGCCAAGGATGCCCAATTCAGCACCTCCCGAACGAATGGGTGGACTGGCAGCCTCAGTCCGGAGATGAAGGCGTCCACGGGGAGGATGCAATACCTATCCGGCAGGGGGTCGGTCGGCCGAAGAGTAGAGCGTGGCAGCATGAGCTCGTAGCTGGACCCTATGTGGTATGCCAACTGCAGAGCCTCCAAGTCACCTGCCTCCAGAACGGTCGGGAGTGCGTCCATCTTCACCCTCTTCCGGCTCGGCGACGACGGCTGGACCCCAAAAAGCTCCTTATCGGAGAGATCGTCGGGGTAGCGACGGAACGGCTTGGGTTGTACGGACGACCCTGTCATCAAGTTACTATAAACAGGCACCTGACTCGAGCCACCGACCCTCGACCCCTTCTTCTTCGGAGCCCTTTTCTTCTTGGCTCGTTCCGGC